>OX359287.1:25495106-26095106 GCA_947179155.2 Hedera helix
ATTTAAATATGAAGATATTGTCTTATTAGTGACGGGCATTTCCGTCGCTAATTATTGTCGTCCATCGCAAATTAACTTATTTTTTAAATATTTTTTTCTAAATATTTTAACCTATTAAATATCCACACATACAAATAGCATCTTTTTTCATTACCGGCAAACATACAATTATACCAAAAACCTATTTTCATTCATCAACATGCATGTTAATATCATAAATATAATTATATACCAAAAAACTATTCTTTGTTTTAGTAAATGAACCCCTATTTTAGTATTTACAATAAAACTTCGTCAGTTCTACTAGAGTCAGCATAAAATGACACGTTCTCCATCTCGTCCAACACGCTCATATGTTGTGTTGCCATCGTCCGTAAGTCCCATTTGCACCATACAAAAAATAATGCACAAATATACATAAATAAGCATTATAAAATTAAAGAAAAAAATATGTATATTTCAACTTAATTATAATAATAAAGATAGCCAATTAATTAAGTCCAATTATCAAGACATTAACTAGCCTAAATTATTGCCTAACACTTAAATTCATACAAATACCGTGTTTGCCATAACACACTTGAAAATAAATCTCGAATAGAATCAACAAGCAGACAACACGCACGAGCATACAAGCTGAGTATACATGACTTTCTCCTATTTCTTTCAATCTCAAGGCTTCTGGCTCATATATATCTTGTTTGATGTCTAGATGTATAAATGAAATGTGTCTTTGACATATACTACTCGCAATCTGAATGCAAAGGAATGAAGTACCATACATAATGTATGCAAAAATGGCATACAGCTAAAAAAAATGCCCATTATTTGTTTAGTAACAATAGGCAATATACAAAGTAAGAGCAACCTACTTTAACTTATAAGCACGCCCGTTTCAAGTACACACATTTGATCAAATAGAGGCAACCAATGCAGGGCTTAAAACATGGTATTTAATCATCAGCGACCTAAACACGCACATTTGATCAAATAGAGGCATTATTAACTCTTCATTGGCTTAAGCATGCACCAAGAATGAAATACCACTAAACATGGTACGCAAAGTAGGAGAATGGTACAAGTTCATAATTTCTTAGGGCTAACATGGGTCAGACCATCACTTGACATGATGTCACAGAATTCCAAACTTTGAGGAAAATTACGATAAAATAAGCCAACCAGTCAAAAACAAGACAACCACCAAAAACAAGCAAGTTATTTCAGAGAAATGAGAATACTACTCAAAAACAAGTCACCAATCAATCAAAATTATCAAATGTAAGGGATTTCAATGACATTATCATCAACTTCTGGAATGAATATAATCTGAAAAGTATGAAGATGGAATGCAACAAACAACAGGAAGTAATATATAGATGAAGAGAAGGTAAAACTCAAATAGAAAGCAAGATTGTCCGATTAGCATTAAGGACTAAAGTAGAAGTACCTGAATTGTACCACTGTTAAGAGCCTCCTCCAATAATGATGCTAGAGATCGATGCACTGCCAATTTCTTTGTCCATAGACCATAGGGACGCTAATATCAGAGTTGGTCGACCCATGCATGTATCGTCTCCTGCACCGCGCCATTAATCTCTGCCCCAGACATATTCTACGAGACCTGGGCATGCAATGTCTTCATCACCCCATGTATCATGTTTTGCATCACCATCAACGTGTGGACCGGATCCGAACGTGCTAGCTACACGTGTCTGAGAATGTGCCTATCTCTGTGCCTGTGAGAACCAAGTCTGAACTAGTACGTATGCAGGCACCTTAGGAATGCCGACGATACGGTTCTTACGAACCCCACCCGTAGCTGCAAGATAGGCTTCCAACTCTGCCTTTTTGGGGCTAATATTGTCATTAGCGACGGCTAGTGCCGGTCGCTAAAAATGTTTTAACCTCAATCCTAGTAGTAAAGGTTGGACTAATTTCCTCCTCTCACTAGGGGTGCACACGGTCGGTTTGGTCGGTTTTTTTGGAAAAAAAATAACCAAACCATTTAAGTCGGTTATAAAAAATTAAAAACCAAAACCGCCTAAATTTTTACATCATAATCGGTTATCAGTTTATTCGGTTTCGGTTAAATCTGTCGGTTTATTCAGTTATTCGGTTCTGTAATTAATAATTTGATATTCATTATATTGTCAATTTTCCATAATAATTAATATGTTATTACACATGGAAGGTATACCACTGATTCATACATGCAGGTAGCATTATAATGAAAATTTGTATACAGCCATTCACTGGCCTTTGGTGATATTATTGCTGGTGTCCATAATCAATATTGTACTCATTCGCACATAATTGTTACCATCACATATTCACATGAGCATGAGACTTAGGACTTTATGAACTGAAAGGGAGCATACGTATATGCAGCTTGTTATAACACCAATGGATGGATTCCAGCTTGTGCAAGAATAAAATAAAAGTTATCCATCCGAGAAGAAAAATAGCTGCCCAACTTCTTGCACATAGCAGAAAAAAAATTCCATCAACTAGCAGCGCTTAAGAGAGAATGTATGTTCACATGAATGACTGTTTGTTTGGTTAAATACTCGCTTACTAGAATAAAAATTTTACAAATTCGTCACAATAAAGGCATATAATAAATATATAAAATAAATATTTATTAAAAAAGTATATAAATTATATTATAATTTTAAATTATTCGGTTGGTTTCGGTTTTTTAAGAAGCCAAACCAAACCGGCCGAACTAGTATCGGTTTTTCAATTTTATAGTGTTTGGTTTTTTGGTTTTTTTCGGTTTTGTGTGCGGTCCGGTCGGTTCGGTTCTGTCCGGTCGATTTTTCATTTTTTTTCGATTTTGTGTGCACCCCTACCTCTCACTATGGTCTACAAATATGTGGCTCCTCCCAATTTGCTCGAGTTACTTGACTGACCTTTTGCAGTGTTAGATGTCAGAGCTAATTATGGGAGCCAAAAAAGTGTAAATAAATAAAGAAGATTTTAAATTTATCCGAAAAAATTACCCACTAATTTTATTCATAAAAAAGATAAAAGAGTATAGTCTCACTTTATTTATATTTTACAAATGAGGTAGAACTATACTTCTTTATCTTTTATAAAAATAAGACTTGTAGATAATTTTTTTGAATAAATATAAAAACACCCAATAAATAATCTAGCACCTTGCACAATCACACTTCATTAGATAAGACTAGATTTTAACTGATACTTTTCTAACACCATGTTGAAATATCTAGCTCAAAATCAATTGGTATCAAGTAGAGAAGTCCCTCAAGAATGTACGCGCGTTTGTGTGTCTATATTATATATATAGGAGAATAATTTATAACAAATAATTGTTATGTGCATTATTTTAGTAAATTGATCTTAACCGTCTTTATAAAAATCTAACGGTGGGAAAAAAAAATTGCGCCAAAGCGCCATCGTTTTTTTATGCTCTAATCGCTACTCTTATTAGTAACATAAGAAAACGATTGTGTTTTGGTCTAATTTGCCCAACCGCTAGTAAGAGTAGCGGCTAGAGATGCAAAAAAACAATGGTATTTTGACTTAATTTGCCTAACCGCTACTCCTACTAATGGTTGAGAGGAAAAAATATTACCGTTAAATGATCAATATAGACTGTATAAAATTAATTTATTAAAATAGTATTTATAATAATCATTTACTATGAATCACTCTTGATATATATATATCAAGTCAAATTTAATTAATGTAGGACTTTAATCTAATATTGACTTTACTTAAAAAGGAATAAACTCAAATTTACGACATTACATGATAAAAAGTTTTATCACCGAACTGTTGAAATAAATGGAAAGCCTGTACACAACTCATGTGAGAAGAGTTACGTAAAAGTATCGTATTTTTACATAAAAATATTGTATTCTTATTTTAAAATAGTCACTTAATTTGCTCCAGTAGATGATAACAGTAGTTAAGAAGCATTAAAAGGGGAAGGAATTGTAGGCCCTGCAGTCTGTGCAATGAATATAGTACTCCTATTTGATATCTTCATATCTCTCATCAGGGAGACATGTAAACATCAGTGAGACATGTTGTTTATAAAATTAATATTTTTATAAAAATAAATTCATATAAATAATAAATAAGACCTTATAAAAATATTAATTTTTCTTATAAAAATATTAATTCTTATTTACCAAATGAGCATAATGTGGACATACTGCTTCCTATATATATATGCGCACACACGATCATTTCATAATTTTGATCATTTCAAAATTTCAACAACATTGGTATTTAATTTTCCTAGGATAAAAAGCGCTGATACTAGAATAGGTTAACTAATCCTTTCGGTCCTTTTGGAGTAAAACCTAATTTTCATTTCTCGCTATCAAGCTATGAAAAAGAGTTAAGGGGCCTTTTTGTAAATTGAAATATGAACTAACTTCCCATTTTAAAATAATAAATAATTTGGTTCGGAGCTGAACCTAACAGGTTCGGGTGAGGTTTGGAAGATGGAGGCTTGAGTGCTGGGACCCACTAGCACCCACGCCGGCTGCCGGCGGGAACTCAATCAGTGGGAGCCACTCTCACTCCACCAAAGTCCCGCCAAAATACATTGATGAAATGGCATGTAAAAAAGTGCACAAAAAATCTTTCATATCCAAATTCACACAATATAATTCTTTTATGAAAAAAAAATAGAATATCAATGACTTCTTTGAGCACTTTTTCCTTTATTTTTCCCCTTTTAATTTAGAAACTCCTTTTGTTCTTTTATTTATTTATTTAATTGTTCATCTAGGTTATTTCCTTCAAAAAAATACTTGAGACTGCTTGATAGAGCAGTGCAATAAGATGAAGCATTTTTCGCTACATAACTAAATACTATTTCAAATGTATTTTTATTTTGATAAAATTATTAAATCTAGCATCAAATCCCCAATGAGAATAAAAAAAATGTGAAGAAATTGGAGGATAATTGATTTAATTTGATTGTTAATATGTAATCGTCAATTTGTGTGGTATGTCTATGATATACTATTGAAAAAATTATAAATCTATTTATTGATTTGTCTATATTAGATTGATAACCCATGTAAGGCACGGATTAATATTAATAATATAATTTAAAATTGCGGTATGTGATATTTGATATTATAATTCGAGTATAAATATAAATAATATAATGGTAGTAATACATTGAACATGAAATTAATGAGTTTCATGTATATCACAATCATCTATATAATAAAATAAAACTCATTTTAAATTTAGCACAAAGACGGTTCAAATTCTTCTAACTTAATCCAATGGCTCATATTTCATCTCAAAAAAAAGTTTCCACCCAAATCAAATTATTATTATTATCCGATAATAATAATTTTTATAATTTTTATAATTTTCTTAATAATAATACAGATAATAATAATGTTTTTATTTTTTGAATTTTAATTTAATTTTTTGTTATGCCGTGCCTTCAGGCACGGACAATTATTAGTTGTATATATTTCTTAATACATGCATGTATATCTTTAAAATAATATAACAGAAGATACAAAAATTTTGGCATAATTATGAACATGATATTATATTATATTTATAGAGATGATGAAATTAGGGCTAACTCGATACTTACTTGGAACTAGCTTAATACTAACTCGATGACTAATCAAAATAACTCAAGTAATTCAAATAAGATCACCGACTGCTATATATAATAATAGACGTTAATTTTAGCCATGTTCTCATGTTGACATGGATTGTTGTGTAAACATTCTTAGTATCTTCCATGTGTAATGATCTATTGTACCTAGGTAAACCAATTTTTTTTTGTATCTTGAATTTTAAATATTGATAGTGAAATGATGTGTATGTCGATAAATATATAATGAAGTTAAAACGTGAAAAATTATGTAAAATAAATTAGAGTGAATTATTTTTAATTTTTATTAATATCATGTATAAATATATTTCGCAATTATAATTCGATTAAAAACCTTCTTAATACATAGCATAAGTCATGTTGATAAGCTAAAGTTCATCTCTGATATTGTCTTGCAATATATAAGACACTATATTCATGCATGCATTGTAAGTTAATATTTATGATTTTTTACAAATTTTAATGCAGTTAAAATAGGGTGAAGTTTGGAAATGGAGGTTTGGTTGTCAAATTGGGTGTAAAGGTTATAACTGTATTAAATTTTGGTTTTTTTTTTTTTTACCAAACATACGTGAAAAAAATAAATGATTATTTTTCTTATTATTTCTTTTTCTTTTATTTTTCCTTTCCCATCATTCAAATGCAGATCATCGGATTTATCCAATGGAAGAATATCATGGTACTTAGATTTGATGAAATGGCATCCAGAGAGTTCCTTAGATTGACCGTGTCAAACTTTCAGCAAAACAATAGTACAAGAAAACACAATCAAACAACAGAATACTTTACAGTGGTTCTAGAGGATCGGTCCTAGCGACCGATCTTATTTTTATTTTATTTTATTTTTTATTTTTTTAACTCTTAAAATATTTATAATATTTATTTTAATTGATATTTTTATAAAATTTAATAATTTAGATATAATTTAATTATATATAAATAACAGTATTGTATAGAAAAAAATTTTGGACCGATCATAATTTTCGGCCCCTAGATTTAGTGTTTTCTTTTTAACTAGTTGACTGTAACTATAATTCTTGTTCTAAATTCTAATTAAAAGATTCCAAAAGATTAAAAAAATAAAATTAATAATTAATAATAATAATAATAATAATATTAAACAATACAAGACAGGAATCGAATCCTCCTAACTGGTACGTGGGCATCCAGTCCACCCTAATGGGGGCGGGACAGCCACCCACCCTGCCCACCCGCCGGCCGTACGGAACCCTACTAAACAAACCTAGAAATCTATCGTTAGCTCCACTAAGGCCATGTTTGCGTGAGCAATATAACTCAATTTTTGGAATTTATTCCGAATGGCAAACAAGAACTCTCCAACAGGTTGAACCAAATCATCCAAACATCTTTATACCACATGAAATGGTAGGAGCTATCTAAAGGGAGGGAAGATGCATAGTGCTTCTCATGTTTGGTAACTAAAAATTTGCTTCTCAACTTTAACTAAAAAGGTCCCTATTCCAAAATTAGCATGTCTAAAGATGTAGGACTGCCCCTTCTCTTAGTTTGTCTGTCAATAATTAAGGGTGAAGGGAGTATCTTCTTTGGTAACTGCATTGACAAGCAACCGCGGGGGGGGGGGGGGGGGGGGGGGGGGGGGGGGGGGGGGGGCCTCGGGTAAAATTTCATTTCTTGACTCTCTAACCTCTATCTCCTGATCCTCCATTGCCGACAATTCAAAACTCCTCATTCTCAAGCGAAATAGATTTAATCCTTATTTTTTTAAAACTTACTAGATGAAACGATTTGACTCCGGTAATTTCGACCATCGGGCTAAGTTTCAGGTGAAATTTTATTTCTTGACCCCCCAACCTCCATATCTTGATCCTCCATTGCCGGTAGTTCAAAACTCCTCCTTCTCAGGCGAAATAGATTGGGCCCTTTTTTTTTTTAAAACTTACTAAATGAAACGACGTCGTTTCATTTAGTAAGTTTTTTTATTCAAGTTATGTAGAGTCGTAGAATACAGTTGCCTCCTCTCAGTCTTATAGCCTTCAAGCGTCAATAAATAATTTTTTTTACTGAGAGATTTTGACCCCCTTATAATATGGTCATGGTTCTGCCACTGCAAGCAACACACATCTTCCCCTACCAAATAATGAACCCACTCTTGATTCAGATAGGCACAAGCACTTTTCCAATATCAACTCTAATCAATTACAAAAAAAGTTAGTAATATTGGAGGGGTTGAAAAACTAGATTTTAAATTTAATTTAGTGACAGCATTTACACACATCATTAATGTCTTGATCCTAACATCACTTATATATACACTATCAATGTATCATATTTAAAATATAAAAAAATTAATCGTTATGTTCGGCAACTCAATACAAAGCATCATAATTGAAATTGACACTCAGTTCAAAAGGTTGGAATTGAGTTGTCAAACACAACATAAGCTTAAACTTAAATACATAGACACCGTATTCATCGTTCAAATACACCAGCTTGTTTGCAGGACTACAAACATTAGTAAATTTCTTAGGTTACTAAGAATCAACGACGACGAAAATTAACGCTAATCTAGGTGAAAACAGAATGTGTTAATTTGTGAGGGAGAATATTTTATACAAATATTCATTAAAATAAAATGACTTCAAACTGAGACATATACTAAGCATCAAAAGAAGGATAATTTTTGACAGAGATAGATCTGCTGCTGTTACAAAAGCAACTTATTAGAAAAGTTAATTTAGTTTACAAAAGTATACAATATCTCAAACAGGACATAAAAGCATGGCTTAAGTGTACCAACATAACAACTTGATGTTCCAACAAGTTATTTAAAAGGATTAGCTGGCTAGATGTGAATGTTGAAAGCTTACTTTATAAGAAAACTTTAGTTATTAGCTGGCTAGATGTGAATGTTGAAAGCTTACTTTATAAGATAACTTTAGTTAGTTGTGGATTAAGACTTCTTAAGTGAGGCAAAATCCTGTTCTTTCAACAAGTGGCTTCACAAACGCCGCCGCGACTTGGCACCTCTTGAACCATTCTTTAAGCCCTGTCAAAGCCCCCAATAAACCAGGCTTAAACTTTAAGTTTAAACACATAAAATCAGGGTACAGTACTATAATCTATAATATAATAGCAGAAGCGAAAAGGCAAACAAATTAAACAAATGGAGGAGGCAAGACCATTAGCATAATGTGATAAAGGGTCAGTCAATAAAATACTCATGTTAAAGAAATATTAACAGCTTCCAGTTCCTCAAGTTCTTCTGGGGACCTGACTCTCTTGGACCAACCAAAATATGATCAAGCACCTTGGGCTAATGATCAAGCATTGTGTTAAAGTTCTTTATTTCTCTCCTCTCTTACAATTATTGCAAGGAAAGGTTCCATTCACTTGGAAAAACATACCTTTTGACATATATTTCAGAGCTTATCAACAGATACATAAAAGAACAACTTAAAAGATTAAAAAAATATAAGATTTAAAAGGGTCAACTAGTTAATGTTCATCACTCTTTATGCTTAATAAATGATTTCAAGTTCTAAAATCTCCTTATATGTGTATTCTGCCCAACACAGCTTTATGCTTTCTATTCTTTAATATATGATAACATGCCCAGACACAAATTATTATACCTTGATGCAGAATCTAGGTGCTAGATTAGCAAAATTCTATAGGAAATTTCAGTTAAACTTAAGGTCCCATTAATTATTCATCTAATATTTCAACAAAAAAGGCTCTAAGAACACTTTATCTTACCAAATGACATGTCAAATTATTATGTCCAATCTTCTTTACTGTACAATTAATCTAGCATGGATTTACAAAGATGGGAAGATAATTAGACAAAACAATAAAGCTTCCTTATGGGTATGTTCTTCTTTTTGGGGCAAAGGTCCCATATACGAAGGGATAATGACCTTTTTTATTCTAACTCATCTTGATCAGCAATAAAAATTTCACCATTATAAACTAAAGATGGTCCTCTGATTTGGTTATTCTAACTGATCTTGAACAACTATAAATATCACTAGTTAAGCACCTAGGCATATGGTTGTCATAAGCACACCCTAGATATATATTGAAATGGACAGCTCAACACTCCACAAACCTAATGGTGATGGGTTGTTAGCAAAAAGGTGAAACCAACATTAAAGATTAGATCATGTTTTAATAAATATATATATATGTCGCCGGATTTCATTCGAGTAGTAGCCATGGTCCTCGCAAGTGAGGTAAGTCTAATCCAATCTTGTGTTTGCTATTCCCAAGCCCAAGAGTCGTGATGATATTATTGAGGAACGTCTTTATCATAATATTTTTGCTTCATAACTATTAACGGTCCTAAAGTAGCGAAATTTCTTATCGGGTTGTAAACACGCACGACATATGGATACACGGTATGAATTGGTTAGAAAAAAAGTCAATAGTACAAATAATAGACAGGTTTTGTGAAATGAAGATTTAAGCACCCACACCAGGTTAGTTGCATTAATCTCATAACTACACTTAAGTAGCCCTCTTAAAACTTTTGAATCAAGGAAGATAATCCTGATGATCAAATTGATGCTATCATCGAATCATTGAGCTTTTATCCTGACGTTTTCCGTTCCCGATACTGCATCAAACCACGATCTTGGTAACTGCCAGTGATAAAAGCTGAGAACTCCAGAAAGTATTTTACATATCAACAAGTGATAAAGCATAACACTACAAAAACAAGCTTTTCAACAATATACTTAGTTCAGTTAAAGTAAACAAGAGAACATATGCTATTACTTCCTTATAGGCATAGTGGTCCTGAAGAGTGAAGACTGAACTTAGTATCTTACCATCAACAAGTGAAGTGAAATAATTTCTCAAACAAGTATTCAGTATTCTTTCTGATGCAGTTTAGCAAGTCAAATGATTCGAAAACTGTTGGAAATATAACTCTAAAAATGCCAAAATGCTTTTTTACACTAACATCAACAATAATGAGTTACTGTACAGTACTTTTCCACAAAAATATAAATAAAATATGGAGAATTCTCAATGCATTGGAACCATTTTGTATCTATACAATGAGAAAAAGATACATCAGGCAAAACCAAGCCATGAAGCAGTTGTAGAAATCTATCATCTCGAAGACCACATCAGACAAACCTTTAAAAAAATTAAAGGCCACGTTAGTTGTTTCCATAAAAGTAGTTGGATGAATGTTCATATGATGCCAAAATTTGAGAGGTACAGAAAAATTGCCGAACCCATTACTCTTCCCCATCCATATTTCCTCTTTATCTCTGCACCATCATTTGCTGGGGAAACAAAAAAACAACCAGAATATCATGCCAAAGATAAACGAACCATCAACCCCGACACTAAGATAGATATTATTAAGCTCAATAGTTTATAAGGAAAGTTAGGTAAGATAAGAGAGATCAAGTTGACCCGACAACCTAATCAATAACTCCAATCGACCAAAGACTTGATGACATCAAATTCAAGCTATGATTCACATCCTACTAGACCAATCAAATGAAGTTCAATCAAAATATTTATAATTAGCAGAAAAACACAAGGCCTAATGAAGAAATATCACTATAACTGTTGATGATCCTAACCAGATTTTTAATCTTTGCATATGTCAGAACAAACATTAAGAAGGCTGAATTAGTAAAATAGCAAGAAAGGAAGACCCATTCAACAGATGACAATTAAAGGTAAAAATGGCATCAGGTAAGAGGCTATGTGTGTAACCATTAGAGAGAGGGAGAGAGAGTAATTAAATAAATTTTAGTTGCAAACACATTGTCCATGTCAGTATATACACAAACTATATGTGCATGATCAACAATTGTCCTTTAATATCATTATAGAAGCACATTGTCCATGTCATTGTCCTTCTTAGTAAAACACAATCAATCTGTGCATGATCAAAAAAATATCTACCTTTAATATAATACTGGAACAGATTGGCTGCTCTTTCATTCTCCCAACCCTTTCCCTTCCCCCAACTCCTTGTCTCTTCCTCTCCTCTTCTCTTTCATTCCTTAATCACTTTCACTTAAGCCTGAAGAAGATAAATGAAGACGACGTCCTTACTTAAGAAACTTGCAAAAATAGCAAAATGTAGACACCTAGAACAACAGTTGTAATGTAATTAATCTTCTCCGCTTGATGCAGAAAAAGAAGATCTGGACAAAAACATACAAATTCCAGAACGCGTTTTTACTTTTGATAGGGAACGAAAAAACAGAAAAGGCATTATACGCTCCAAAATCAAATGAAAGGAAAGATATGCATGCATACACTGACAAATTAAGATGTACGTCTTGAGCAAATTAAACACTCCTGCATCAAGATTACTAAGAATTAACAGGTTTCTCTCAACATTACCTTACCCACGTACACGCGTGGTATATAAAAGGATAATATTTAAAATTCTATAATTAGATATGTTGTATGAAAAAGTGTGAATAACTAATTCACCTTTTCTGTAGACAAAATTGTGAACTTTTTTCTTTTAAAGTAATCAAGATTGTGAACTTAATATATAACTAAGGGTAAATCATTTGCACATCAACAATGATTATGATGTACAACAGTTTTCTCCCATTCAACCAAGCAGATAATAGAGAACAGTATCCATATGAAGAATCTTGAACAGCATAACCAAGTCTAAATATACAAAAAAAAATTATAAAAACAAGAGTCGTCCTCTAATTGAATCTAGAATCAAATTTTGTGGGGTTTCAGCTTGACAATTGAAAACTGGGACCTTTCTATGGGATTAAAGCTCAAACAATTTTCTCTAAACCCTTTAAGACCAAGGGGGAAAATGGTCAAAGGAGAAAATCTTGATAAATCCATAAAAACATAATAATGTCTCGTAACTAGACAAGGAAAGGTTTTCAAGTTCCTTTTGTGCAGGATCTAGAAGCTTCAGAACATTAGATCACCTTCAAGAAATACTGTGCTACGTTGTTGTACAGCTAACAACGCGGTTTAATTATATTAATTTTAAACATGAATTTTCTTAGTTAATTAGTATCCTAACTGAAGTAAAATTCATTATAACTTGAAATCTTATCAAATTTAAAATTTTATTAAATCTAATACTACAAAGTTATCATCTCTGGTTCCTAAATACTCTACGTTACATTAAATTGATTATATTAAATCTTTGAGTGAGTAACTTACAGTACATAGTTCAATTAGTTAACCTAATAACAATTTAATAATTCAGTAATTATCTTCTCGAAATCTTAACTGAATATATCTACATTACATTCAATTGAATATCTTAATAACTAAATGAAAATCTTTACACATACAATTTGTGTTTCGGACAAGGTTGGTGGGCTTGTATATAACATTCAGCACATCAGGAACTTCTTCCCCTTTACCATTAGATTTTTATTTCGTTGTCAGCAACAAATTTTTTGATGCAGGAAAAGACCCCACCTAATGGTCGCCACTCTTTTTACAGATGATCTCTCACTAAAGGGACCAAAAAGAACTCCAATGTCTATGTAAAATCATGAGCAATTGGTTAAACTTTTAGACATTGATGACACTAATATCCAACTTATACGGTTGTGTTATTCGGCACATCCTTCCTTGCTTCGCTGATCTGAAATATAAATTATGACTCTTGGGTTTTAAAGATTTGAAACCATCTCGCTAGATACTGTTATCACAACCATGGATCTTTTGTTTCCAACTTGGAGAGAATGATGTACATGATCCGGACTTTACTAGCTGATGCGGTGAACCGACTTTGATTTGTTAAACAAGGATTCTGCTTATATAGATATATGTGGTACTAACATTAGATTGTTAGTAATCATGGGTGTCCGAACCTCTTAAAGTACTCGACTAAAATGAGTATAAAGGGGAAAAGTTCTTATACCTTTTTTTGATAGAAGCATAAGAAAAGGATGTGTTAGTGGCTTTCGGATCAATTTTACGATGGTGTGAAGGGTGCACACCTCCTAATGAGCATTAGGAACATGCACAATTAGTTAGTTTGCTAGAAAAGTATAATTTAGGCAGATAACATAAATGTAGAATAAGAAAGATCCAATACGCCGTTGCTTATTGACATTAAAAGGGCTTAGGAAAATAGTATAAATATGATTTTTTCCCCCTCCTATTGATCATTGATGAAAAAATATTTGCAGTAGTAAACTTAAGATAACATTAGGACTGTGCTTTGCATTTTCTGTGTTGTAACATAAGACAACATTTAAATTGGTGCATCTTGAATCATAGGTTCCCATGCCAAACTACAACTTTGAGTTTCATGCATTCAAAACAATGTTGTCTCAACTGTATAGTATTGATTTAAAGTCATGCTAGCAGGATCTTTTATTATGCTTTCCTTGTTGACACGACTACATAAGATATCAAATGGTTTAACATATGTAAACAAACCTTTCTATATGAATGCTTTTGTTGTATATTCTTTTGGCATTCTACAGCGGAGTAATCAATGACACGAAATTTAAACTGCTAACAGGAACAGCCTGTGCAAAGCACGGAGCTAGTAATTGGTAAATTAGTATGCAGAGACGGTAATATATGAAAATCATGCTTGTAGTAGTGCATTTTCTACTGCAAATTCATCTCACTAAAACCAAAAAAGAAAACAGAAAGAAGATTATCATAAAATTATATTAAAATTTTAGTTTAAGGAAAATATAACATCCACTAATACAAAGAGGTGAAAATAATAGTTTCAAACATAGATCAAACCTTTCGGAGTTTCTCCAACACGGAATCTTCATGTGCCTGGAAATCAGCGCCAACAAGATTACTTAGCTTTGGACCATCAAATTCCACAGGTTCTGGGCACTAGGAAAAGCAGCAGCTACAGCTGGCTGTAGAGGCAGGACTATCAGAGGATTTGAAAGATGTCCACAAACATTTGGCAGCAATCTTCCAAAGGAAAAAACATGTTAGTAAGAATTCAAAATGTCAATTGTTAAATGCCATGGTAAAGCAATATATATAAAGATTGATATCAAACTTACAGCCGCATCTTTCGAAGCCATGGCAATAAGTGCAAATCCTTTCTTTTTAGAAGAACATTGGATAACCACATCTTCAACCTCACCGAACATCTCAAACAACTCCCTTAATCTTTGAGCACTATAATCCTCACCAACCTTCTCCCAAGTTACCTGAAGCACCTTTTCCTTATCTAACCTGTCCTGACCACCATATGCACTCTCTTGTCTTCCAATCACAGCCTCTTTCTTTTTCTCTTTCTTTAATATTGATGCTGCAGATGCTTCTTTATCAGCTTGCATGGCACGGATTCTAGCAATCTGATGTAGGGGTTTAGTGTTTCAACTCCAAGTCAAATTTATCTCTGGGATAAAAATAAGCCAAAGCAATTCTCAATAATCAATAATCTGTATTCTTGTGGGAATTACATCAATATTTAAGACTCAAAACCCTAATATTACTTTAAAATATTAAACGACTAAAATACCCTTATTAATAACTCTTAATCACTAATTAAAATATTAAAAGACAAAAATATCCTAATTAATTAAATAAAATATCAACTATCTCCTAAATTATTAAAAGACAAAACTACCCTAACTAATAAAATACTACCTATCTCCTAAAATACAACAAGTCCATAAATAAATAATACATTAAGCCCATAAATAAATAAATAACCCAACATGATTCCCATCATTTCTCTCTTTGTTAGAGAAAATGTGACCCCGAGTTTTATAGCATGATAGAATAATCCACGAATTTCTCTTCATTGAAAGAACATTCTGGAGCACCATTGACAATGTCTTCACATGATAAGACTAAAAAATGTTGGGAAGATAACTGATGAGAGCATCACTTTTGCATTCAAAGGCAGATGAGGTGAATTAATCAGAATGATGAACTCAATGTGATCAACTTGGATTGGATCAATTTCTCGAACCAACTTCTCTTTGGTAACAAGCAATTCGAAAACAACTTTAGAATTTCCCTCAGTTTATTGTACACGCACAATCTCTGGTTCAACTTTTTCAACTTTTGGTACTTCAAGAATATCCATAAACACGTCATAACTGTCCTCATTTTCTTCCTCTTCCTCTTCCTCTTGTTCTTCCTCTTCCTCTTCCTCTTCCTCTTCCTCTCTCTATCTCTTTCTCTTACATAGAAGAACATATAGAAACAATTTTATGTGCAGCCTTTTGAAATTCTTTTGCTTTAGCTTGTTGACGGTTCATTGCTTCATCATGTTGACATTTCTTTGCTTCAACCTTTCTTTGCTCATATTGATACTAACGTTACAATTCTTCAAGGTTGTCTTCCGCATCAATAATATCCCATCTAATCTCTTCTTGCTCGAATTTCAAATATCTATGAGCACATGTATTAATAAAGTAGCATATTCGATCACCTTCTTCAAAAAGAAACCACATGTACTCATTTTGTCGTTCAATCAATTCTTTGGTGGCTCGGGAGTCGGGACATTGTAGAATAAATACATAAATAAAATAAAACTTTTTTTTCACTTTTTCTTTTTCCTTCTTCCTTTTTCCTTTTTTTTTTTTTTTAAGTCAACGGGGGTTAAATTGAAAATTTAGAAACGAAGGGCAAGTTTTTTAAATAAGACAGAAACTTAAAGGTACTAAACTATAATCTGACAAGGAAATAAGACTCTCAGTCTAGGTTACGGTACCCCCGAACACAACCTTTCCTTAGCTTTTCAAATGTAGCACCAGCAAAAAGTTGTAGACGAGAGAGAGAGAGAGAGAAAGTCGATCGACTTTAGGATCGGAAATAGAGAGAGATGCACCGATAGCGTCGCAATAGGCATTGGCGATGGTTGGCGATAGTCGCGATGGTAGATAGGCTGTGGCGATGGTCAACAGGTCGGTGATGCGAAGCAGTCGGCATAGCGCAACTAGATCGGCAACACATTCAGTGGCAGGTACGTCATCTTCTCTACCGATTCTCTGCTTCTCCTTTTTCTTCGTCTTCTTCTGATCTCCCCTGTTTTTCCTTTTTTCTGTTGCAGTTTTGTTTTTATTTTTTCTGTGATTGGACCGGATTTCTAGTTTGGTGGTTGACTGTGTGGATTCTATGATAATGGCAATGAGGATTTTGCTAGGGTTTCAACAAGGTTAGGGTTCTAGCGCCGACAACTTTTCCGGTGATGAGCGACTATTTTTCCAGGTACAAAGTAAGGCTCTGATACCAAAATTGATGTAGAACAATCGTAAACTGATTATTTGGTAGCAAATAATAGAATAAAAATCTAGAATTTAGCTTTGCACGTAAATTACTAGGATTTTGGATTTTAACTTCGCGTCTATTAACCTAGAGGAATTTATCTTTGTGATAAAAATAAACCAAAGGAATTCTCAATAATCTGTATTATTTATTCTTGTGCGAATTACATCAGTATTTAAAGACTCAAAACCCTAATATTACTTAAAAATAGTAAACGACTAAAATACCTTTATTAATAACTCCTAATCACTAATTAAAATATTAAAAGAAAAAAATACTCTTAACTAATTAAAATAAAATACCAACTATCTCCTAAAATATTAAAAGACAAAACTACCCTAACTAATAAAATACTACATATCTCCTAAAATTACAACAATTCCACAAATAAATAATACATTAAGCCCATAAACAAATAATAAGCCCATAAACAAATGACTCAACGTGATTCCCATCACAATCTCCTCGTTAAGATTTCTAGCAATTCTCTCTTGCTCATCTTGAGCTTGTGTGGTTGGGTCAGGAGCAAATGAAGTTCGCTCTCTTTTTTCAAGATATGACATCATCTTTCAACGCTTGGAATCTTGTCGTGATTGACGCTGAAGCTTTTCGCATTTAACTCAAAGGAACTCATCAAATAACTTCCTAGTCTTTTCATCCTTGAGAGAATCTCATACAAAGTCTTGAGCTTCTGAAAATTCAAGTGTGCATCAGGGTCATTCAATCTCTTGTCCGGATGCAATTCCAAAGCCTTAGAGCGATAGGCTTTTGAAATTTCTTTTTCTAACTGTTTGGCCCATTCTTCAGCAGTTGGCAACCCAAGAATAGCAATGATCCACCTCTATGTACATATGTCCATATTCTTCTGCTGGTTCACTATCAGAAATAAAAAGGAAGTAATTAATAAACAAAAGAACATTAAAAACATTAGTACGAGTTTAGTGTATCCAGAGTTTAAAACATAAGACACATATTTTGTAATACCCGGTCATTTTGGTTGAGTCCCACATCGCCCCTTTTATAAAACTCTCTCTCTTTCCTTAGTTATATATATGAGCTTACCCCCTTCCCATTTTAATATCCAAACATTAAGTACCTCCTATTTTGTGAGGAACTTTTTGTGTGAGGACCTTTTTAGTAAGGCCCTCCCTAGTTAAAATTTTTGGTGTCGAGGACGTGAGTGAACTGCGAATCTCATAATTTCGGGTATGTCTCTTTTTCTTTCTTTGTGTAACTATTTAATTTTCTGTATTAGCTTTAATTTTGTAACTTTAATTTTTGTATGCTATTTAGTTTGTTAGTATATATATTTTTGGTATATCCTTGTTAGTATTTAGCATCTTGATATATTAAATTATTATTTTTGGTATATTTGTTTGTAACATAATTAAAAATGGAAATAATATTTTTGTAAATATATACTTAAATTTATTTTGGAACAGGAATGTTGTTAATTATTAAAATATTATATATGATCAAAATATGTATAACTTTATATAGAATTTTGTTTAGAACGAAAAGATTTCGGATTCGTCAAAGAGAAAGAAAATTTGTAAAGTTTAATCAATTAATTAACTATTTATTTATTTATTCCTTTATTTTGTTTAATTAGTTCCAACAGAGGAAATTTAACGAGTCGTTTTTGGAATATAATTTCGGATATTACATTGCGTATTTTAGGTACGGATTTCATACGTCTTCAGCGATACTCATTTGATTTTAATTTGTTTGTTTTGTTCCTCATTAGAATTTGGATATTATCTCGATATATTGTTCATAGTCAAATGCATATGATAATTTTGTTTGATTTTAGATATTCGCAACTTATCTTGTACTCTTTAGACTTATTAAGCATGTCTAGTATTTATTTTAATTCTATAGAAATGTACATGCTAGTATATTTAGAAGACTTTGTGTTGTTTCAGTTTAGCATGTGCGTATTAGAACCTCTTTTGTGATATTGTGTCGCATTCGTTGTGATATGATATTTTTGTTAGAAAGTACCGTAGGGTATGAGCTATAACCACCTGTGGGGATACCACAGGCATGTCCTCTTGGCACCGAGGCATGACACTTCCGTGGCAGTGTAAGTAGTCCACGACGTCTCCATTTTGTGCGCTCCGATGGGAGTTGGTCAATTGGTGTTTTGTTGCGGGAGGTGTATGGGTCGACCCTAGTTTTCTGTTCTGTTTTTTTCTGCGGTTTAGTGTTGTTTGTGCCCAACACACCTTCCGATTTTACATACATCTGGATTGCGCAGTCCGATGTATATTTCTATTCTGTTTTGTTCTGAGCTCGATATGAAATAACCCCAGTCATTTGATTCAGCCTATTATGTTATTCAGATTAGTTCAGTTGGTTTTGTTATTTATTTTAGTTCTTATTTTCTTGCATTCTATATCCGTGCTGGGCATTTGGCTCATGCTGTGTTTTTCTTTCGGCAGGTAATCAGGGGGAGCAAGGACAGGTGTGAAGAGAGCTTCTTTTATGTAAATAGTTTAGATATTCTGTGTAGAATTTGATATTTTGGTTTCTAAGTATTGTAGTAATACTCAGACCGTGTTTTAGCCAGTTGGCAATTATCTATTTAGACTATTCAGTTTTATATTAAAGTTTTGGATATCAACTTGTTAGTTCTGTTGTGTTCTGTGTGTAACCTCCATTTCCACTACTTCAGGAAGGGGGTGTTACAGAGTTGGTATCAGAGCTAAGGTTTCTTTCTTGTAGAAAACCTATTTAGGTTCGACTTGTGAGTTATGGGTAGAATTTATGGGTTAAGTTTTTATTCTGTTTGATATTCTATTAAGCTATAATATTAGTTTGTATTCGAATTTGCCTCGAATATATTTTCTTCCATCCGTTGTTCTTAGATGGCTCGTAGATCCGTTAGATGTACTGCGAGGCGAGGTAATGGTAGAGGAAGAGGCGAGGCCCAACCTGATGTGCAACCTGATAATTTGGATATGGCAGCCTTGGTAAATCAAGCAGTTAATCAGGCTTTACCGCAGTTAGTAGCACAAGACGTTTAAGCGATACAGATGCAACAGCAACCGCCAGAAAATTCTAATCAAGGAAACCCGAGTAATGGTGATCCACAAGCAAACGAAGAGTTAGGAAATACAAATGGTATGGATCAATTTGTGGTGCCAATGTATGTATGGTTAGAAATGTTTCAGAAGCAGAAACTGCATTCATTCAGTTCAGCCTCAACTCCAATTGAAGCAGCGAATTGGATTGCTCATTTAGAGAAAATCTTTGATGTGTTAGGGTGCTCGGATAACCAGAGAGTGTTGTTGGCTGCTTACAAATTAGATGAGGATGCTCAGAGATGGTAGAAAGCTATAAAAGCAACAAAGGGTGACAGATTTGTCGAGACACTTACATGGGCAGAATTTTGTGATGTCTTTTATCAGCAGTATTTCTCAGCTGCTGATAAGGAAGCATATGGTAGGGAGTTTTTGTCTATTCAGCAGAAAGATGACGAGTCCATCACAGACTTCATGACAAGGTTCACCAGGTTGGCAGGTTTTGCGGGAACTTCAACAGGGATTGCAGCAGAATAGGCAGAGAAATTTAAGTGGAAAATTCATTATAAATATCGTCAACATCTCATTAACACCAAGTTTGAGGATGTGTCACCAGTGGCTAATGCAGCCAAGAATATTGAAATGGAACAACAAGACTTTCAGCCTTTCAGGCTTCTAAATCGGAAGGAAGTCGAAAGAAGGATAGAGATAACCAATATGGTCAAGTTTTGGGTCAGCAAGGGAAAAATCAGGGTGGTTAGTGAAATAGGAACTGAGGTGGTCAGCAAAGACAGAATCAGGGTCGTTACCCAGAGTCAGCAAGTGAGGGTAACCCTAATCTTATTCCAATAGCTCCTTGTGCTACTTGTGGGGTTAATCATCCTGGGAGACCGTGTTATAGAGTTCCGGTGCATGCTTCTTATGTGGGCAGATAGGTCACTTTGCCAAGGATTGTACCGGACCACATGGTAATGGTGAAGGCAATAATGGTGGCAATATCGGTCAATGCAATGGTGGACGGGTGTTCGCCTTAGCATATAATCAGGCGGTATATGCGCCAAGTACTGTTTCTGACACTCTTTTAGTTGGTAATCGTGAAACGTCTATTTGATTTTATATTGATTTTACTCATTCAACTGTGGCACATTCTTTTGTTTGGTATCTTGGTGCGCCATCTTAGTCCTTATATTCTGATATGCTTATTGCTGCTCCGATGAAGATTTTTGTTGTTAGCTTTAACTGATATCGAGTATGTTTTATTAGATTTGGAGATGAAATTTGTAGGGTTAATCTTTTGACAATGGGTATGCACGATTTTGATGTGAGATTTGGGTTAAAAGGTAAACTTAGTCCGTTCGATAAGATTCAGAAGGATCTTTCTTGTGAAGAGCAATCTGATGCAATTTTAGATCGTTAAGAGCGAATTGTGAGGAAAAACACGTTTCTATTTGCTATGGTTTTGTGGAAAAATCATTCGAAGCAATAGGTTACTTGAGAATATAATTCAGATTCTATTCGAGCGGAGTATTCGCATCTTTTTTATAGTTAGGTTCATCCCATTCTTATGATTCAAGGGACGGAATCCTATTTAAGGGGGAGATAATGTAATACCCGGTCATTTTCGTTGAGTCCAACATCGCCCCTTTTATAAAACTCTATCCCTTTCCTTAGTTATATATATGAGCTTACCCTCTTTCCATTTTAATATCCAAACATTAAGTACCTCCTATTTTGTGAGGAAATTTTTGTGTGATAACCTTTTTAATAAGGACCTTCCTAGTTAAAAATTTTGGTGTCGAAGACGTGGGCGGACTGCGAATCTCATAATTTCGGGCATGTCTCTTTTTCTTGCTTTGTGTAATTATTTAATTTTCTGTATTAATTTTAATTTTGTAGCTTTAATTTTTGTATGCTATTTAGTTTGTTAATTGTTAGTATATATATTTTTGGTATATCCTTGTTAGTATTTAGCATTTTGATATATTAAATTATTATTTTTGTAACTTTAAGAGTTGTGACATAATAAAAATATTTGTCTCTAACATAATTAAAAATGGAAAGAATATTTTTGTAAATATATACTTAAATTTATTTTGGAACAAGAATGTTGCTAATTATTAAAATATTATATTTGATCAAAATACGTATAACTTTAGATAGAATTTTGTTTAGAACGAAAAGATTTTGGATTTGTCAAAGAGAAAGAAAATGTGTAAAGTTTAATTAATTAATTAACTATTTATTTATTTATTCCTTTATTTTGTTTAATTAGTTCCAACAGAGGAAATTTAACGAGTCGTTTTTGGACTATAATTTCGGATATTACATTGCGTATTTTAGGTACGGATTTCGTACTTTTTCAGCGATACTCATTTGATTTTAATTTGTTTGTTTTGTTCCTCATTAGAATTTAGATATTATCTCGATATATTGTTCATAGTCAAATACATATGATAATTTTGTTTGATTTTAGATATTCGCAACTTATCTTGTACTCTTTAGACTTATTAAGCATGTCTAGTATTTATTTTAATTCTATAGAAACGTACATGCTAATATATTTGGAAGACTTTGTGTCGATTTGTTTCAGTTTAGCATATGTGTATTAGAACCCCTTTTGTGATATTATGTCACATTCGTTGTTACATGATATTTTTGTTAGAAAGTACCGTAGGATATACCTAAGCTATAACCACCTGTGGGGGTATCATAGGCCTGTCTCTGAACACTAAGACATGACACCTTCCGTGGTGGTGTGATCAATCCACGGCGTCTCCATTTTATGTTTCGGTGAACATTTGGTATTTTGTTGTAAGAGACGTACGGGTCGGCCCTAGCATTTTGTTCTGTTCTGTTCTGCGATCTGGTGTTGTTCGTAGTGCCCAGCACACTTTTCGATTTTGTATGCATTTGGATCTGCAGTCCAATGTGTGCCTGTCTGTGTGGCAGTATTTTGACTTGTCTTTGTGACAAGGTATATTTCTGTTTTGTTCTAAGCTCGGTTTGAAATAAACACAACCATTCAATTCAGACTTTTTTGTTGTTCAGTAAATCAGTTCAGTGGATCAGTTTCAGTTCAGTTTAGTAAGATTATGTTATTCAGTTCAGTTAATTTTGTTAATCTCAGTTTGGTTCCGTTGATTTTGTTATTCAATTTCAATTCTTATTTCTACACTCTTTATCCGTACTGGACATTTGGCTTATGTTGTGTTTTTTTTCCGGCAGGTTTGTAAGGGGATTTGAGGGCGAGTGTGAAGAGAGTTTCCTTTCTGTTTTGATATTCTACTTAGAGTTTGGTTGTGTGTAGCCTCCCTTTCCATTAGTCGGGAAGGGGGTGTTACACATTTTCTCTTCCTTAATGGATGGATTCTCACTTTGATAATTTAATCTCTCATTTACTATTCAAATTTGATAGGTTGTTTATGTTCCTTAATTAAAGCCATTGTAACAATGTAAGTAAGAAATTGAGAATGGCAAACATAATGGTACTTGAACAACTATAGCATAGTAAGACTACATAAATTTCTCTACTTTGTTGTTCTTATCTCAACATAGCAATGACACACAGCTTTGTTTATCCCAGTATGAAGCTATCTTTCCTTGTTCCATTTGCCAATGACCACGATATAGTAGCTTTATAAAGAGAAAGAACTCTTATAAATGCTTTTCATTGTCTACCCCAAATTATGGATGATAATCAAGCAAAATATGGATTTTAGTCACCTCCTCTATTTGGAAGGTATCAAAGGTGACTACAAAGAGGGTAGAGTTTTAAACAAAATTCAATTATGAAGGAGAATAATTACTCTATAGTCTATAGTCTATACAGTAAATTATCCTTCCAGTTATTGGAATGGATAATTCGAGAGAAAGGTTACAAGGTAATCTATGCATGTTGCATCCAACTAAAATAATCAATGCATTTGTTGCCTACAATAAGTCTCCCCACCCCGGGCCAGACTTTGCGCACAGGCTTTGCCTAAGACATGACTTCGCCCTGAAACGTGCGACCCGTGACCCTGTTACCTGTTAAGGCATAACTATTATTGCAAGTGAGACTCGAACTCAGGACGTCCGGGTTTATGATTCGTCTCAGGGGTAAGCTTAAACCACTGTGCCAATAGCCAGGGTTATCTTTTATTTCATTGATGTTCTCCTAGATGCTTATGTCAACCATAATCTAATTCTTAAATAATTGTTGTGTCAGGTATGAGGTATCCAGTATTGATGCCATTTTCCATCAGAATCGAGTTTAGGTTATATAGTTTTGACAAAGTTATAAATTCCAATTTAAAATTTTATTTTCAACTGTGTAACGGCATAACAAAGTTAAGAGCCCACACTATCAGCTAGCAAAGTAAATACACATACACACATCAATTACTTTTCTATATAATTGCACAAACAAACTAATATAATTTCTATTGCATCCTATTAACCTCAAAGCCTATATATACACACAAAATTTAAATGCATGTTACATATATAGGCAGAAAAGACTTTCAAAGTCAATAACAGAGATACTCATTGCCACCCCAATGCTCTAAAGAAACCATAAACTATATTCAAAATTTGGCATTGATGTCATGGTTCGTTAAATATTATGGCTACTACCACATAAACTATAAGCAGGTTTTGGTTTTCTGTCTATTCGATTTTTCTCAAAAACCACCCAATACTTTATTTTGTTATCTTCTTCAGGGGCAGTTGTGTTATTGGATATAGAAAACATAATGTAAATAACTGCCGAGCAAACTCACGCAATCAATTTGTACCCAATTAAGTACCAGCATTTTCTACATCAATTGAACCTATATTAGCAATTACACAACATATTTAAGTAAACTCAATATTCAAAACAGACTTAAGTCTACCAATTTATGAACACTAAACCAAGCTCATTCGCACCACCAAAAAATACGGAAATTCAGGGCATAAATCAAAGCACAAAGCAATTTAGTAGTTGAAGAGAGAGAATTGCCTTCAATCTTCAGAAATCAAATTTTAAAAGACCTGGGTTTACATATACATAAATAAATACATATAATCAGTTTTAAATACCTTCACGACGAGAACGAGAAAAATATGGAGAGCTAACCGGCGGTCTCAACTGTGAGAAAATTCGGCGAAGGGACGACCCACTATTAAGGCGGGCCAATCTGACGTGCTCCAAGGTTTTATTGGGTATTTTGAAGAAACCAGACCATAATTCCATGCGGTTTTGTTATAGAATTATTATATTAATAATTGTAAGATGATTTATAAAAAAAAATATTCATTCTAAAATAATAATATATAATTAATTAGTAATAAAAAATTAAATAAACTTAAAATTTGTATAATAACAATTTATCTATTCATATAATTTAGATCAATAAGGGATTTCCCTCCTTTTCTATTTTGTTGTGTTGGGCTCGTCGAAGAAGACGATTATTTTGTTTTTTTTATTATTTTGAGAATATAAAATTTGTAATTTGAGAATTTTTCCTTCTAAATAGTTGTTCAAAATTAAATTTTCGATGTTTGGGTTATATTTTTATAGTTTTTGGAAAAGTAAAAAAATTAGTATTAATTTTTGAAGTTGTAGAACTTTTCAAAAATTATTTTGTGCAAGAAGCTCCGTACTGATGCACTTGTAATTGTTGAATTTTTTTTTGTAGTTTTCTGAAATATAGAGAATTAATTATGAATTTTCTAAGTTAACACTGAAATATATAATTAAATGGGAAGTTACTTTGAGTTGAAATTTACGATAACCTACTCATGTTATTTGTGAGTTTTTGAATTGCACAAAGATTTATTATATTTTTTAGATAAATAAAATTAGTTGAAAAATAGAGAAAATTCAAATAATATTGTGTGAATTTTAGAAAAATATAAAATTTTGTGAGATCTTATTATAATATAACATAAATATTGGGGTTACTTTGAGTCCAGAAAAGTTAGTCGAGATGTCAGTTATATTTTTAAACTATTTAATAATAGTTTAATAAATAAAAATAATCGTACAAAAGTTGGAAATAATTAAACTCGTTAGGGAAGTTTTAGAAAGTATTCTAAAGCCTTTAAGAAGGTTAGTTGACATAGGAAGTGTCGGAATATTGTGAATCATGTGATCGAGGATATTCTTCAAATCCTATTTAGATATAAATTTTAAATAGTTAGGGATTTGAATTAAGAAATAAATTTTAATTCAAAAAATAATTATTAATATGAAAAGGAAGAAATTATATTTTTAATATGAGTATTATTATGAGAAGAAATCTTATTTTTATAAGAGTATTATTGTGAAAGTGTTCGATTTTAAATAAGAACAAGAAAGTTGTGGGTATTTATAAATAGAGTATTATGTTTAATTGTTGAAATGTAGTACAATCGAAAATCATGTAACATTTTAAGAGTTGAGAGAGGGTATAAGTGATTTTTGTGTTTATGTGAGTAAGAGAATTTTTGCAACTTTTATATTCCGTATAAAAAAATTGTATTCTAGAAATGAGAATTTTGCAGTTTTTATTTCGTACAAAAAGTTGTATTGTGGTATTATGTAACCTCAAATTTTATGGTGTAAAACTTTGGAAGAATTTGTAAGCCCATTATTATTGATATAGTGGATATTTAGAGTTTGATATGTGATTTTCTTCTTTAATGATTTTTTACATTAAATCTTATGTTATTTTATCTCTCTTTATTTTATATTATTTGGTTATCTTCAATTTAATTCCTAACATGACCACTTGAGGACATATCGATATTTTCACATAAGGGTTAAGGTTTGGATTAGAGAGTGTTATTAAAAAAAAAATTATAGTATAATGTGACATTTAGTATTAATATATCACTAAATAATGATTGCGAAGTTTAAATTAGGGTTTAAATCAGAACGTACCGAGAGTGCCATAATTTTGAATGATAGTCAAGGCAAGAGGTTACGAACTTAATAGAGTACTTATCTTACGTTGTTGTAAGTTTATATGCATATAAGGGTGTTCAAAAATTTCGATACAAACAATATTTTACCAATACCGCTTGGTTCAGTATAGTTAATTTGGTAAAATTTAAAATTAATACGGTATTGGTAAAAATAAACGATATATACCAATTAATCGGTACCTGTATTGGTAATTATTTTTTTCAAACAGTATATATCGTATCGTACCGGTATATACCGGTTATATTATATATATACTATAAATATTTAGATGTATTCATCAAGAAGTATCATAGGAATTAGAGACGATATAATTGGTGAAATAAAAATTACAAACTAGCCTTTAATATTAATAAAAGGTATTTTATGAGTAAAAAAATAAAAAATCATATAGTGGCACCATGGGAGGTTATTGTTACTTAAAAAAAAAAAAACTTACTGGCTCTAATTCCTGTTTCAATGATGTCATTGTATACATATACTACTATTTATCTCATATTATGGCCACATAAATAAAATAAAATTATCTTTAAAAAATTAACAAAATAAAAATAAATCGGTACATAACCCGTATTATCGGTATCATCCTTATACCGAACCGACCTTACCGATACGGGATACCTGTATTTCAGTACTGATATCAATACTAATTTTTATAAACATTTGATAATCGGTTCAGTACAATTTAAATCGATTCAATATGATTTTTTATTCATGAACACCCCTGTATGCATATGTTGTTAATGTTTATGAGTGATTTATTTATAAAACTTAGACTATTTTCAAACTTCAAAATGTGTCTACTTACACGTGTCAAGTTGTACATTCCAAATTTTTATTCAGTCAAATGTGATCGGATGTGCCAGTTTTATAATATAAAATCAATAAATGAGAAAAATATAAAATATAATATAAATGAAAGGACTAAAATTAAATTATTTAACAAAATTAATTTTGTTAAACCTCCTCATCTCTACGTTGGTCCACATGCCATACTTATTTCTTTTCATCTTCTACTAAAACTATCATCCAAGTTCCAAAATTCTGTTCAAAAATGGATGTTCAACCCTCATGTCCACTGCCTAATCCTTCCCTTTCGCTCAATCCTTTTCTTCCAACTACCCATCCTTGTCAGTTCTATCCCCGCTGACGTACCCATGACCCATCTCTCAAATCCTTGGTCCTCAAGTTCTAAAAATCCCAAATTCAAGCAGTGCCATTGCTAGAAGTAGAGGCAAATTTATAGGCATGGTGCAAATTGCAAGAAGAAATTAAAGTACATGTAGTAGGCGTGCTCTTTAAATGTACGAACATCAATGGTGTTGTCCCAAAAAGAGGAGGCGCGGCAGGTTGGGTTAGATGGATGGGTTTGGTGGGTATGCCCGTGGAGGGAGCATATGGGGTTAGCATCTTCCCTAATTTAGAAGAGGAGATTTGTTTTTGACATATTTTTGTTTGAAAGTTTCTTTATTTTGTTTGTTTGGAAAGGGAAGTAAATATTAGGGATTGAATGGTGATTGATTCAATAACAACAGATATTTGTTTCAAAAGATTTAATGAGAGATGTTCTAATTTGTTTGGAGAGATAAAGCAGATTTTTGTTTAGGAAATAACCAGGTGGTTGTTTTGTTTGAGAAGATTTAATAAGAGATATTCCAATTTTTGTTTTTTTTTTATTTATATTATATTTTATATTTTCTCTATTGATTTTATATTAAAAAATTGGCATATTTGGTCATATTTGACCGAATAAAAGTTTAAAGTGTGCAACTTGACACGTTAAATATAATTAGAGGGTGCAAGTAAACACTTTTTGAACTTTGGAGCGTGATAGCGCTCTGATATATAAATTTTGGAATGTAAGTTGTACTTTAGTTTAAAATTTATTTTATATTAAAATTATATTTCTAATTATTATAATATAAACTATGCCTATCTTTTTTCTGCTTATCATGATATAAAATATTTCACTTGCAATGAATTCTACTTGCAATTACTATTAGTTGTTAACGCAAAGTTACATGAATATACTGTATGTGACATAACAAATAAATATGTATATACGTATACATATATATAATTTATAATTTCTCGCTTAAAAACAAATATTTCGATTCTCCACTTTTACATTTATTAGATATCTACTATGTATAAGATATATTTTGTAATAAAATATATTTATAAGTATAATTTGATAATATTTTCTATTTATGTTTTTTTAAATAAAAAATTAATGCCTTATTCAAATGTGACATGTGCTTTGCACGGATATCATGTTAGTATGTTTGTATATACACTGTTAAGGGATCTGGGAAAGGTGAGTTCATAGATTATACGAGTTAGAGTTAATTTGGGGGTGGAAAGACTGAGAAAGTGACAAAAATTTTCTTTCAAATGTGAGTTTTTGTTATTTTATGTAGATTGACCTATCCCGAATCGAAATTTTCGTAAGGTCTCACTCATATGACGTGAGCTCTATTTACTATTTATGTGAGAAAAATCTTATAAAAATATCTAATATTCCAATTGAAGGTCACATATAACACACCATCTGTGCTTCGTTACCTTCTTATGGACTCTTGAGCTAGTCAAATTATAAAAAACTAAGATGGCAATATTGCAGTGTGGCAATAGACCACTCAGGTTAGGTCATGAAAATGTTATACCAAAATTGCAATAGACAGTTTATTTTTTTGAACTGAAATAATTATAAATAAAAAAAATCAAAGACTAAGAATTTGCATAACATAATAATAGTTTCATATAAAAAAAAAACAAGTACATTAAGTATCTCGTCAACACATATTTTAATATATTGGCTCAAAAGCGGTGCACCATAGAGTCAAGTGTTTAGTGCGGTGCGGTGCACTATTAGTTCAACAACAATACCAATTCTGCATCGCCTTCACTTTATTTAGTTTTGCAACAAAATGGTATGGACCGTATCATCTATACAATCATAAACTGGTTGATTCAATTCAATTTGACTGTGGCTTCAATTCAGTTTTACCATCCCTAGCCAACTCTAACAAGCTCTTGAAACTCTGTTTGTCTCAAACAATTTTATTTTTTTTATTTCTTGACATATGGAAACAACAAAAACAAACAAAACCGAAAGGAAAATAAAACAAAGTAGTAAGCATCCAAAGCAATAATAGAACACAGCCACAATTAGTTTGGCACATGTATGTAACTGCAAATGTATTTCGTCTTATGTTTTTAATTCACTAAAAAAAATTAATTTAAATGATATAATGATGTTGTGAGATCTACTAGAATCATCATGTAAAACTTTATACTGCTATTTGAGGGAAAAAATTTAAGAAATAAAGAGAAACAACTGTCTGATTAATATATATATATGAGAATCGTGCTTTCCCATTTTATAAGATGACTTTTTTATAAAGTTTTTGTTTGCACAAATTTAATGACTAAAACATATGTATCTTGTAGGATTTTTTTTTCGAAAAATAGGTTGTAAAAAAAATAAAACAGGATCATTTTTATGATTTTATACGAAACAACAAATGTATATATATATATATACAGAGAGGGCGGATTTAAAACACACCTCTTAAATAGCATATCTATCTTAAATAACATACTTTTATTAAAACGACGTCGTTTTGAAGATCATTTTTTTTAAAAAGGGTAGATTTCACATGACCACCTGAGATTTGACCAAATTCCTACTTGACCACCTATTGTCTAGAAAGCTAGTACAAGAATCACGAATGAACACAAGTTCTAAGAATTTCTACGGAATTAACATCCAGCGCATTGTCACACTTCTCCTTGTACGTGAATTAAAATCATCTTCTTGAATTATAGTACGGAGCATATGACATTCATAACCATAAACAATATGCACCAAAAGTTTGGGAGACAGATTCAAAATCTGGGAACTTTTGGAAGCGAAGAGCACAAGCAAGTATGATACGTCGTACGATTTCAAAAATGGCAAAGCATTCTCTAACGATGATACCTCATTTTGGTTATTAATCATTTCTAGTCATTCAACAACTCGACTTAGATTGAACCTTTTGCATCTTCACCTGATTGAAGATCAAACCTTTGCCTAACTATTTATACATGGTGATCACTGGATGGTTCTCTGTACCCTTATGCAATTTCAAGGCTAGGCATTTGTCCACCCATTCCCTTATGTTGATCATTAGATGGCTCATTGGACCCTTCTGCAATGTCAGAGTTTGGCATTTTCCTAGCTATCTCTTCATGCAAATTATCAGATGGCTCACAATACCATTCTGCAACTGTAACTAATTGATGATCAAAAAAGGCATCATCAATTTTATTACTTGGATGTTAAAGAATGATTAAAAAAGTTATATTACAAAATATTGTTTCTAAATGTGTTTTTGGAATGTCTTTAAATACATGACACAAACATAATTTGTAATAGGAAATAACTAGTATATGACAAAACTGAGTGTGCACCCTTCCTCTTCCCCCATCTACCATATAGCTAAATCACCATGTATATGTTGGGCTCAACAGACAAGCAATGTGTTTGTTCAAGGTTTAACTGAATGAAATATTTTCTTTATAAATCAAAGATTCCAATAAACTCTAGGAAACTAAACTATAGTAATCCACCCAAAAGGAGATATTACAATCTTAACTCTGAAGAATTTGCTTATGATAAGTCATATAAGGAATTTGAAATATGTTTTACCTACTCTCGTTCCACTGAAATGAACTTTTGGAGAAGATATGCTTTCATGTCCATGGTACCAAGTGGATTTCTAATACCCAAAACATAGAGATGTATTACTTTCAACTTTCAACTTTTAACTTGCAATAAAAGTAATTTTGGAAGCAAGTAAAGGTAAATGGTGAAACCACGTATGCATAACTGGGGAAACTCGCGACGACCATCCAAATGTTCCATAACACTCTTAACTCTGAAATAAGAGATCAACCATTAAAGCAACCTTCATTTATGTAGAAGTATTCGCGTAGGGCTTATATATCATTATGTATAGAATGTATAGGCATGCAAACAAAATTAAACTATGTAAGAATTTTAAGCTAAATGCATGAACTAAGGATATAAGCTATAAATAGAAAATTCACTTCATTCAAGTGTTTTATATTAACAGATATGCATATGTTCACTGTAATATCCCTGATATTTACAAGATTTGTAAATAAGATTTTAAATATAAATTAAAGGTTATGGTTTAAAACCTAGAGTTGTAGAAGTGAGATGTGTGAAAAATGGGTGAACATTTTTTTTTTACATAATTTATTTGTTAGAAATTAAATGTGAGAATCTTGTATTGATGCATGTAGAGAATTTATTAAGAAAATAAATTCAATTGAGAAGTGAAGGTGGATATATATATATATATATATGTATATACCTAAAGTGTGTTTGTTAGCCAAATAAGAGGATGAGTAAATTAAATATTCAATTAAACTAATAAATTAATTAGTTTAAGCATGAAGTCATGAAATATAATTAATTAGGTTAATTATATTAGTATGAGTTAAATTTGTGAAAAATTTAGGATGATTGTCTTGGATGACAATAATTGGAAGTAATTAATTAAGTAATTAACTTAATTATTAAGTTGTTGTATAGAGTCCATTAATGGATTGAAAACAAGCCCAATATGGGAATACTTGCATGAAGGTGGGTAATTAAATAATAAACCCAAATGTTATGTTGATTAATAGCCCAAGAGGTAATTAATATAAGTCCAATTAATTAATGTTGGCAAGTATTGTATATAATGGGGTGGTAGTCCAATTAAATAAATTATCAAGCCCAAGTTATAAATGATATGAGAGTAGTGTTGGGTAGCCCAAGTAATTAAATAAGAGAGCCCCCAAGTAATTAAATAAGAGAGCCCCCAAGTAATTAAATAAGAGAGCCCAATGCAAGTAAGCTATGCAGCCCAAACACTTAAAAGTCCAATGTTGGTCAAAGTGTTGGGAGATATTGTTGAGTGTAGAGAATTAACTAATGTAGGGTTAATTGAATAATCCTAGTTGGTAGGCAAGATAGAGAATTAACCAAACATTGGTTAATTGCTAGAGGGAGAAAGGTAGTGATGAGAATTAACTATGGATGAGTTAATTAAGTAACCCAATGTGGTAGAAATAATTATAGTAAGTCTAATTGAATTATATTACAAATCCAATGGAGGTATTAAACTAGGTCAAATTAATTAACCTAGTAGTCCATGTAATTTAATTTAAACATTGATCTATGTAATCATTAATCCAGCCCAATGTTTGTTTTAATTAAATGTAACGTAAGGTATTTAATGTTAGCCCAATGTAATAAATAAATTGAGTCCAAACAAATTAATTAGATGAGCCCAATATATTAAATCCTATAGTCCAATGTGGAGCCCAAATGGTAGTCAAAGTTGTGGTCAATGTATATATATTGGTATATATATATATATATATATATATATGGATACTTATATAATGATATAAGATATAAAAATAAAGCCAAATTGGTGTATTTATAGAGTAAATCCCGAATTTTGGGGCCCACATAGATGTGAAGGTTGCTTGTTGGTTGATTTTGGGTACAAAATTGGTTCAACAACTCCCCACCAACCCTAGTCAATCAAATGATCATTCAAAAGGTCTATCAATTGGTCATTCAAGCTATAGTAAGCTTGATTAACCCTTAATTTCACCGATGCTAGCTGATTAGTGGAAGTTGATGAAGATTAAGGTGGTTCTATAAATAGAATGCATCACCAATGAGTTAGGTTGTTAGTCATTTTGCTAGAGCAACAAGAGAGAAAAGAGAGAGCTCCCAAGAGAGAAAAGAGAGGAAACTCTTGTGAGACGATGATCCACCAAAGAAATTGCTAGAGGATAGTCTATGAGGAGTCACAAGCCAAAATCATGTCAAGAAGAAGGAGAGCATCCATGTATAAAAGGTTAAAAAGTGCTCTAAACCTTCTTTAGTTTATTTTTATAGTTTAGATATGATTTGAACGGTTAAAATATATTTTTAACCGATCAAAAGTTATTTTGATGATCTAGAAGTCTAAAACTATGATATATAGGTATATTCATGATTTGATATAGTTAATACATGTATTTGTATGGGTGGTACGCAAAGAATTAGAAGGAAAGTCCATATAACGATTTACCGGTAAAACCCTAAGTGGTTCGATCTTTAAATTTCGTGTCAAATATTTTTAAAAATTTGATTGAACCATGAAATATTATAAAAGAAGAAGTTAGGAAGACAACAACACTAAGTTGGTGTCATTTGGATGTGTAGAGTTTATTTTATTCAAGTTCAAACCATTAAAACCAATTATTTGTGATTTTAGTTTTCACTTTGTCCTTGTGAGCAGTTTTTAGTCCACTTTAGTTTAGAATTTGGATTTGTGACCTAAAGAGAAGTTGTAGAGGGGGAAATTCTGATAAGAATGGACTTAATAATCACCCAAAAATGTTTTAAAATGAAGAAGTTATGGCTATCGGAGCGTTGGAGGGTCGAACAGCCAATTTCTAGGGTTTTGTTTCTGTTTTGGACGCCCCAGCGCCCAGTTGAGCGCCCCGGCTTTCAAAACAGAATGTGTAAGTTTTCTGGGTTGGGTCGGTTCGGTCCGGGTCAGTCCGAGTCGAGTTTTTAATGAAAATTTAAGTTGAAATAAGTGTAAAATGAATGGGTTTGAATACTAAACCAATATATGAAGTTTATTAGTAACTAATTGGTAGATAAATATGTAACATAAAGACTAATGTTAACACAATTAAAAAGTTAACTATTGGTATTATTTGAAGATTATTAAAATATTATTAAATGATCAATAATATTAGTATATGATTAAAAAGTTATTGAATGATGAATAACATTTGTAAATGATTAAAATATCATTATATGGTTAATAATATTAATAACAGATTAAAATATTATTAAATGGTTAATAATATTAATAAGTGGTTAAAATATTATTAAATGATTAATAATATTAATAAGTGATTAAAATAATATTAAATGGTTAATAATATTAATAAATGATTAAAATATTATTAAATGGTTAATAATATTAAGAAGTGAATAAAATATTATTAAATGGTGAATAATATTAGTAAGTGATTAAAATATTATTAAATGATTAATAATATTAAGAAATGATTAAAATATTATTAAATGGTTAATAATATTAATAAGAGATTAAAATATTATCAAATGGTGAATAATATTTGTAAATGATTAAAATATTATTAAATGATTAATAATATTAATAAGTGATTAAAATATTATTAATGGTTAATAATATTAATATGTGATTAAAATATTATTAAATAATTAATAATATTAATAAGTGATTAAAATATTATTAAATGATTAATAATATTAAGAAGTGAATAAAATATTATTAAATGGTGAATAATATTAGTAAGTGATTAAAATATTATTAAATGATTAAAATATTATTAAATAATTAATAATATTAATAAGTGATTAAAATATTATTCGATGGTTAATAATATTAATATGTGATTAAAATATTATTAAATAATTAATAATATTAATAAGTGATTAAAATATTATTAAATGGTTAATAATATTAACATGGGATTAAAATATTATTAAATAATTAATAATATTAATAAGTGATTAAAATATTATTAAATGGTTAATAATATTTGAATGTAGTTGTATATTATCAAGGGTAGATAATATTTTGAGGTATTTGGTACATTATTAAATGTCTGAATCATTAAGTTATGAAAAAAAAGAATGTTTAATTAAATTAAAAAGATGTAAATAGTACATTGTGATTAATTTAGACAATTTATTCAAAGTAAGTCGTACGATGAACATGTAGTGAATGTATAAGTTAGACGAGCATACCCGACATGTCCAACTGGGGTTGGGCTAGGGTTTTGTCCGGAACTTAAGGGTTCGTTTGTCGGACATCTTAAGAGTTAATAATTTAAAGTTAGAGTCTTATATAAAGGCTAAGTAATAGTCATTGCACCTAATGATTATGTCAAATTCCTATATAAATTATAGGTTGAACGAAAGACGCAAATAAACATAACTGGTAGAAGCGAACCAGACAAGTTTTTCAGATATTGTTGCTATGTGTATAACTGTTGTGTGTGCAGTTGAAGCATGTGAGAATTTGAATTAAATATGTTTTTGTGAAACCATATGAGGTGTGTTGATTCTATATGATAGAAAGCCTGAATTAATTGAATAAGTTGAACTGTATGTCATGTATTCATTCCAATTCATGATCAGTATGTTGCATGAATAAATGCAAAGCATGAGAAGCATGATGCATTCATATAATATAATGCATAAAGCATGAGAAGCATGTATAAACATGAACTATGTGTTATGTGCTATCTGTTAGACTTACTGAGCCGTCGTGCTCACTCTTGCCTAAACCACATTTTCAGATAGTGCAAATTATTTGAAGTTCTCAATAAAGATCAATGAACAGGAAAGAATATTACTTTCACCGAAGATCTAAGTATTTGTTGTAGATATTAGTCCGAATTGGACAGGTAAATGATTGTGTAGTATAAGACTTTAGTTGGTATATTATATGAGTGTTAAATACACAAGTTGATTGTAATAGAATGCCGTATCATGTATGATATTAAGACATATTAGGAATGTATAAAGATTTCGATTCTGGAATAGAAAGAGATGTTGTAAAATTATAAATAAATGGTTATTTACCAATTATAAATTGTTGTAATTCATGAAAAATAAGGAAAAAGTTGTACTCGTGTTGAACCTGATCCGAGGTTCAAGGAACCCGGATTTGGGGTCGTCACATTTACTTCCATTACAATTTAACGAGTTTTATGCTAGTTTCCCTCCACAATGACTTACACCATCAGATGGCAATCGCATTGGCATTAATTTATATGAAAATCTTAATTGAGACAATTTGTCTTAGGCATGTTGTAACGACCCGAAAATCCGCGTGCTGGCCACGGCGGACCTCCGCTCATTAATCGTACAACCTTGTACTTAAATCCACAATATACCTCAATAATATAATTGATAAAATTAGTTTATGTTGAAACTATTACAATCTCATTCATAACCTACAATAATATTATAGTTGTTTAAAACAGAGTTATTTAAAACTTTACAATAATCCTGCCTCAGAACCGCAATCTTTACATCTTACCTGTAGATCTCAGATCATATATATCATGACCTAGTCTATTATAGTTTAAAATCATATGTTTTATGATTTAAACCAATATTTCCACATATGAATACACATTAATCATACCTATGTTACACTCTTATTTACTTTTACATAATTGTTCTCATTCGTCCGAGTTTATTACATATAATACTCGACTAACACAGATACAAATATATTATCCCATTACAAGTTCTACGATTTATAATAAAACAAAACCTCGCTATCTCAACAAGTTTACAATACCATGTTCATTATTGCCAACGAACAAATTTAACGTTAAAACATACGCGTTGGACAATTTATACCTTTATTAAATTCATTCGTTTAACTGATTTATCATATTTAATCAATAAATATAACAACTTAATCTTCGCACGAGGCTACGCAAATGGCGTTTCTTACTCTTTGGCTTTACAAAAAATTTCGGCCTCCTCGTACTTATCTGAAAGTGTTTGTTTAAACAAGAGTGAGCACGACGGCTCAGCAAGTCCAACAGTTATCACATAACACATAGTCACATTTCATCATGCATCATGCATATCATGCTTTGCAATTTATGCATATCTCTTGCATATCCTGCTTTGCATTTAAATCTATGTTTCATGCTTTTCATGCACAACATTTATAATATTATACAGTTCAATATAAAACAAACATTTATGCGCATTGACAATATATCGCATGTAGCACAAAGGCACATGAACTCATATTTACACGTAAAAATATATCACACATGAGAGCAAGTTCTGAAAGACTTGTCTGTACTGGCGTTTTACCAATACGTTAACCTTTCGCGTCCTTCGTATGTCCTACATGGTAAGTGAGATTAACAACGTACAATATCAGTCAAAGTTTGATTTTAATTTAGTCTTATATTAAGACACTAAGTTAACTTTATTTTTCCTTGAATCGTCTTTAGGTTTTGCAATATTGACTTCCAATGGTGTACTTTATAACCATCAATACTTTTAATTTTTTTTTTTTACCATATACTAGTTCAGCGCACTAGTAGCTCACTGTGTATATAACACACTATGCAACCTTACGCACTTGGTTAAAATATCACCCATCTAGGTATATTTAGCTTAGCTCATAAAAATAATATTAAGATATTGATATCTTTAAACACTTTTGGCTTTAGTTCGTTTTATTTGTTTTGTAATGTATTCTTACATTATTTGTAGTATACATTGCATATTAGATTTTACTATAATCCATTTTCATTATACCTATTTCATGTATTCGTCTTATATCATAGTACAAACATTACGCGTAGCATCAATTATGCTTTACATATAAATCGGTAGCATAACTCTTATAACTTTTCATTTATAATTATCTCAAATATTAGTTTTAGTATACTAATATTTGATTTAACATAACCCCTTCCATCACACATCTCATGCTACTAAATTTACAATCATATTCATTTAATACCCGTTTAGAGTTTAAAATATATTCTTAAGCTTGCTTGGTTCGTGGACTTTATAACACCAAGGCTTAAATCTTTCATCATAATATAAATAACCAAAAATCATGGTTCAACATTCTAACTTTTTAAAATATTATTCTAGACTTTTTGACCAATTGTCACATTTTTCGGATTATCCGACAATTTCTGTAACTATTTCCATTTATTAAAAACTATCATTTAATAGTTTCAAAATAGAAATAATAACTCAATATACTTTTATATCCTCCAAACACCATAAATATTAATCTGATATTATTATAAGATTTTTCACCAATTTTCATAATTTTCTAACATTCATAGAATTTTCTATGAATTTCCACTATTTTTAAATAACCATAAAAATACAATAAATATCTAAGCTCTTCAATAATTCACCAAAATTTTTCAGTAATTCAGAAATAATATCATAACACTACTGTTAAATAATTTTCAGAAAAATATAATTTTTCTGTAATTAAATTATAATTTTAAATGTGCTGAAACTTTCGAAAATCATAATAATTAGCCCGTTTATTCGAAAATTATGAGTCTTATGTCCATTTCACATGAAATTAAATTCTCTACAACTTTCTAATACAAAATTTCTTCAAATTCTGCCTCTAACATAGAGAAACAGGCTCTGCCGGAAAAGTTCGTCGGCGACAAAAATCCGGCCATCTTCTCTGGCGGCTGTGCAGATTTTCCGGCTAGTTTTCATAAAATTTCTTGCCCATATCTCATCTACACATTCTCAGGTGTCCATATATATAATTATTTCCAAAATTCATAAGCGATTTCACGTTGAAACAAGTATCCGAAAAATATTTTCCGGCGAAGTTTTATTTTCTCATTTCTCCTTGGTTTCTCAACCATATAATGAATCGTTTAGCTTGTTAGATTTCTGAGAATATTCTCTACAGACTCACGCCCATAATATAGCTTAACATTTGGAATTTAACAAACCCATTTTATACAAGAAGTAAAACTAAGGTTTTGTTTAGTTAAAATTTGATTTCTTCTTAGTCTAGCTTACATGAACTGAAATGTAATCACATAATCACCATTATAAACTTCTTGTAACCCCATATCCTTCACAAATCCTCCTACAGCAAGCATTAAAACTAACAATATATAACTTGATAGTAGCATTAACTAGATTAGGAGTTATATGATGTAGGAACTTAAACCTTTAAATGAAAAGCTAGATGTTCAATCTTGCTTTGCCCCTGAGTTGCTACCAAACTGCTATAGCAGTCCCTTCTTTTCTTCTTCCTCCCTTCCCGGGTACTCTTCCTCCTTTCTTTCTATACTTGGGCTTAATATGAAATGTAGTAAAAGCTTGGATGGTTAAAAAAAAGACTGAGTAACTTCTCTCCTTTCCATCAGCTATTTAGAGCTAGCATAGCCTCGTACAAGGGCCACTAGACTACCCCCTAGTTGTCCCCTAAAGGGGTCTTCCGAACTACCCAATCCACAAGACCACTCCAAGCTATTCCTTAGGCCTGCTGATATGTGCTCACCTACTGCCCTCTAGACTCAACAAGTCTCATCTTAAACTCCTTTGTAGCTACTGACAATAGGCTCTCCACTTGCATACTATATAAAACTTGTACTCTTAGCAAATGATACTCTACCCGGTTACTTCATAGAACCACCATCAACTTTCGCGTTACACTTGGGCACATAAGACTCCACTTGGCTCCTGAATTGGTTATTCCATAAACCCATATTGGGTTGCCGATTGGGTTAATAATCAACAAGTCTAATTGGGTTTAAATGCTACAAGACTTGGGCTTAATAATTTTGCCCCTTGAATCCCCACCTTGACTACCGAAAAGGCTGCTAAGAGCACCCCTATTTGATTTAATTCTGTTAATCAATTGCCCAAGCATTTGGGTTGTAGAAGTTTATAACCTTGGCTTGATAGCAAACACCACTTTGGATTTTATACAAATAACCCACAATAGTTGTTAATTAAACCCTTGGCTCCACTCCTTATTTCTCCACACAGAGATTGCCGAAACGGTGCACCCACTTAGTTGTTAAATTGCATGTTACATTGCCCACTTGGCTTGCTATATCAACTTAGGACACACATATATATAAATATGCACTTAGGTCCCACATGCTATATAAAAAAAAAAACACACTTCTTATTACTCCTTATAGTATGCCGAAATGGCTAAATTACCTTGCCAATTTGAATAATCTAATATATTAATAAAGCTACAAGTAGTGCTTCTCTACATAAAATAAGAATTAAGTTTGGGCTTTCTAATTTAAATGATTGGGCCATGTGAATTAGCATAGTCCACAACTCATAAAATTTATCCTACCCTAATTACTTAATTAGAGTTTCTAGTCCACTCATTTTGGACTTTAAATAATTACTCATGTAAATTTAATTTTATAACCCAATTAGACTTGCTTTAATTAGGTTAATATAATTTAATAAGTTGAGATAAATAAAATAAATCTCTTAAGTTGGTTTACTAGTATATATTTTAAATACTATAAATCTTCAATAAATATAACCCTTAGGTTATTTAATTTTCCCACCTAATATATAATATTATGTTACAAAGCTTTCTTTTTAAATTAAATAAATTAACTAACTTATTTAATTCACATAACACATATTCACTCATATTCCATACAAATGAAAATTTATTCACTAAATAAGATATTACAATTAAAATAATATTCTCTCTTTATTAAAATAGTTCAATGCTAGAATTTATTTTAATATCCTTTATTTCAAGTATACACTATTTCCGTATACTTAAACTAATTATTTCGCTTCGTAATATAAATTGTTTCATAACAATTCACTCATGCACAATAAATATACATACATATATTTATCACATAATAAAATACAAATTTATTTACTCAAATTACTTAGGATATTTTTTTCAAAAATCTCTAATACACATGTCGAACCACACTGGTTCTTACTAGTACCTAGATTAAACAAATAAAATTTTAATTTAATCTAGTCTTTTACACAATACAAATCTCCATAACTAGGTTATTAACCATTAACCTTTATTAAATAATTAAAAATATTATTTTTAAATCTTTCAAATATCCGAGGTATTATATTCACCCCTCCTTATAAGAATTTCGTCCTCGAAATTTATAGCATACTTATTCCTTCTCATTCTTTCCATTAGGTTATCAACCAAACCTATCAAATTTCCCTTCTCTGAGAATACTTCATTGATCATCTAATTCTATGACCAATCTCCTCTAAAATTACACCTTTACCCATTACATTTCCAGAATATTGGGATATCTCCCAGGAATCTTCAACAATTGTTCAATAATTATGAAGGAGTTAGAATAATAAGGAAGTAAAAAGAATTCCTTTAAAATAATTTCATATCTGACTGAAGGATCATAAAGACCATAAACTATAAACTTCCAATGGAATCAATAGCTAATTGACCCTTTGGTTACTAGCTCAGGATACGTACTAGAGGAAATCACCCTCTTGTACGCTATGTGTATGCATAACATTTAGCTCTGACTGCATCGGATGACCGACACTTAAAATCCGTCAGTTTTACTTGAGGGGATCAGCCTTTCGTACACCATGTATACGCATAACATTTAACCCTACGCATATCGGATAGTCGATACTTAATTTTTCCCCCATTCAGGGTTGTTCTCTCAGTCCAAGAATCTGTACCAACAACAGGTTTGGATAATTTTTAAATATTCAACATGCAAATGTCTAGCCGAAATAATTGGCAATCAACATGCAAATGTCTATACGTATAATCGGCAATGAACTGTGAGTAATCCACCCCCCTGTTCTCTCGGCCTATGGCATTTCTGCGTTGTTTCCGCCTCTCGTAATGGTAATGTTATCAGAGCCATGATAGTTGTTAATTTCTTTTAATAATTTGGTTTATGCTTTCATTTCCATATCATACATGTCCTTTGAATCTATCTTTGTTTCAGTTTTCATAAAACATCGGTTTTATTGTTAGACCGCCTAGATTTTGACCAGTTGTTGTTTGTAAGTCTCCAGGGTAGGAGCAGTGTTTGGCGTTAGGTCTTTCCATATGGCATGAGTCTGCTTAAGTAAATGTCGGTCTGGGTTTATGTTTAATTGTTAATCAAGAGACTATTAGGATATCCCTTTGATTTGATTTTGATTTCAGTTTTCATCTTATTAGTAAGATCTTCTTCTATCTTGTTTTGTTATCTCCTTTTGCAGAAAGAGTCTAGTGCCTTGAAAATAGTATTCAAATTATGAGCAGACTGTTCAGATCTAATTCTTCAGCCAGTCATAGGTCAAGTCTTTCCTCTATCCCTGATATAATTAACCAAGAAGAATATAGTTATGATAATTTAAGTCAAGATTTTGGTAATTGGAACATACCTAATGTTTCACCCAAAGATATTTACAAGTCAACTTTTTCTGATAAATTTAAGTCTGATTATAATGTTAAAACTGTTGAAAAGGTTTATGCTATTAATAAAGACCATGAAAATTGATCTTTATTAACTAATGAAGTTATTAAAAAACATAGATTTAAAGGATATAATTTTATTCACATAGGTCTAATTCAAGTTGCTGTTAAACCCCTAAGCATTAAAGGTATTAATTCTAGCATACTTTTATGTCTGCGTGATGCTAGATATTTAAATTATGTGCCTAACATCTTAGGCATAATGGAATCTAGTTTGCATAATGGACCTGTCCATTTTAACTGCTTTCCAGATTTTACATTAAGTCTAAGTGACCCACATTTGTTAAAAGCATTGACTTTAAATATCAAAACAGCTGGAGAAATCACCCAAATGATTGAGGGATCTCAGGCTCTTGCTTTGATATTTAGAATTTATTATAAAACTATGAAAACTAATTTAAATGTGAAAGCCTCAAGTAAAAGTCATAAAGATAAAACTATTCTTATTCAGAGTAGCACTAGTGATGCAAATATCCAAGTTCCAAAGACCATTCTTTGGAGAGATATAAATCTCCCAAGACAATGGGTATTAGAGAATGAAATGCCCCAAAGACCGGTTAATAATAACATAATGAATTTAGAAAACATTAAACAATACTTAGATGGAACTGTCAGAATAAGTTTTGATAATTCAAGACTTAGGAGACCTTTAATTATTGAAGATATTGATAGTACTATAACGCCTTCTGTTATTAGCACTACGACATCTTCTAGAAAAGATTCAGAGTTATTAAGTAAAACCACACTTCAAAATATTAAGTTAAAATGAGTCATTAATGAAAGTCAGACTAGTCAACCCTGCTATAATAATGAATCTGTTAGTCAATATGAAGATGATGAACAACAGTTATCCCCTACTCAGTCCGATTTTGAAACAAAACCTGTTCACCACTAACTTAGAGTTATACAGAAAGAATTTAAAGTCAAATGGGAAATATTAACTAATGACTTTAATTCAAAAGAAAATAGAAGTAAAATGCATCAATTTCGAGAAAACCATAATGAAATCGATAGAGAAAAAATAGTTAAAAAATGAAAAAAAAATTATAGTTAAAGAAAAGATAAATATTACATTTTATTTGTGGTATGAAAAATATTACGGAAAATACAATGTTATAACTAAAAAACAGTGGATTAAGGAAGATAAAACTAAAGTTTCCTCTAGTCATCTTTCTTTGGAAATAATAATAATAAAAGTTCAAAACACTTCTGTCACTGCTAGTCCTTTCAAGATTGCTGAAGGAACTAATATTAATGAAAAGAAGATTATTGAACAAAATAATTTTACTAACCAATATTTAGCAACACTAGAAAAACAGTTAGATAAAATTGAAGAAAAATTTGAAGATAAAATTATCAGTCAAGATGATAAAATTGAAAAACCTTTGTTAAACTTACCCCAAAATAAACAAGGTCTAGGATTACCTAGTTCTGACAAACGATTAGTTAAAACCTTGGATAAGTTATTTAAAAATCTAGATACTACTACTGAGTCTAGTGGATCTAAGTCTTTAATTGTCATTGAAAAATATGATAGCCAAAGCGAAGATTCTAGTAATAATGAGTCTACCACCACAAATAATTCTACTATTGAAGAAATTGAAAATCAATTTAAGAAATTAACTTTTAAAAACCCAGCTATTACCAGTCAAACAAAAAATTGGTATTCTAAACCTACCCCTCCAAACTTACAGTTTGAAGAGAGGAATTTAGATAATCAATTTTCTGTTTCTGCAAATAAAATTTATGAATGGAACATAGATGATCTAAATGAACAAGAATTATTAAATAAATTAAATCATATGTCTATGGTAGCCAATAGTTATTTAACTAACTATACTACTCTAACCCAGCCAGAAATTGTTGAGTTACTTGTTAGTGGTTTTACAAGAATACTTAGGTCTTGGTGGGAAAAACACCTAACTGAAGACTCTAGGTATAATATAATTCATGCTGTTCAAACTGATCAAGAAGGTAACCCCATATTTAATGAAGAAATAGGTTTCGCACCTCCTGACAGAGTCAACACATTAATATACACTATAATTAAACGTTTTATTGGAACACCTAGTAACATAACTAATAGGATTCATGACCAATTAAGCAATTTATCTTGTCCTACCCTAAGTGATTTTAGATGGTACAAAGATGTGTTCACCTCTAGAGTTATGATGCGTGATGATAATAACAAACCTTTTTGGAAAGAAAAATTTGTTAATGGTTTACCAAATTTATTTGCCCATAAAATCCGTGAAGAATTATTTAAAAACCTAGGATTTATTGATTATGATAATTTAACCTATGGTGATATAATTAGTCAAATCTAAAAAACAGGTCTTAAAATGTGCATTAATTTTAAAATCAGTAAACAAGCTAATAAAGATAAAACGAAAGCTAAATATGAGTTAGGTTCTTTTTGTGAACAATATGGTTTGCCCGCTATTGCTCATTCTAGAAAGAAAAGTCACCATAAAAAAGATAAAAAATATAAATTCAGAAAACATAAATACAGTAACAAAGAAAGTTATTATAAAAAATCACCTAAAAATATAAGTTATAAAAAACCTTATAAAAGAAAAACTTATTAAAAATTTGATAAAAGTAAAGTAATTTGTTATAATTGTGGCAAATCTGGACATTATAAAAATGAATGTAAAGTTAAAAAAAATTAAAACAACTAAAAATATCTGAAGAAGATAGTGATCAGATAATTGAATTAATGAGAATAGAAAATGATTCTAGTAACAATGAACATGAAGATTTTTCCCAATCCTCTAGTTCCTTTGATAACACTTCCACTTATAGTAATGAAAGTCCTAGAATAAAACTTGGATGTACTGATACCTGCTGTAATAAAACTTTAAATGTTTTAAGTAAGCAAAAAGAAGAACAAGGCTTATTAATTGATCTAATTAGTAAAATTTCTGACCTTCAATTAAAAATACAATATACTAAACAATTAAAAGATCTTTTTAATAAAGATACCCCAGTTAATAAAATGAATAAATTAAAAGAAAAATCTATTTTTAGTCTTAATAAGACTTTAGAAAGATTTAAAAATCTAGTAAAAGAAATAACTTTACCTGAATTAAACTTAAAAGTTAATAATTTAAAATAAGAAATTTCTAAACTAAAGTCACAAATCCCTGAGTTAAGAAATGAAATTAATAAACTTAAAGACAATGATACATTATTAGTTAATAGCTCCTCTGATAGTGAAGATAATGAAGAAGCTGAAACTTCTAAAAATAATAATCCAAATAGTGATAATGAAACCATAAGTCAACAAGGGTTATCTCTAAGTATATTAAAATCTCTTACTATTCAAAAATGGTATATTAAAGTCACTATAACTATTAATAAAACTTTCAGATTAGAAATTCCTGCCGATTTGAATTGTATTCAGGAAGGCCTTATGCCGACTAGGTATTATGTTAAAACCAGTGAAAGAATGACTTCTGCTAATGGAAGTAAAATGGAAATAAATTATAAATTGCCTAAAGCTCATATCTGTCAAAATAATGTTTGTTTTGAAACATCTTTTATTTTGATAAGAAACATGACAGATAAGATCATTTTAGGATTACCGTTTATATATTTATTATATCATTTTACTACCAATACAAATGGTTTAACTACTAAACATTTAGGTCAAGAAGTAACGTTTTCATTCATTAATAAACCTAAAAATAAAGACTTAAGAATTATTCAAGATGAGTCAATTTCAAAAAATTTAAGCCTCTTAAATAGTAAGACAAACCACTTAAAATACCTAAAAGATGAAATTATGTATAAAAGAATTGAAGACCGGTTACAAGATAGTAAATTACAAGTTCAAATAAAAGAGTTTACTGAAAGACTAACTAAATCTGTTTGTTCAGATCTTCCTCATGCTTTTTGGCACAGGAAGAAGCATATTGTTAGATTACTTTATGCTAAGAAATTTAAAGAACATTTAATTCCTACTAAGGCTAGACCTATACAAATGAATCACGAACAAATGAAATATTGTAAAAAAGAAATTGAAGATTATTAAAAAATGGATTAATTAGAAAAAGTAAATCTCCTTGGTCTTGTCCTGCTTTCTATGTTAATAAGAATTATGAGTTAGAAAGAGGAGTCCCCAGGTTAGTCACAAATGACAAACCCCTTAATAAAGTTCTAGAATGGATTCGGTATCCATTGCCTAATAAAAAAAGATTTAATTAAAAGGTTAAATCAAGCTGTCGTTTTTAGTAAATTTGACCTTAAGAGTGAATTTTGGCAAATCCAAATTAATGAGAAAGATCGGTACAAAATCGCTTTCAATACCCCTTTTGGTCACTATGAATGGAATGTTATGTCATTCGGTCTCAAGAATTCCCCTCGTGAATTCCAGAATATTATGAATGATATTCTAAACCCTTTCAGTCATTTTGCTATTGTCTACATTGATGATATACTTATCTTTTCCAACTCTATTGAAGAACATTGGAAACATTTAAATTCATTTTTTCATACAGTCAAAACCAATGGCTTAGTCATATCTTCTACCAAATTCAGCATGTTCCAAACAAAAATTAAATTCCTTGGTTATCAGATTCAGTATGGAACTATTCAGCCTATTATTCATGCCATTCAATTTGCTGATAAATTTTCTGATAAAATTCTTGATAAAACCCAGTTACAAAGATTTTTAGGATCTCTCAATTATATTGGTAAATTCTATAAAGATCTACGAAAGCAATGTAAACCCCTATTCGAAAGATTGCAGTCAAATCCTTCCCCTTGGACTAATATTCATACTTCCATAGTCCGAGATATTAAAAAATATGTCAAAGCTTTACCATGTCTTGGTATAGCTAATCACACTGCATTTAAAATTGTTGAAACTGATGCCTCAGATATTGGTTTCGGCGGTATTCTGAAACAAAAGTTAACCCCTACTTCTCCTTAGCAAATTATTTGTTTTTATTCTCATGCTTGGGATCTTACTCAGAATAATTATTCTACCATTAAAAAAGAGATTTTATCTCTAGTCTCATGCATTAATAAATTTCAGAGTGATTTATTAAATCAAAAGTTTTTAGTAAGATTGGATTGTAAATCTGCTAAATATGTTTTAGAAAAAGATGTTGAAAATATTGCCTCTAAACAGATTTTTGCAATATGACAATCTATTTTAAGTATCTTTGAATTTGATATTGAATACATTAAAGGTAGTGAGAATTCAATTCCAGACTTTCTTACTAGAGAATTTCTACAGTCAGGAATCTCAAAACAAAATCAATGAGTGTGAGAGGTGGATCGTCTTCCAGCCGAGCAGGCAGAGGCAAGGCACAGGTAACTTCTTCTACTCCTACTACTCCAGTTACTGGAACACTTGTTCCTCACCCCAGTTATCCCCCCAAGTCACCTTCTACTAATTTTCAGGTTTTAGGTCAAATACCTAAACCATACAGTTCGGCCCTAGCCAGTCAACCCAAGCCTTTCAATCCCTTTGAAAACAAAACCCAGTCATCAGATCCAGTTCTGCCTAGATCTGAATATATTCCTAGTCATGAAAGTAACCAGTTCTATGTTGAACATTCAATGACCTCAAAAAATGACCCCATTAAACTTGCTGCCCAGTTTTATCCCCCTGGTTGGCACTTCATTCCCAATGCTTCATACAAGTCATTAACTTTTTATAAGGTCTTCTTATTCAAACAGATTCCATAACCATTAAACTCATTTACGACAGGAATGATAGTACCAAAATCATCTTTCATTCTTTATATATTAAACAGATTATTTCAAATTGGGGAAATAATCCCTCTGATTTGAAACCTCTTACTGATTTTAGTAACCCTTTACTTTGTAAAGATGATGCATATTTCAGCTACTATGACTAAATGGAAGTTTGGCATAAAATCTTCTTGTACCAGAACCCATCCTTCAGTCACTCGTGGTTCATCCAGTTTGACCACAAATTTAAAAGTCAAATTCCTCTCTGGTTCGTCATTTGGTGGTCTAGATATGGTCCCTTAAGTTCTATTCTTCCAGAACTCCTCCTTACCTAAGTAAACCACTTCAGTAATAAAGTTCCATTTAACCCTAAATTTGAAGGTATTCCAATATTGCTCCGATTCGTCAGTAAATACAAAATCCCTTGGATTCTTAAATGGCAGTACAACCTTCCTCCTTCTAGTCAGATCCCTGCAGTAACCAGAATTTTCTTTATTAAATGGTGGGACAAGTTTGATGTCAACAGGATTGTCAAACAAGTTCAAACCGAATTTCCATTAACTCCAGTTAAACCAGTTCTAGCCTCTACTTCTGGAACTACAAAAATTAAACAGGAACAGTCAAGCCCCACAGGCTCTATTGATCTCTCCATTATCAATAGTTGTTCTGTTGCAGATATTAAGTTATTAACCGATGTTATTAACCAAAGAGTTTCTTCACTCCGCAAAGAAATTGATGAAGAAGACTCTTCTACTTCCGTAACCTCTCATGAGTCAGTAACCTCTAGTAAAGATCCTTATGGAAGCATCTCCCTCCAAGATGCTTAGGACCCATTTGCATGATCTGTCTCCGACATGTCTGCTCCTTTAGTCAAAATCAGCATGCACTTTGCCAAAAGCATCTACCTTTTGGCATCTCGAGGCCATTAACAGTATTGAATAATAAAAGGTTCTTGAAAAGTAAAACGCGTCTGTAATAGTGAAAAGTGTCTGTAATAATTGTAATAGTAAATCATTTGAATTTCATTGTATGTCTTATCTATTTAAAAGAATCAGAGCCTCAGTGTTTAGACACTGACTTTTCTATAAGTTCTAATTCTCTCTCTCTCTATCTTTGGTACTCTCTATTATAATTCTACTACATTTCTATAATATCAAGTAAATTTTTAGTAATCTTTTCTCTTATACAACTGAAGGTCCCTTCCCCTATTCCCCTATATATATATATATATATATATATCGTCTTTAACATACATGCCAAAAACGTCAACTTCCTTTTCTTATATTTTGTTATGTTAAGCTAAAATTTAACAATCTTGATTTTGTCAAAGATTAAATTCCAAGATCTCGTAATTATCCTTGAAGTTGTTTTACCATTGAGCTACACGAATCTTGATTAAAAAAACGTCAACTTCATATGTATCCCTTTTACCATTCTTGACGTCACATCTCACACCAATCCTACATTATTTGGAATGTGATTTTAATTTGCTTTGACTACTTGTTTACGTTTTTTGTTTTTTCTTTTGAGTCGTAAATAGGATTACAATCTTTATCTATTTTTCATGGAAAATATTTTTAGTTACACCTTTACCATTTCAATAACTAATTTACAATTATAGTACATTGTATATTCGTTAAACTTTTTAACCTAATTTGTTACATTTTGTCCTTTTATTATTATTGTATCATGACCTTCTTCTGTTTTTTAAGTAATTTTATGTACATGAACAAATGTAGATGTTTTTTGTAAAAGGAAGCATCAAACAGAAGTAAATTGTTATATATCAAAAAAAAAAATGAATAACCAATTGGAGGAGGAAGAATATAAGCTTACGACGTCCAATGACAAAATCAATGACAAAATATATTTTAATCATTAAAAAATAAGGTATAGTATGAAAATATATGTCAAGCCTCACTTTTTAACAGTTAAAATGGATGTAGTATTTGATTTTATCACCTAATATTGTATGTGTAGTATTGTCCATTGGAGGATCATCCTTTCATAAAAGGAGATCCATCTACAAATATTAAAAATATATTTTAAAATTTAATTTTATTCTAAAAATATAAATTATTTGTTAAATAATGATAACATGATAATAAAATTATAAAAATATATATATTTGATAACATTGTATTATTTTATATTGTTATCAATAAAAAGATAATTCCTTATATAGAACAACTATTTTTTTTTTTTTGCTTTTTAAAAATGAGACCTTTTTAGAACCGATAAAGTATATAAATATTAAATTATAAAGAGACCCAATTTAAAAACTACTCCCTCCGTCCTCATAAGTATGATTTTAAGTGCAAAATTTTGTCTTTAAAAAATATCTAAAAATACACAAATTAAATATAAAATATGTATAAAAACTAGTTTACTCTAAAAAAAAAATACTTAAAGGAGGGTTTATTAAATTTAAAAAAGACAAAAATTCATTGGCATAATTACACGGGGTTCAGTATTATTAAAAATAATACTTCTTTTATTTTCTTTCCATTACTTTAGTTTTTTTAATTTGTATAAAATATGTATTTTGACCTTTTTGAGCACGGAGGAAATATGTGATTTTGAGTATGGGAGGGATAACAATAAACTATATATATATATATATATATATATATATATATATATATATATATATATATATATATATATATATATGTATGAGTAGAAACAATAAAAAAAAAAAAAATATATAGAGAAATTCAGATATCTTAATTTGTTCCAAAATTACGTAATATTACATGATTGAATGCTTGACTTAAATTTTCCATGCATCTTCCCACACATAAATAAATAAAAAAGATTTATTACTATAATTTTATTTATTACACTTTTGGAAATGTCTAACCTAAGATGGAGGAAAAATAACGAGTCAAATGGATACTTTTCATTGACAAAGATATACTAATCTGAAAAAAAAGGTTCTCAAGAAAAAATAAAAAATAGTGATATTATTACCGTTATATTTGAAATATGTAATTCTTTTTCTCCACTGATGGCCAACCCAATCAGATCAATTATTTGTGGTTCTATGAGGTGGCAAGATATTAAGAAGTTTCACTAAACCTTATCCTACACCCCACTACACCGTATTAAAACCCAAAGTCAAACCATTAGTTGAGCTGCTCTAAACAAAGCAAGAATAAGGGCGTTTTTGTAACTTCCCGCAAACGCGGATGCGGTACAGCGTTCCTTTAAAGTTTCTCTCTCTTGTTAGAAGATAAAAGTAGGTCTCTCTTTCTCTCTCCTCTTTCTCTCTCACACACAAAACACACAGTGGTGAGAGAGAGATTCTTTCCTTTTTCCAATTGTTTCAATTTGTCATAAAATTAACGAAAATACCAGAAAATAAAGACATTTCTCACCGATATATACACATATATATATATAAAATATCATTCCATCGGCTTTCGTTGAATCGGTGTTTTTTCCTCCTCAAAGGTACTGTTCCATTTCTCTTTGATATTTGTGTAGATTTGTAAATATCAAAGTAAATTAAATTGAAGAAAATACTGATTTGAGCTATGAGTTCATGTATTGTTGAAATTTTAATGGAAAGTTATAATCTTTTGATTGACTTGTTGATTTTAATTTGAAACGGTAAACTTTCTCTCTCTAGAATGATAAAAATCGGATTTGAGCTCGGATTATTTGATGATATGTTACTCTTTTGGCGTCTGATTCTTTACATGTGATTGATTTTTGTTAATATTGGGTTGATTAGTGGAAATCTTGAGTAGTTATTGAAAATTGCCCTGGTCTAGGGTTTCAGTTGAGCTGTCTATGTATAGCTTTTATTTCCGTGAAAGTAATTTAAAAGGTGAAAGGAGTGATGATTTAATCTACGTGTTAATCGTTTGAGGGTATATTTTAATTTCTAAGGGAAAATTGATTTTATAGTGATTATAATTGAATGGTGAAATGAAATCAGAATCAACTCAAATTACTTGCTCATATGTTTCGCTTTTGGCTTAAAGTTCTTTATATGTAATTGATTGTTGTTAATATGGTATCAATTCATTGAAATCTTGACTAATTATTAGAAGGTTACACTGATTATGCATTCAATTTAGCATGTTTTCTTTAGTTGTAGAAATTGACGGTGACAATTTATTAGTGATGTTCTCTATATTTTTTCCCCGGTATATTCTGGTGACTTATCAAAGGTGAGCCTGGAAAGGACCATTAATTTTATTTTATTTTATTATTTTGATATTATTCCATAAACTGCATTATGTGGACTCTTATTTGATTATGTTTGACTGAGTGTTTGCTTTGTGTAATTGAATCTGCCAATAGATGGGGAGGGTTGGCAAGGTTGGGTTGAAGCTTGGGAATACTCGGAGAAGGATACGGTCGAAAGATCAGGGTTCAGATGAGTCGGATGAGGATTTTACAATTGGAGAAGATGAAGAATATGAATCGGATGAGTATTGTTCTTCTTTAGATCCAGATGAATCGGAGGAGGGTTTAGGCGAATTTGAGCTTGAGGAAGAGGAGGAGGAGGAGGTAAAAATGAAGGTGAATCGGGCTGTTAGACCTAACACCCGAAAGAGTGTTCCAGTTAAGAGGGGAAAAGTGGTTAAGAAACTGCAGAAGAAGAAGAGGTATACATATAAACAAGAAGATGATGGTGATGATGACACCGATGACGACAATGACGTGGAATTTATTCCGGATGAGATTGATTATGTAGATGATGAAGATGAAAAGCCAGTGATGAAGAAAAAGAGGGCTTCGTATAAACAAGAAGATGACGGTGATTATGATGATGGTGGTTATGATGACGGTAATGATGATGATGGTGGTGATGATGACGGTGGTTATGATGATGGTAATAATGATGTTGGTGGTGATGACGACGGCGGAGATAATGATGTTGGTGGGGATGATGGTGATTATGATGCTGTTGCTGCTGGTGATGATGATATTGATGATGATGATGATGATGATGAGGACGAGGACAAGGAATTCACCCTAGATGGGATTGATTTTGTAGATGAGGAAGATGACATGCCAGCGCCAAAGAAGAATAAGAAGGTAAGAAAGCCTCGTTTACGGGAGACGGTTCTTGCCAAAGGGCGAAAGAGGAAAAGAAACTTCGAGGTTATGAAAAAACCAACATCAACATGGAAAAAGCCAAGAACGAATCGTAGGTTGGTGAAGAAAACAAGTTCTGACAGTGTTGCAATTCCTAGGTCGGTGGAAAAAACAAGTTCTGGTAGTGATGGAGAGTTTGCAAACAAGAGCTTAGTGGTGGAAGAAAGGCATAGGAAGATTCCTGGTCGGAGGAGGAGAAGAATTATAGCAGTTTCTGATTCAGATTTCGTGAACTCTGAACCCTCCGATTATGAGTACACTATTTCTGAGGAAGAGAGGGAACAGGTGAGAGAGGCCGATAAATTTTGCACAAGTTTGTCGACTAGTTTGAGAAGTTCATCTTTATCAAAGAAATTCAAGGAAGAGGAAGAGACGTGTAAACAAAGAAAAAATCCTGTAAGAAAGGGCAAGGAAAAGGTAGAGGATTTGAAAAAAGTAGTAAAGCAGGTTTGTGGGATATGTTTATCGGAAGAAGGAAAGAGAACCGTACAAGGCACACTAAATTGTTGCAGCCATTATTTTTGCTTTGCTTGTATCATGGAGTGGTCGAAGGTGGAATCTCGTTGCCCTCTGTGTAAGCAAAGATTTGTGACCATAAGTAAGCCTGCAAGGTCAGACTCAGGGTTTGATTTGAGGACTGTAGCAATACAGGTTCCTGAGCGTGATCAGGTTTGTAATTGCAGTTTTTTTTTTCATTTTTCTGAAACCACAGAGGCCCAGTTTTGGTTGATTTCTTTGTTTATATTCTCCTGATTATGTGGTACTTGTCCTAATTTGAAGCATCTTTTGCCTTTAACAGGTATATCAACCATCTGAGGAAGAGCTTAGGGGATATCTTGATCCATATGATGGTGTGTTCTGTACTGAATGCCAGCAAGGTGGTGATGATGCTCTAATGTTACTGTGTGATATCTGTGACTCACCTGCACACACATATTGTGTTGGTCTTGGACGTGAAGTACCTGAAGGTAATTGGTATTGCGAAGGCTGTCGACCAGCTGCTTGTGGTGCCTTAAATTCACATGGTATAAATTATACGCCAGATCAAAGAGCAAGTAACAACTTATCTGGTCTATCATCTCCTGTTCACAATGTTGGGGAATTAGATCTTAATTCATTGTATGTACCTGATACACCATTGTCACAAGAAACTGGGGCTTTTCCTTTTTCTAGACGTTTTGTTGGAGACTTTTCTGCTGCATCTCCAACCTCTGGATCGGGAGCGTTCACTGTATTTGAAAGGCGAAGGATCCAACGTCAAATACAACATCTTCTCCACAACAGAAGGAATCCTTCTAATAGTCAATCTAACGGGATACCATCCACAAATTCAGGAATTAGATTATTTGGCTCTCAAATTGATCGAGGTACAGAACTAGCATTTCAGCAAACTATGACACCTGAAAGGAGAGCATCCCTATACACATCCAGTCAGGGAAGGTTACAGGATGTTCCTACAACTTTATTGCCGAGTAGGGATGTTTTTTCTGCAAGATCTAGTCAATTGATTGAACAAGGACAGAATCCTTTTTCAACATCTATTGATGGGATATTACAAGCTGAACATTCTGGGATTAGTTTGGCATTCAATTCTTTCAATTCTAGATTAAATTACGAGCAACTCCATCCGTGCAGTAGCAGATCAAATGTTGATTCTGATGGCCAATCTTCTTATGCATTTAGAGAGGTGAGCCACTTAACTGTAGAAAAGGGTCAAGTGCAACAAATGGTTAGAAGTCATTTGAAAAGCTTGTCCAGAGATATTGAGTTAGGTATGGTATTGCATGTTTTTGTATTTTATAGTGATATTTTAATTTTTAGAATAAGTTAGACAACATAACGTAATTGTGAAGTCGTGCCATTAATGTTCACATGTTTTCTAAGCTGCAGTACCCTTAGTGGGATACTGCATTTTATATACTTGATATGATAGTTTTACCTCATTGACTCCGCTAATGTTCACATGTTTACTAAGCTGCAGTACCCTTAGTGGAATATTGTATTTTTTAAACTTGATAAGATAGTTTTACCTTGTTGACTTTGATTTTGTAAATGGTAGTAATTTTTGCCCTGGCACATTGTCAAAAAGTTTATCAATACACTTATTTTGTTTTAAACTAAATGATACTGTCTTCTTTTCGTGCAAGGAACGATTGACAATATTAGTTGTGATATGTACCATCAGCCTTGAAATGCCTTTTAATTTCAATAATGTGTACAATAATTTCCTAGAAACTTCGTCGTTGATTATGAAATTGTCCCATACTTTTTCTGCAGACCAGGATACCTTCAAGGACATCGCAAGGAGCTCTACGCACACCATTTTAGCTGCATGTGGGCATGAGCACAGGGAGAACAAAGTTTATCGTGTGCAGCGACTCTTAACCTGTAACCATATTGAAAGAGTCTCAGGTGCGCAAATGAGTATAATTGAAGGTTGTTGCTCTCCTTGTTTTGATTTATTTGTGAAGGACGTAGTGAGAGAAATCATGAGCACAAGCTTCGCCATCAATAATTAGGATTAGGAATTGGTGCAGTGGATTAGTCGGCTTACCATTCTTTTTTTCCATCGGCTCTATAAGAGGACGTGTCCTTTTTATTGTTGTTGGTTTTATTATATGTTAATCTATTTCTTCCGGATAAAAACGGATTTAATGTTTTAGTGAAATATATGGCCAAATATCTTCTTTATCATCAGACAAAACAATTAGTTTTTGTTTACAGAGTTTTGTTTTATTTACACGTTGATTAAAATTTAAATTATTTACTTGTTATCATGTGAATAAATTACTAACACACTTCAAATTGGTTATACAATTGATATATCTAGGAAACTGATAAATTCACATGGTTTTTTGATAAATTTACACGGTAAATATTTTTGTGAAGTTCACCGTGTGAATTTATTAAAAAATCGTGTGAAAATATCAATTCCGTGTATTTATGTTTGTTATGTAATTTGTTAGTTAACGTGTTATTTTATAGTAATATAGTAATATCAAAAGAAAAAGGATTATTATTAATTATTTGTTTTTGAAAAAGGTCTTTTGTGTTGAAGTTGGGTGGAAGGTTGGGTCGTCTTCCAATAGATTTAGTGGAATATGGAGATCTAGAATTAGAAACTCTGTATAAGGCTTTTGTCTTTCAATCCACACATATGTATTGTGCAGTTGTCTTTTATGGTTGGAATACTTCTCCGTTCTTTAAACTGACAGTGGTGGGAGCATTTTCTAATTCTTAATTGTGCAATTTCCTTCAACCTTTGGGTTTTTTATACTTGTTTTATAATTATTGTATTAATAATTATACAACATATAATTGAATTTAGAGGACGGTGGAAGAGGGACGTAGAAAACATTTAAAAACTAACGCGGGTGAGTGAACATAGAGATAATAACTGTTTCTCGAACATAAAAATAATTAATTTAATTAAAAAAAATTAGGATAACATGTGATCTAAAATTATCTAAAAACCGTTATAAAAGTTAGAGGTATTATAATAACAGATAATTATGGTATCATCAACAATAACTATGCAACATATTATTATGAAAAAATATTACATATTCTTGAAATATAAGTCACGTAGTGTTTTATATTATTTATATGAATACGAGTTATTTTATTTTATATATTCATACGATATTACATGAATAATATAATACTATCACTTGATTATTGAATAATTACTATATCATTATTGTTGGATGCATATACAGCGAAACCTTTTTCGTGGTGGCGGCTGATAGTAAATGGAGGACAGAGAATGGCATATGGAGCAGGACACAAGATCCGGACTCTTGAAAATAAGAAAGAAAATTCAAACGTTCTTTGTCTATTTGCCGACAATGAACGGCAAAGACTAGTTTCTCTTGTGCACTAATAATGATAGGGACTCATGTCTCCTTTTCATTCTAAATTATTATATTATTATTATTATTAATTTTTAAATGTTAATTTAAGATATTTTTTAATTTAAAATTAATATAATTTATTAAAAATTATAAAATAAGAAAATTTATAATGAGTAATATTTTTTATATAATTTACAAAATTTATCATTGTATTGATTAAAATTAAAATAAAATAAAAACTATCTCAATATTAAGTTTAAAAATATTTTAAGTTGACTTTAAAAAATAAATAATAATTAAATAATATGAAATAGAAAAAATATTATATACCCATAAAGATATGTAAAAAAATTAATATTAAATTCGACTTAATATTTTCTCTCCCACAACTTGTTATGTATATTTGTGTCAGCATTCCTCACTAGTTGCGAGTCTTGTTTTCATTTTGTTTCGGGAGTTGATATTTTCACAAATTAATATGATATTTTTATAAAATTAAATAAGATTTATTTATAAAAATATCAAATTAACTTATAAAAATATTAATTTTTTTATTTTATTTAACTATGCGAACTAACATATATACCTAATACCTTATCTATACCATACTATATATATATATATATATATATATATATATATATATATATATATATATATATATATATATATATATATTAATCTATTAAAAAATTAAAGATATATTTTTAAAATTATAAAATGACATGAAAATTTTAATATGCCATTACTTAAAATTAAAATAAATTAAATACTATCGTGATCCCATTGTTACTATTCTATGAATTGTCAAGTCCTTTTAACATATTTGTAAGAAAGTAATCATGCTTAGGTTTTACCTCCTTCTCCTCACTTTTACTTCAAATTTACGGAGAACCATTTTCCAATAAAAGATGTCTGTCATCCCAACCCTAGTAAAATACGGATGGAAATTTAAGATAGCCAGTCCTACACTAATGAATAGAATATAAGATATCCAGAAGTTGCAACAAAATTGAATATAGAAAACTCTAGAAATCATAAATGAACGGTTTTCAAATCAGACCCAATCAGTTGTTGTATATTATTTTGTTGTATGGAAATTTTGTTCATTATATATGCCATGGAACAAAATATATAGACAGAGCCTTTATGCACTTGATAAATAAGGTCATAATTATGGTCAATGTTGTGGATGTTTATTACCTGTCTAGTTATTATACAACCGACTCGACAATTCAAAACTGAGGAAAATACAGTCGAACCAAAAAAGGGGGAGGGAGAGGGAGAGAGAGAGAGAGAGGAATGAATTTTTAGAGATTGAAAAAGTAAGATGGTGTGGTGCGAAAAGGAAGAAAACTAAGCCTAAGAGGGGTTATGCTTGTTTTCAGCATAATTTTTGATCAGTTGGAAATACGAAACTCATAATATATCAAATTTAAACTCTTCATAAAAGATCGCTATTATTTTAAGCTCAAAAGACGTCGAGAAAGATGTGTTTTGGTGTTTTTACTAAATAATAAAAATTAGTTTTTCTTGTTTGTAATTTTGACATTTATTTCGTAATTGAGGTTTGTATAACTTATTGTTTGGTATTTATAGGATATTTCGAATTGTTTTATGATAAACTAATATTATTCAGACTTCATAAATATGTTGTGATTGTTTTCATCAGTCTAAAATGTTGTGATTCTAGTGAATGTAATGTTTATAAATTTAATTCCTATGATTGTTTTTATTATTTTCTCAGTATTTGCTCGTGTCATAAGTCTTATTTTTTGAGGCAAGCCATAGAAGTCTTTAAATTGGTAATGATTTTATTTTTATTTTTCTGGTACCATTAATAATCCATCAGAGGGGAGGGTTTAAGAATTGAACCATGACCTCCACCTAGTAAGGGGTGAATCATTGCCAGCAAGGATTCTCGATACTAAATTTTGTATATGGTGAAGTAATGATAGGCTTTGGATAGCTAGCTAGGTGTTGTATTGGGGGATTTAGGCTTTACTACTTCTGGTGCAGTTCTTTTTGCACATATTTCTATTGGAGTTTTGAGGTTTTATGGGGATTTTGATAGGGAATTGATATTTTCTAATTTGATATTTTCACAAGATCAAATAAAATTCAATTGTGAAAATATCAAATTAACTTGTGAAGATATAAATTCCCTTTTGATATCCCACATCTTCGTCTCTCTTTCAGATCCACTCGTTACAAAATACAATCCAGAGAAACATGTACATTATCAACAATGAAAAATAGCGGCCGCAGCCCAATCCCACAGGAGATCGGACTTGCCAAACAAGTTTCAATGCATAAACAGAACTGAAGAAAAAGACGAGCAACGAGTTTATTAGCTTCTTTATAAAACATAAACTAGAATTAAAATCGGATACGAGAGTTTTGTTTCTGCCTAACTACTAAATTCTACATGCAACATAAATTACATTTTTATTACATCTTATTTCACTCTCTGGTTTGATACAATTGCATACTCGGTACAAACAAACCACTTACCATGGCACTCTGGGCTGCAAAACCTGAAAGCACGGCAATTACAGTACACACCTTCATAATTTATCATCAAGAGTTGTGGACAATAACAGCCCCTGAACAAACTCACACCTCCTTGTCCTCTCCTCCTGATCCTTGATCGATAAGGGAGATGATTGGACGGTTCTGTAAGTAGAAATTAATATTAGAAAAGAAGTACTAGGCAGATTGAAGATGATTTAATGTATGAGACTGAGAGCTTCACTAAACCACAGGCAATTACCACAATATATAGAAAAGCCTGGACACAAAATACTACCTTTGTTCCGAATTACAAGGTCATTATTGATTTTTTGAAGGCAATTTGACACACTTTCAAACTCAAAACTGAGATTATTCATTAAAAATTATGAAACAACAAATCTTAGAATGACTAGTACTTTTTAGATAGTTTACGATTTTCATTATTGTATTGACTAAAATTAAAGCAATCCATGTCAATTTTGAGTTTGAAAATACTTTAGTTTACTTTGAAAAGTCAATAATAATCTTATATTTTGGAACACAGAGAGTACTAAATAAAAGGGATAGAACAACTTCACCAATAAAAATATTTTAAACCAAAATAACAAGTACTAGAATTCAATATAAAATAACTAGATAGATATTCCTTTTAGGGAAAATGACACTCCACGGAATTTACCTCGGGTGCATACAAAACCTTTCTGTCATTGATGCAGAACGACGCATGAAAGATGCTTTTTAGTAAATTATTTTTAGATCTTTATTATAAGTTGATTGTAATAATTTTGGATCTTTTACTTATTGTAGATTGTTTCAAGTATTTTCAGTATCTACTTACACAAGTATAAATTGTTTAGGTAACTTGAATTATTTCTTTAATAAGATACTTATCTTTGTAGTATTAGATTTTTACTTGGTCTCTCTCTAAAAGAGTTTATTTTGGCCTCTGATTCTAAAGTTTTTTGTATAAATATTGTATCTTCAGTTCAATAATAGAGTTGAATAACTGATTAAGACTTTGTTTCATTGTTGCCCTCGCCCTTCTTTCTCCTTCTATCCCTCCTTTATCCCGTCCTACCTAAGCCATTCTAAACCTTGACCTGAATCAGTTACAGAAATAAGCACTTTAACGCCAAACCCAAAACCCAGACCAAGGGCGTTTTAATGCTTATTTACGTGATCCTACAATTGCCTGAACCAGAGGTATATCCCAAGAGTTAAATTGCATTTTGCACTTCTATTTGGTAAGTACCCCTTCAGTCACAAATTGATGTCATCCTTTTGGATGTAAGGATTCAAAAATCAAGAAATTAACAAAACATATTTATAAACTGTCATACTTGCAATGTATATGTTTTCCAACCATATTAAACATACATAATTATGCATGAATGTGCTTATAGCCTTATACACATCTTTAAATGCCTAATACATCCCAAAAACTACATCATCTAATATGGGACAAAGGGAGAATCAATTTAATATTCTTCAACTAAGAGTAATGTTAAAAGTCCATTTCCCTTGACACAAGATACTCACAGGACCACTAGACTGGCATTTGATGTACACACACAGAAGTAATTGTGTCGGACCTATGTATATAAGCTCTTCCCTATCTCCCCCAAACTAGAAGACCTTTCGCAGTCATGCAGTGCAACTGCAGCAAGATAAAATCGGAAGAGAAGCATCCATGCCTATATAGACCAATGAAAGTCAAATAAGGGACGCCTTTTTTTCAAAAAAAAAATAAATCTATCTATTTGACGTCCAAGAACAAAGCTACAGCTACAATATGGAGTTAGCTTGTGAAATACACTTCGACCAAACTGCTTTTAACTAATTCATGTGGGCTACAATGTGGAGTTGGCTTGTGAGCATAGTTGTCAGAATCTTACGATACACAATACGCATCTTACGATACGATATAAAGACAATTTGGTACGTATTGTACATTCGATACGATTCTTACGATATGATACAATGCACAATACCTTTTAAAAGCAAGCAACTTAAAAAAAAATTCATGTAGATTCAAAAGATTAAAAATAAAACTTTTAAGCCTTTTAACATTTCAATTGAAGAAATTTTCTAGCACAAACATATTTTATATCGTTTCATGAGTCTTTAGTCATTTTTTTGAATATTATATCTAATTGAAAATATCGCTCTATTTTTTCCACGCCACTTTCTATAAATAGATATATAAATCTCCAGTTGTTAATTTGAATTATTCTCTTTTGTTTTATAGATTAAAGGTGAATTTGAATTTTCGTTTTCTCTTGTTACTCTATAAAGATTACTGAAATAATATCTAATAAATCAATTTAAAGTATTTTGGACATTGTTTAACTTTAAAATTTATTTTTAGTCTATAATAATATTTATTCGACTACTTTTATACATAGTCAAGCTTGTGTTTTATATGTTTAAATATATATTACTACATTTTTTATTTTGTTTCCGTATCTTACGATATGATTCACGATACGATACATAGAACACGATATCAAAATTTTCGATACACGAAACGATTCACGATTTGACAACTATGTTTGTAAGATAAATAAATTGACAAATTTACCAAACTTTTTACTACATCATCTGAGATCAATGCAACAAACGAATACTGCCAATAAAGTTGGCTATAAATTAAGAAGGCTCACAAAATCTTCTTAGGCTTTGTGATATCACTCCAAAAGACAACCACAACGAAGCAGCAACACACCTATTGCTGGTGTCGAAATGGTAAATTTGTGGTGCGTGGATGAATATGTTACTCAGCACTATTATTAGATGTTATCTATTTCCAAAAATTAGGATGGAACTGGTTAACATATTGATGGGGATCACAGTTATATTTATTTATTTATGGAAATGATGTATTTATTTATTTATGGAATGTTGTAATTTTAAGATATAGATAGTATTTTATTAGTTAGGGTATTCTAGTTTTTTAATATTTTAGGAAATAGTTGGCATTTTATTTCCATTAATAAGGGTAATTTTGTCTTTTTAGTATTTTATGCAGATTAGTGTTTGTGTCCTAATTGAATTAGGATTACTGTCTTATTTAAAGGAATGTACTTTCAAATTACAGAATTGAGATTATTGATATTGGAGAATTCGTTTGGCTTAATTATCACAGAGAAAACTAATTTCCTTTCTAAGATTAATAGACACAGGGTTGAAATTCTAGTTTTAGAGCTCTCTCTTTCATCCAGGGCGGCTGCTGTGTTTGGAAGAAAATAAAGAGACCTTGCTGACTTGGGTAACCTAAAATGATACTTATTTAATTTTCTGCAAAATTACATTTTAGTATCCCCAAAGTTTCTGATTTATTTTAAAAATTTACCAACAGTTTGCAAAATTTTCACTTTAGCCCATGCAATTTTTTGAAACTGCCAACTTACAGTTTAGTACCTCTAAGTTTATGTCTTGTTTTAAAAACTTACCCAAAGTTTTAAAACTTTCAGTTTAGCCACTGTTGACATAAAAAAATGAAAAAAAAGAAAAAATAAAGAAGTTATTTTATTTATTTATTTTTAGTTTTGAGTCATTATACCAATGTCCTGAGCCACAAGAGACTTGATTGAACGACCAAAAGGGCATATTTGGTTTCTTTATAAAGAAAGTGACCAAGTATGCTACCTTATTAGTACATGTGGGTTTACTCCACTTTTAAAACTCGAGCAAGAAGATATTAGATGGGATATTATTGATGCGGGAGACAACCTTGTATAGAACTACAACGTCAGTATCAATATGAGCAACGAAGAGTTGAAGCAAAGAGTTGAAGCAAGGAAACGTCAACAAGCTGAAATAATAAAACGTCAACAAGCTGAAATAATAAAACGTCAACAAGCTGAAGCTAAAAAACGTCTACAAGGTAAAGCATTGAAATGTCAGCAAGAGCAAGATAAAAGGGATGTTCACAATTTCAAAACGACAGACAAATGTCACGTGCCCAAAGAAGCTCCAAAAGTGGAAGAATTTCTTGAAGATCCAAAAGTGGAACTAACAATTGTGTGTGAACCACTTGAGATTACAAACAGTTGTGACGTGTCTATGGGAATTCTTGAAGTTCCACAAGTTGATCAAGTTGAGCCCGAGATTGTGTGTGAACAACCAACCAAGGGAAATTTTGAAGTTATTTTTGAGTTGTTCGTTGCCGAAGAGAAGACAGTACGAGCATTTGAAACAGTTCAAGTTGATCACGTTGAGTTTATCATTCCATTTAATCTACTTTTACCGCTTGAGAATGCAAAAAGTGATGCTCTCAACAATTTTCTTTCCAAAAATTTTGGAGCCTGATCATGCGAAAATGTTCTCAACAATGTGTCAAAAAAATTCTTCCGATGAAAAGATGAAGCTTATGTATTATTCTATCATAATATAAAACTCGAGGTCGAGTTTTCTCCAACAGGGGAAGAAATTATGAGGATCGCAGTTATATTTATTTATTTATGAAATTGATGTATTTGTTTATTTATAAAATTGTTGTAATTTTAGGAGATAGATAGTATTTTATTAGTTAAGGTATTTTAGTCTTTTTAATATTTTAGAAGATAATTGGTATTTTATTTCCATTAGTAGGGGTAATTTTATCTTTTTAGTATTTTCAGCAGATTAGGGTTTGTATCCTAATTGAATTAGGATTTCTGTCTTATTTAAATGGATGTACTTTCTGATTACAGAATTGATATTATTGATATTGGAGAATTTTTTTGGCTTAATTATCGTAAAGATAATTAATTTCCTTTCTAGGATTAATAGACGCAGGGTTGAAATCCTAATTTCTAGTGATTTACGTGCAGAGCTAAATCTTAGATTTTCTATCCTATAATTTTTTATTACTTACACAGTTCCAAATCTGTCCTACATCACATATCCATCCCATTCTTTCAAAGGCAAAACTTTAGTTCGAGTCACCCAATAGGACCATCACTAATAATTGCCCAGAGTGCATGAAATAATACCCATGAAGGGGTTGAGCTGTTTTAAAGTTGCTCAATTGCTCTGAAACCCAAAAATCTCATTTGGTAGCAAAAGTTTGAAACAAACTCAAATGTTAGTACACAATGTGCAATTAAATCACGTCAAAATGCGTCATCCCGACTTACTATTGTCACGTATAATTTTATTTGCCTATATACTGTACTAGGACTATTTCGGCTCAACCATACATCAACAGATGTTCTTTTCCCATCATTTGCCTAATCGTTATAATGGAGCCCATAAACAGTTCTATGCTTAAACAAGAGTATATCCTTATGGAACACGAAGGTGACAATGCTATAGTGAAATAGATGCTTTGTTTCTACTGTAAGGTCGTGAGTATTGAATCTCATGTCCTACCACCGACACATAAAAAAACAAAAAACAAAAATACCAGCACTTTTTACCCTGCAATTTTAAGCCTAATACTTGCAGTTTTTTTTATCTCCATTATAATAAATATGTTTGCAAAATAGAGTTACTCAATAAAAACATGACATATTACACGAGAGAAATTGGTGTCCTTAGTATTTTGATTTTTGATCTAAGATTCTTTGTGGAAGAGGATTTAGTTTATGGTGAAACAATGTTATATGTGCAACAAGGATATGGAGTTGGCGAATCATTTGCTCCTACATTGCAAGGATATTTCTTTGTGGGTGATGGTGTTCCCATTATTGGGGTAAAGTGGGTCATGCCTAGTTTGGTGATGGATTCTTTGGCTCGTGAAGAGGATCAAAAGGTTTCTACAAGGATTCATGTTAAATCGGATATGATTATGGGTGCTTTGGAGGAAACAGAAGTTTTTATATTTTGAGGCCAAGAAGCGTCATCTTGTGCACATCACATACCTATTCTTGAGCCTGCTTTTCTTTTGGCATAATGAAGTGTATCAGGAGGACAACTGTTGCTTTTATTATTTTTGCCAGAGTGTAACCTTGGGACATGATTTTTTTTGTAGGGCTTAGCAGCACAGATTTTTGCCTTTTTCCGTGTCTACCCGTGTTCATAGTTGACACCCCCTTGGTGCCTATTTGGGAATATTAGTAGTATTATTTATCAAAAGCAAATGTATTGTGACAAAAGACAAGTCCTAGCAGTCAAAACATCATAACAGACTACACTGGTATATATGATATTTAGGATGGGTCCAAAGTTGCATTTGCCACCAAGATATATAAATACAAATGTTGTCATAACTTTTAGGAAGCCAGGTCCTCCAATTGAGCATCAGCTAAAAAATTTTACACCAAGATTAGCAAAGCCAAATAATAAATACTCTCTGTCCAACAAAATGTCTTTAAGCGTAAAAAAAGAATGTATTAGTAATAAGTACACAAGTCAAATGCAAAGTGTTATATATACGTACTACTTTACCAAAAGTATTTAGGTGGGATTCAAATCTACTATAAGAAAGAAAATGATTATTCACTAGTTGTGGGGTCCACTATGGGTAAAAATGGAACTTATTTTATACTATCTCGTCTACTTTTAAGTTTCTTAATTTGTGTGAATAGTGTACTTAAGACATCTTTTATGGGAGGGAGGGAACAATCTGACATTGTAAAATGTGAATTCATATACAATACCTGCATTTTAATCATAGCTAATTATAATAGTAGCTTTTCTAATTTTCAAAAAAAAATAGTAGCTAGAGATACTTATTTTCTAATTTATAGTTTATTATCTATGTTCATATTTCATGCACATTTTGTGTGGGGCATTTTTGTATAAAGCCTAGAGAGGAAGTAATTTAAGCACCCCATTATGCCAAAGAGAAAAGCAGGCGAACAATTCTTACCTTTCTGAAACACTCTCATTTGAGCTTTTCTTGATGAATGTTGATTCAGCTGAAGAGTGAGATTGAGCACTCCCAAAATCATCAGTCATAGGCAAAATAAATGAAGACAATAATGGGTCAGGTGCCACATTGGTTGAAGAAACTAGGTAGGAAGACCCTCCAAAGAGAGACTGCAGGTTTCCTTCTCGCAGCTCCCGTCTCAACAAAGTATGTGTTGAATGTGATCCACCTTTACGAGATTTTCTCTTTCGCTGCATGTATGTCTAGTCAAGGAATTCATGGATGATGACCTAAACCTCAATGAAGAGTTATGGACATACTTTTATATGAAAAAGGCATAACAAGCTAAAAGGATGGAAACTACAAAGGTTTTTCTAAAAATAGTCACCAAGCATTACATTTATGAAGGCCTCCACAACCTGGCCAAAAATCCTTGAAGGTCGAGAAGACAAACAGAGATACAAAACAGTTTTGAAAAAAAACAGTGAGGCGAGACATGGCAAACTTAATTCTGCTAACACTGCACGAATCTTTTCAAGAAAACAACACTGTCTTATAGCAACAAGGGGTAAAAGAATCCACCCAAGTAATTAGACGGTTGAACAGTTTTATTCAACACATTACTCAAAGTGAAGTATTGTTAGAAATAAGTTATGTGACATGCCAAATAACAGCTTGCTTAATTGAGCAATAAACTGATTTTTATAAAGAATGCATCTAAAACCCAAACTAGCACTAACTGAACATAGGGGGGGGAAAGGATATCTTGAAAATATTTCCATGCTGCAATGTTATATGAGCAACCATGTCAACCCCCACCCTCACTGCACAAACTGGGCATACCTGGAAAGCAGAAAACACATTTGTTAGAAAGTAGTCTCGGGTAAAAACACAGTTCAATTACATAATAATTTAGCAAAAACATTATTGCATTAACAATTAAAAGAATACTAAAGTAACCCATGATACTGCAACCTCGTCTTTTAAAGCTAGTCCCTAAGCATTTTACAACCCTGTATTCGCTTCCAAAGAAGATCCACATGGGGTATAGTAACATCATCTTTAACACCCCACCCCCCGATATTATATATCCCTCCATCCCAAAATGAGAATCCAATTTTAAAAAATATCGGATTTCACAAAACGTAAGAAAATCAATTTAGAATAACATTGAAGACTTCTAAATAAAAGTTAGGTACAGCATTGTCACTCTGCAGTGTATATCTAGAGACCAGAATTATTGACAGACTCATCTAAACCAGCCAGCTACGCAAGTTGCAGTCACAGTTATTGGAAACAAATCTCAGCGGCAGCTCAAAGGAAGCCTGATGCAATTCCTACAGTATACAGCTCCAGCTCATAAAGACATAGCAGTAGTATGGAAGTAATAAACATGTGCACAATTAGTCTGTTAGTTAGTTGACAGCTGTCACTTATAACTAGAGTTAGTGCTATAACCAAGGCTCATTTTAATCTGAGTTAACTTACAAAAGAAGCTGTCTATTTTTGCTGTATAAATAAGGATCATGATTGTATCTATTGGCAGAGAAGTACTAATACATTTTTCACATTTCTCAATTGTGTCACCAGAATTCTTTCTTCCTTTTCTCAGTTTACAATTGTTAACAAGAATTTCATTTGAGGACAAATTACAAACAGAAAGATGGACTATTAATGCGCCACAAAAATGAAAATCATCAGATACACATAAGCATAAATAAAAAATTCCAATAACTATGTCTATGAACTAAACCAGAAGTCGCCCATAAAGAACATAAAGATTTAAACTTTGCTACTTTATTTCATTTTCTTCAGAACTTATTTGGCAACTTAATTTTTGTTAAAGTAATATCAATGTCAACAACGGAGAAATAACAAATTAATACCCCATTCTTGGCCTCCACAGGATGCTCATCATCAATATGACAACACAATCCGACAATATCGAAATACTCAGAACAAAATGGGCACGGAAACTCTTCCCTAATGTCATCATCTGCATCAATTTCTTCAAAACCCATGAACATATCTGCATCAAAAATTATCCATTTCGTTTCAGATAAACGAATTTACATGTAAACATGACTACCAAAACCTAGCTTTAACAAAATTGAGCACACCAGATCGCGAATGAAGACCGGATTGATAGCGCTTTGAAGCAGAAGATAGACGAACGCTCCACGAATCAGCGTCCATGTTTTGAAATCGAAGCTCTTTGGGATCAAAATCAGTTAGGGTTCCAACAAATTGGAATTGATCTTTCGAGCTGTGGATTAAAAACCCCAAAAGAGATGAGAAAAATGTAGAGGAGAGAATTGGGTATTGTGGTTTGAGGAGTGAGAAAAGGGAGAGATAAGAACTGCTTTAGGTGATTCACCAACGAAAGAATGAATGAGATGGCTTCTGGACAGCTTTTATAGTGTTCATATCTTTGTCCAATTTTTCTTTTTAAATTTAGGTCGGCATTTTGTCCAAATTTACCATAAGAAATCTTTGTACAAATTTTTCTTAGGTTTATTTATATTGTTTTGTTATATCTTTTATATAATATATAATTTATAAAAGAAAACTATTATAGGGTACACATCCAAAAAGATAAAGAAGGGTGGCAATATAAATATCTGTGTGTGTGGAACTGTGGATGCACTTGATCTTTACGTGGTCAAGACAAATAAACTTGATGGCCCTTGAATGTATGGGTTGAAAAAGTGTCTGCAATTTGAAATTTCTAGAGTTTTTATGATTCATTAATTTCAAGCTAAAAGTAAAAATAACTTAGAGCCTGTTCGGGATCAATTTTTTTTTTTAACTTAAAATTAAAATTTTAGTAAATTTATAAGTTAAAATTTTAGTAAATTTATAAATAAAAGTGTTTGGCATCACTTTTACTTATAAGCCGAAAATTATAAATAATAGTTGTGAATGTGCTCGGCTAATAATGACTTATAAATTAAAATAAAATATAAAGATTACTAAAATAACTTTCACTAAAAAGAACATATTAAAATAAAAGAGGGCAAAATAAACATTTTAATAGGTTTGACCAAAACTTAAAAAATGACTTATAAGTCCAAAAAAAAAAAGTAAATAAAACTTACTTATTTTTTTTACTAATAAATCGACTTATAAGTTGGCATATAAGTCATTCCTGAATATTAAATATTAAAAATCAACTTATAAGTTGGGTTGACCAACTTATAAGTTGGTCCCGAACACCCCCTTAGCAAGGTAAGTTAAAAAATAACATAAAGAAAAAAAGAAGATAAATTTCATCAAAATCGAATTGGACTTACTAGAGTTTTTGAGAATTCGGTTGCTATGATTGATTTTCATTGTAGCTTTCTAAATGTTTGTGTAAAAGAAGATACTCAGCTTTCAATAAAAATACTTACAAGAATCAACACAAAATTCACGAGAAAAGTTATATTCGTGAAGCTTTTAAATTCGGGTCTACACAATTTAAATTTAAGTAGTCAAAAGACAATCAACAACTATTACAAAATAGTACAAAACACAACAATACAGAGATCAATAATATATAACTAAGTTTTTATTATTATTGTCACACTATTTTACAATATGGTGAAGACTACTATAACTATCACTCGGACCATCACTCTATTTTTCGGCTAGTCCTACTTACACTCTCATTTCCTGAAGAATAATAAAACAAAAAGAAAATGGTGAGCTCAAATAATTCGATAAAATATATTATGACTAAGATAACGATGAGTGAATTATCATTAGTCTTCAACAGTGATAAGTTCTTGATAGAATATAATAGACAAGAATTTTAGATCAACAATTGCAGCAAAATGATTAAATATAATAGACAATAAGTCTTCAATAAATAACAGTAGCGGAATGAACAATCTATTAAAAGAATAACGCAGATCATGATGTCTATTATCTTCTTCTATTTAGAAATTCACCATCAAGCTTTTACCAACTGTATATCAATGGTCATGATCATATCAAACAACAGTTTTTCTTTGTCTTACACTAAAGAAAACTTTCACCACGTGTCCTAAAAGACACTCAATAATCCTATCGGCTTTACCCAAGGCCAAAAATATTCACCAATCATATCATGTATGCACCCAAGCCATAGATATTCATAATAACTTGATTCTTAATTATTAGAACAAATGATAGGGATATAAATGATGAACAGAAAATTAGAGAATAATAGCATAAACAATAAACATTAAAAGTTTACAAATTTTACTTTGTCCAGAGTCAAATAATGTCCAAATTGTCAACACGATATAGAGTCAAATTCAAGAATGATATTCGAAGTTGATAGTTCAAAAATATAACGGTTAAAATCAATAGAAATGTTCAGGTCAATAGGAAGATTTACTTGAAATGATATTAAATGAAACACAAAGTATTAAGAAACATATAATCATTTCAGAAAATCTTATCATTTAATGATAAGAGTTGTATAAATTAGCAACACTTACTTACCATAGTATGTTTAAATTTAGGAGTATAATAGAAAATGATATCTCCTACCTTAACACATGACTAGATATTGTTTTCTATAAAGTTGATCAACCCCCCCCCCCCCCCCCGCTCTCTCTCTCTCTCTCTCTCTATATATATATATATATATATATATATATATATATATATATATATATATATATATATATATATATATATATAATGTTATTAGTAACTACCGTATATAAATTTTATAGTATACACTAACTCGTATATTATGAAATTATCAAAAGTGACTATATAGTATAAATTTATGTAGTGTATATAATAAAGTAGAATAAACTTCAAAATAATTTTTTGGAAAGAAAATAATATTTCAAATAAAAAATTTCAAAATAAATCTTCTAAATGAATAATTATAAAGACCGTGTGATGTGTGTGGTGGTTGTTGTTCAACTTTTATAGAAAAACTTATTTTAACAATACTTGCATTCTGACTAAACTTCATCAATACTAAGATAGCCTTAACAGACTCAGATAAATACTTTGCACAAAGAAATTTTTAGAAAGTGAAAGAAATAATAAGTAAGGAAGTTATGAAAACTCCTTATATTAATGCTTCTATTTATAGCCAAAACTTAACCAATATTTATCACTCGTCAATTATCACACTTAACAATTATTTATATTATTAATCCATTATACACATCTTTTCAATATATTATTCATCCATTATTTACATCTATATCTTTAATTTACATTATTCATCCATTTTCAATATATTAGTCACCTGTTATTTATATATTTATCTTTAATTTATTTTATTTATCAATTATTCACACTTATTCAATTATTTATTTATTCTTAATGATTTATACATATTCATTCATTATTCATTAATTATTCATAATTATTTTTAATCTATATCATTCATCAATTATTATAATATCCAATTGTTGTGAATGCAGAAAATAAAAATAAAAAAGGAAAGAACATGCTACTGGTATTATTAGTTCAATAATATGAAATAATGTGCAATAGCTACGATGACAATTATTGATTCAATAATATGAAATACTGTGCATTTGCTATTGGTTCAATAAAGTCAAATACTATGCAATGACAATTATTGATGAAATAATGTGCAATACCGTGTGCTACTATGCAATACCGTGTTTGAAATGACCACAAATTCTATTAAACATTGTAATTATAATTATTATATAATTAGCAATGAATTAAAAAATTTGTACTAATTAATTGTGCATTAGATAATTGAATGAATATACTTGTGTATGTGTATATTTATTTAAAGCAATGAAATAAGGTGTTAAAATTAATTAAAGCAAGTTTAATTGGATTATATTTTAAATCCAAATGGAGTATTAAATTAGGTCAAATTAATTTACCTAGTAGCCCATGTAATTAAATTAAAGCTTAGTTCATGTAATTAATTAATCTAGCACAATGCTTATTTTAATTAAAGATAACATAGTTTATTAAATGTTAACCCTATGTGTTAATTAATTTGAGTCCAAATAAGTAAATTGAATGAGCCCAACTTATTATACTTTAGAGTCCAAGGTGGAGCCCAAAAGAAAGTCAAAATTGGTCAACATTGATATATATATATATATATATATATATATACACACACACACACACACACACACACAGGAGTATATATATATATATAATTAAAGCATTAAAAATAAACCAAAAATGGGTGATTAAATCTCATTTTTACTGAGATTGTAAGGGGGCCATTTAGGGTGGCTTGTTTACTCACATTGCTTCTAACACACACTATGTCATAGTAGCTCACCAACCCTAGTCTTTCACCACGTCTATCAACTTGTTCATCCATGCAATAGTAAACTAAATTAAGCTCTAAATTCACCAACATTGGTGAATTAGGAGAGTTAATGAATGATTAACATTTGGCTATATATAGGATGCTCCACTCATGTGCTATGTTGGTTAGTTCATTTGTAAGCATTCATAGAAAGAAAAAGTGAGAGCATTTGAGAGAGAAAATAGAGAAACACTTGTGAGTTATGAGAAATTGTTAAAGGAAGTGCTTGGTGGATGTCCAATAGTCTCATATCATACTTTGGTAGGAGAAGAAGAAGAGCATACAAGTCATTAAGGTTTAAAAGTACTTCAATCATTTCTTATTTCATTTTTGTAGCCTATATGTGTTTTAATCGGTTAAAATATATTTTTAACCGATCAAAACTTGTTTTGATGGTCTAAAAATCTTAAATTATGTTATATATGTATATTCATGATTTGATGTGTGTATATCATGTTTTGGTATGTGTGGAATGCATAAAAATAGTAGAAATGTCCATATTAAGCTTTACCGATAAAACCTTAGGTGTATATGTGACTAGATATTGTTTTCTATAAAGTTGATCAACCCCCCCCCCCCCCGCTCTCTCTCTCTCTCTCTCTCTCTCTCTCTCTCTCTATATATATATATATATATATATATATATATATATATATATATATATAATGTTATTAGTAACTACCGTATATAAATTTTATAGTATACACTAACTCGTATATTATGAAATTATCAAAAGTGACTATATAGTATAAATTTATGTAGTGTATATAATAAAGTAGAATAAACTTCAAAATAATTTTTTGGAAAGAAAATAATATTTCAAATAAAAAATTTCAAAATAAATCTTCTAAATGAATAATTATAAAGACCGTGTGATGTGTGTGGTGGTTGTTGTTCAACTTTTATAGAAAAACTTATTTTAACAATACTTGCATTCTGACTAAACTTCATCAATACTAAGATAGCCTTAACAGACTCAGATAAATACTTTGCACAAAGAAATTTTTAGAAAGTGAAAGAAATAATAAGTAAGGAAGTTATGAAAACTCCTTATATTAATGCTTCTATTTATAGCCAAAACTTAACCAATATTTATCACTCGTCAATTATCACACTTAACAATTATTTATATTATTAATCCATTATACACATCTTTTCAATATATTATTCATCCATTATTTACATCTATATCTTTAATTTACATTATTCATCCATTTTCAATATATTAGTCACCTGTTATTTATATATTTATCTTTAATTTATTTTATTTATCAATTATTCACACTTATTCAATTATTTATTTATTCTTAATGATTTATACATATTCATTCATTATTCATTAATTATTCATAATTATTTTTAATCTATATCATTCATCAATTATTATAATATCCAATTGTTGTGAATGCAGAAAATAAAAATAAAAAAGGAAAGAACATGCTACTGGTATTATTAGTTCAATAATATGAAATAATGTGCAATAGCTACGATGACAATTATTGATTCAATAATATGAAATACTGTGCATTTGCTATTGGTTCAATAAAGTCAAATACTATGCAATGACAATTATTGATGAAATAATGTGCAATACCGTGTGCTACTATGCAATACCGTGTTTGAAATGACCACAAATTCTATTAAACATTGTAATTATAATTATTATATAATTAGCAATGAATTAAAAAATTTGTACTAATTAATTGTGCATTAGATAATTGAATGAATATACTTGTGTATGTGTATATTTATTTAAAGCAATGAAATAAGGTGTTAAAATTAATTAAAGCAAGTTTAATTGGATTATATTTTAAATCCAAATGGAGTATTAAATTAGGTCAAATTAATTTACCTAGTAGCCCATGTAATTAAATTAAAGCTTAGTTCATGTAATTAATTAATCTAGCACAATGCTTATTTTAATTAAAGATAACATAGTTTATTAAATGTTAACCCTATGTGTTAATTAATTTGAGTCCAAATAAGTAAATTGAATGAGCCCAACTTATTATACTTTAGAGTCCAAGGTGGAGCCCAAAAGAAAGTCAAAATTGGTCAACATTGATATATATATATATATATATATATATATATACACACACACACACACACACACACACAGGAGTATATATATATATAATTAAAGCATTAAAAATAAACCAAAAATGGGTGATTAAATCTCATTTTTACTGAGATTGTAAGGGGGCCATTTAGGGTGGCTTGTTTACTCACATTGCTTCTAACACACACTATGTCATAGTAGCTCACCAACCCTAGTCTTTCACCACGTCTATCAACTTGTTCATCCATGCAATAGTAAATTAAATTAAGCTCTAAATTCACCAACATTGGTGAATTAGGAGAGTTAATGAATGATTAACATTTGGCTATATATAGGATGCTCCACTCATGTGCTATGTTGGTTAGTTCATTTGTAAGCATTCATAGAAAGAAAAAGTGAGAGCATTTGAGAGAGAAAATAGAGAAACACTTGTGAGTTATGAGAAATTGTTAAAGGAAGTGCTTGGTGGATGTCCAATAGTCTCATATCATACTTTGGTAGGAGAAGAAGAAGAGCATACAAGTCATTAAGGTTTAAAAGTACTTCAATCATTTCTTATTTCATTTTTGTAGCCTATATGTGTTTTAATCGGTTAAAATATATTTTTAACCGATCAAAACTTGTTTTGATGGTCTAAAAATCTTAAATTATGTTATATATGTATATTCATGATTTGATGTGTGTATATCATGTTTTGGTATGTGTGGAATGCATAAAAATAGTAGAAATGTCCATATTAAGCTTTACCGATAAAACCTTAGGTGTATATGTGATATTTAATGTGTGTATTGAAATATACAAGTGGGAAAATGATCTCAATGCCTAGAAAGTTATATATGATAACCATATGATGTATGTAGAGTCATAAAAATGATGGTCTAGCAAATAATGCTTGTAGTATCATGTTTAAACCAATTGAATCAATGATTTATGAAACTAGTTTTTATTCTGACCTTGTAAGAGATTTTATACCTATTTACGTTTAGCATTTGGATTTCTGATCTAAAGATAAATTGTATAGGGGAAATTCTGATGAGAATGAACTCAAAAATCACCCCAAAATATTTTAAAATGAAGAAGTTATGACTGTCGGAGTGGCTAAAGGTCGGACAACCCATTTTAGGGTTTTGTGTTCTGTTTTGGAAGCCCTGGCGCCCAGAATAGCCTATGTTGAGCGCCGGGGCATTCAAAACAGAATGTCCAAGTTGTCTGGGTCGGGTCGGGTCGGTCTGGATCGGGTTTTCTTTGAAAATTTAAGTTGAACTAAGTGTAAAATGAATGACTTTGTATAATAAACCAATATATGGAGTTATTAGGAACTAATTGGCAACTAAATGTTTAAAATAAAGACTAAGGTTAACACAATTAAAAAGTTAACTATAGGTATTGTTTTAAGGTTATTAAAATATTATTAAATGATCAATAATATTAACATATGATTAACAAGTTATTAAATGATTAATATCATTTATAAATGATTAAAATATTATTACGTGGTCAATAATAGTAACAAGTAAATAAAATATTATTAAATGATTAATAATATTAAAAGGTAAATAAAATATTATTAAATAATTAATAATATTATAAGGTTAATAAACTATTATTAAATGATTAATAATACTAGATAATGAATAAAATATTATTAAATAATTAATACTATTAGAATATGACTAAAATATTATTAAATAGTTAATATTATAAAGTGAATAAAATTTTATTAAATGATTAATAATATTATAAGGTAAATAAATATTATTAAATGATTAATAATATTAGAAGGTAAATAAAATATTATTAAATAATTAATAATATTATAAGGTTAATAAACTATTATTAAATGATTAATAATACTAGATAATTAATGAAATATTATTAAATGATAAATAATATTATAAAGTGAATTAAAATATTATTAAATGATTAATAATATTAGAATGATAATAAAATATTATTAAATGATTAATAATATTATAAGACTAATTAAATATTATTAAATGATTAATAATATTAGATAAGAATGCGAACTATATTAAATAATTAATATAGGTTTTATGTGATTGAAATGTTTTCAAGTAATGATAATATTTTCTATGTGTTTAAATACCCGTAATTAGATAATTATGTGGTTAAATATTAGAGATGTAAAATGTATAAATGTTATTATATGAATGTGTATATGATACTAATTTAAAGATCAACTTGATTAATTGTTAGGTCTATCTAAAGATAATTAAATTGAATTGGTTAGCAGTAGACTACGCACGAGACAAGTTTTTCTTAACCCTAACTTGTATTTATTGTTGTAAGTTTTCTTCAACTTTATTTACGTTGAGCAATTCAATTATTGTTGAGCAAGTATCTACACTTGTAATTATTTGACAGAGCTTTAAGTGGATTAATTATCAAAAATTATTCCACATCATTATTGTTATTGTATTCGCATATAGTGCATTTACAAATATATAGTTCATTAATTTAAGAACTGTTTAAGAAAGTTTAAGCTAATTGTTTCAGATAGACAATGCAAGTTAAATTCATCACATTGAATATTTTAAAAGCTTATCCAAATCATTGGTTGGTGCTAGGGGTGCACATCGGTCGGTTTGGTCGGTTTGATATATAAAAAAAAAACCAAACCATTTAAGTCGGTTATAAAAAATTAAAAACTAAAACCGCCCAAACATTTACTCCGTAATCGGTTATCGGCCTATTCGGTTATCGGTTTAATCGGTCGGTTTAATCGGTTTGATCGGTTTACATAACTGCACATATACCTACATTGATGCACTTATTGTTTTACATAACTGCCTTTCTAGAGCTGCAGGAAATAACAGACCGGTGGATCTAAGACTTATTAACTTCGTATATTTTATTTCATATTAGAAGATGGCAAAGATGCAGAAGGAATTCATCATAACAATAAAAATAAAGAGAGAGAATTACACCACATAAACATACCATTGAATGTGGCCCATAAGCAGCAAGTGAACCACGATTATGTGGATCAAGATACTCAAGTGGAACACACGCCTGAAAAAAGAACAACACAGAGCATCATTATTTGCAAAATATTTATTTCATAAATACTCTGAAACTTAGTCACAATAAGATGGTAAATTCAGCTTTACATATTCCTGTCTATAATCAACTTGAGGACGAAAAACATAGTCCAGAGTTCTCATTGACAAAGTTGACTTACTATGAACCTCTTCAAGATTTGCATGACTTCCATTGTAACCTGAATATGAGGAAAAACAGAATAATGAAAATTCTGATGAGCTTATCAATAGTCCATAGATAGTAAATTGGTTCCACCATGTTTACACTAGCATTGGAAATTGAATAAGTGGTGAACATAATCCTTGTTACAAGGCATAAAAACTCGTCCAAGTATCAAGAAAGGTTAATTATTATCTTAAAGCTGGACAGTTTTAGAAGATGACATATACATTTTGGTCAACAACAATGTCAATTATACAAAACAAGAAATCTGATGAGTGGTGACACGAAATTTTATTACCAATTATCAACATAAAGCAGACATCAATATAAGTAAAATTATCAAGATACCAATTTGATAAACCATATAATCAACTAGGGGATAGAAAGATTAAGCCCTGAGTATGACTCAAAAGTCAGAACAAGCTTAACAGAATAATCAAAACTAGAATCAATTTACTTGGATGGAGAAATAGAAAATGATAAGTTAATAAAATGATATCAGCTTATGGCCTAACTTCTCAATTTATTACACCAAAGATTAAAAACCCTTACCCCTTTGAGAGATTCGATAAACCCTAAGATTACAAATTATTTAGAGAAAACTAATATCCCTAAAAAACCCTAACCCCTTTGAAATTAATTAGAGAAAACTTACCAGAGATCAAGATGCCAGAGAGAAATTGATGTCACAAACAAAGGATGCAAGATGCCAGAGATCAAGAATAAGTCGAGAGTCGAGTGAGCAGAGAGAATGAGATGAGTGTACAATATGAGAGAATGAGAATGAGATGTCTGTTTAGTGTTTAAAGTGTACAAAGGAATTTAGCATTATCATAAATTCATAATATATTAAAAAGTGGACTAGTGCACTATAGCCATTAGCCCATTACTCATTAGTAATTTAGCATGATACTTACTCGTCCAGGCTCATTGTTTCCTTTAGGCTTTAGTGCGTGACCTGCTAGTGGAAGGCTGGAAGCCCATTCACCTTTTAAAAAGTCAAGATAAATTATTGTAAAAAAAAAGTATAATAAATATATAATTATATAAAATAAATAATTATTAAAAAAATATATAAATTATATTATAATTTAAAAATATTCGGTCGGTTCAGTCGGTTTCGATTTTTTGGGAATAAAAACCAAACCGGCCGACCGAATATCGGTTCGATCGATTTTTTTTTTTCGGTTTATCGGTTTAATGCTTTTCGGCTCGGTTTTTGCTCGGCTCGGTTTGGTTCGGACGGTTTTTGTAATATCCCAGATATTTCCAAGATTTTAAATAATATCTTAATTGATTTTATTAAAGGTTAAGGTTTAAACCTAGAAGGTGAGAAGGAAGATGTGTAGAAAATGGGTAAACATTTTTTTTTAACATAAATTATTTGTTAGAAATTAAATGTGAGAATATTTTAATGATGCATGTAGATAATTTATTTAAGAAAGAAATTCAATTGAGAAGTGAAGGTGAATATATTAATATTTATATATATACACCTATAGTTGAGTTTGTTAGTCAAACAAGATGATGTGTGAAGTAAATTAAATACTTAATAAAACTAATAAATTAATTAGTTTTAGTATGGATTAAAAAGAAAAGTCATGTAATATAATTAATTGAATTAATTATATAAGTTATGAATTAAGGTTATGAGTAACAAGTAGGGAAGTGAAATATTGCCTTGAAGGACAATATTAAGAAGTTAATTAATTAAGTAATTTACTTAATTAATAAGTTGTTATAGATGTAAGCCCAATATGGAGATATTTGCATGAAATGGGTAATTAAATAAGAGAGCCAATAAAAAGTAAGTTATGTAGCCCAAACCATTAAAAGTCAAATGATGGTCAATGGTTGGGAGAAGCATTTCAAGTATTGATTGAGTGTAGAGAATTAACTAGTGTCTAGTTAATTGAATAACCCTAGTTGGTTGACAAGAGAGATAAAATTAACCAATTATTGGTTAATTGCTAGATAAATAAATGTGGGGTTAAGAATTAACCGTGGATGGGTTAATTAAGTAACCCAATGTGGTAGAATTAATTATAGCAAATCTAATTGGATTATATTATAAGTCCAATTGAGGTATTAAACTAGGTCAAATTAATTTAACCTAGTAGTCCATATAATTTAATTTGAACATGGATTTATGTAATAATTAACCAAGCCCAATGCTTGTTTAATTAAATGTAACATAGGGTATTTAATATTAGCCCAATGTAGTAATTAAATTGAGCCCAAGCAAATTTAATTGACGAGCCCAATAGAAATATTAAATTGATCCAATGTGGAGCCCAAATGGTAGTCAAAGTTATGGTCAATATATATACATTGGTATATATATATATATATATTGATACTTATATAATGATATAGGATATAAAAATAAAGCCAAATTGGTGTAATTTATTGGCAAATCCCGAATTTTGGAGGGGGCCCCACATGAAAATGTTGAGTGTGGCTTTATTTTGCTTGTTTTACACTCTAAAAGTTGCTTCCAAGCAACCTTGATAGGAGTCATTCATCCTTGTCAATCATCTTGTCCATCCAAGCTATAGTAAGCATGAGTTTAAGCCTTAAATGTCCAAGTGTTGGTTGATTAGTAGGAGCTAATGGAGATTAAGGAAGTACTATAAATATAGTGCTTCACCAATTCATTGTGTTGGTTAGCCATTTTACAAAAAATTCAATAGAGAAAAGAGAGAGAACTCTAGAGAAAAAGAAAAAGAAAGTTAGATCTTGTAAGCATTGATGGTTGGTTGATCTTGGAGCAAGGTTTAAAGATGGAGGTCTCGTCAAGAGGAAGCTATCTATGTAAGAAGATTGATCATCCAAGCCTTTTCAAAGTTCTAACAAAGAGGATAATCAACAAAAGGTATAAAACATTCTAGCTTGGTATTGTTCTTTGGGTACTATGTAATTTCTTTGGTAGAAAACTAATTTTCAAAATCTAAAAAGGTAGAAACATGCTAGATTGATATATCTAGGGTTACATGGGTTTAATATGAATTTTTGGGTGTATTTATGTGGAAAGATTTCATCAAAATCATCAAATAAGTTTTTACCGACGAAAACCAAGCAACCAAAATCATGACAGCCACTCCCGAAATTTCTGGGCATGATCCGTAAGTCGGATTCATGATCCGTAAATTTCTGGTGTTAGATGCGTGGGATATGAAGATTCTCCAAGTAGAATCACTTCGATCCGATTTAAAATGAGCAAGTTATGATTTTTCAACCAAAACACACCCACTGTTTTAGGGCTGTGCACAATAGTCCGGTTTGGAGCCAACTTCCGTGACCAAAACAAATCCAAATTTGATGTTTGATAACAGAAAAATGTAGTTCAGGAAGTTACGAATCCATCGATACCAAATAGGCCTCAATCGGACTTGTGGATTTCATTTTATTCAAGTTCCCGTCGGAGACCCCAAGTCTGGAAAACTCAAAAAGCAATCTGCCTATTTTTTTTAAAAAACCGGCCGGTTCGGTTTTTTCGGTTTTTCATGATTTCTAGGTAGGGCCGGTTCGGGCATTTTTAGGCCGGTTCTTGGGTTGGTTCCAAAAGCGAAAATGCTTATAATTTTATAAAGAAAATTATCAAAATTTAAAATCCGAATTTTTTTGTAATTTGGTATTTATTAGAATTAATGGTGGATTAAAGCTTACTAAATTGTTAATAATTATGGGAAAATTATTTTTAATTTCAGAAAAATAATATTTGACCTATTGGCATGCTAGTTAAGTGTTATAAAATAAAATTTGAAATTATTGGAGTGATTCACTATATATTAGCTATTTATTAGTGTATAAATAGGCTAATAATCTAATTAAATATTATTTAATAAATATTAAATAATATATGAAGTTATGTAATTAATTAATTATGATTTAATGAATATTAAATAATAATTAAAGGATGTTAAGATGAATAAGTTAGTTATTTATTATTTAATTGCACTTAAATAATAAGTAAAGTTAAATAAATAATTAATTATTATTTAAATTAATATTAAATAATAATTAAAGAATATTAAAGTTAGAAAGCTAATTATTTATTATTTAATTAATATTAAATAATAAGTAAGGTTAATTAAGTAATTAATTAATATTTAATTAATATTAAATAATAATTAAAGGATAATTAAGGTTAATAAACTAATTATTTATTATTTAATTAATATTAAATAATAAGTAAGGTTAATTAATTAATTAATTATTATTTAATTAATATTAAATAATGAGTTCGGATAATTAGTTAATTAATTATTATTTAATTCATATTAAATAATAATTAAATGGTAATTAAGTGGAATAAATTATTACTTAATCGAAAGAAGATTATTAAGTAATTAAAATATATTGATAATATTATTGACTAACTATTAAATGATAATAGTTAAGAATTAAATCATTATTCAATAATTAATAATGATATGTAATTAATTTAAAATATTATTAAAGGATTAATAATATTATTTAGCATTTAATTAACTATTAAATAATAATAGTTAAGAGTTAAATCATTATTAAATAAATAATAATGATAAATAAAGATTTAGAATATTATTAAAGAATTAATAATATTGTTTAACAAGTAATTAACTATTGGGTAATAATAGTTAAGGGTTGAATCGTTATTAAATAATTACTAATGATACGTGAGGATTTCAAATATTATTAAATGATTGATAATATTGATGAACAATTAAATTATTATTAAAATGATTGATAATAATGAGAAGTCAATTAAAATATTATTAAAGGGTAATAATATTAGCAAGCAATTAAATTATTATTAAAAGATTAATAATAATGATTAAGGTAAACTATTATTAAAAATAAATTAATAATAGTAATGATTATTTAAAGTGTTATTTAACAATTAAATAACATTATAAGTTATTACTAATTGATAGTAAAATTTAAAATATTATCCGAGGTGGGTAATATTATGATAAGTATCGAGATAAATGATGTGATTAAGTTAAACCAAGGGTATGGTCCATTAGTGATTAATTGGTGGATCGACCTAAATAAATATAGGATCCAAGTTTTAATGCAGTGACATTAATAAATGTCAGAATTGCATAGTTTCGAACAAAAGATTTATGGTGTTGAATATGAAACACTGAGTCAAGTCAAAGAGAGACTAAAATATGAAATTAACCTTATTAAATAAAGGGGATGATAAGAAGAAATAAATATATTTAAAATAAGATTTAGTATTGAGTCAAACTTTGACTGATATTGTGCACCGTTGATCTCACATACCGTGTAGGTGGTGCAAGGAACGTGAAAGATTAACGTAAGCTGGTTATACAAGTCCAGGCAAGTTTTTCAGAACATGTTGCATTATGTGCATAATTTATAAGTTTGTTATTACACTGTGATGTGCTCATACGTGGTTATGTGCAAAGATGTGTTAATGTGCTTTTGTGAAATAAGTTGATTTGAACTATTGATATGCGGTAGTTGATTTAAGACAATTGTTCTGCATTGAACTATATGTCATGATAGAGGCTAGGCATGAAGCATAGATTAAATGCGAGGCATGATATGCATGAGAAATGTATGTACTGCAAAGCATAAAATGCATGAAGCATGAAGCATGATTGAACTGTTTTTACGTGTTATGTGAAACTGTTAGACTTGCTGAGCCGTCGTGCTCACCCTTGCTTAAAACAAAACATTACAGAGTAGCTTGAGGAAGCCGATTACTCCGGTAGAGGCAAAGATGAAGATTGACTAACGAGTCATCAAGATTGAAGCATAGGTGCTTTTGTAGTAAAACCTTGCGGTAGACTAATTCATTCACTTGTGTAAGTAGATATGAAGAGTTTATGTTTTGTTGTGCTATAGATTAGCAAACTTAAGTTGTTAAGAGAACATTTACAGATTATTTGAATATCATTTTTCAGACGTTGTCCTTTATGAATAAGGATAATAGGATGGTGTGATTGAGTCATTATACATATGATCTCAAATTGATTGTAATAGAATGTCGTATCATGTATGATATGAAGACATACTAGGAATGTATAAAGATTGCGATTCTGGAATAGAAAGAGATGTTATATAATTGTAAATAAATGATTATTTAGCAATTATAATATTGTTGTAATTCATGAACAATAAGGAAAAGTAGTACTAGTGTTGAACCGGATCCGAGGTTAAAGGAACCCGGATTTGGGGTCGTCACAAGTTGGTATCAGAGCTGATAGGTTATAAACCTTAGGTAAGAGTACCTTAGGCTATAACCGTGTAGAAGATAAATAAAATGATAAATGAATAAACTCCGGAAGAGTTTAAGTAATAAAAGGTGAATTTGAAAAATTCATATATAGAAGATTATCCAAAGATGGATTTGAGAAGCTATAAGAGAAATGAAAAAGGTCACGTTGTACCTAATTTGAAGAAATGATAGAAAAATATTTTATGATAAGATTTTGAGAAGCATAAAGAAAATGCTAATAAGGTCATGAAATGATCTAGAGAGATGAACTCGTAATGAGGCAAATGTGCTAAAATATGAATGGATAGAATTCGTATTCAGTTAAGAAAAATTAGAGGTTTGGGGGTTTTTAATTGAGGACTCATATTAGTGGTTGAGCTGTACGATTCCTTGTATGGATTTGTGCTTGGTTTTAGAACCGCTTAGCTTCCTACATTAATATAGTGGTTGAGTTGAACGAACCCTTGTATGGGCGGGGGCTATGATATGTCAGCGAACCAATTTGGGAGATGCTGCTGCGAAACTTGGCACGATCAGTGTGTATCGTAGAATAAACGTATGCACTGATGGCAGGTGTTCCTTACAGTGTTGAAGAGTTGGGAAACTGATGTATTTGTTCTTGGTTTAACGACCGCTTAACTTTCTATATTGATTAGTGGCCGAGTTGACCAATTTCTTGTATGGGCGGGAGATTGTGTTTGGTTTGACGACCACTTAGCTTCCTATAGTGATAATCGATTGAAATCTGGTGTCGCGCTATTTGTTATATGAATGTTGAAAAGGTGATTCTTTTCTCATGTATAATGAATAGGTAGAGGATGTTAAGTTAAGTTCGTGTTCTGAGAACCGACACGCATGGAAAGTTCGTGACTCATAGTTATGTGGTGGAACCCCTCAGCGAATGGGCGACTTTGGCCTGACTAGGACAAGTTCCTCAAACCATATGATTGTGGTAAGTTCCTGAACCCAAATACGTGGTGAGTTTGATGAACAGTGAGTATGGATAGAGTTAAGTAGTCAGGTTAAGGCTATACTAGATATAGTTATTAAGCTGGAAAAGAATGTGGAGGAAAAATTTGAGGTGTTTTGAGGTTTTAGGATATTCCAAATCTTCTAGCTATGCTAGACTTTGAAATTCTTAAAATCGTGCTAAATTCGCACTTTTGTGCTTTTGAAAATGTCAAAGTGTGTTTTCATAATCATTAATGCATTTAGTGCAGAGATGATAAACGATGGAGTCATCAATGCAGAGTAACCTAGTGTTGGATGTATTTTTAAGCCCACTATGGTACGATGTAATATGACAAAGTCAAAATGATTTTCAGTATTTTGAAACGTGTAAAGAAGAGTCTATGCTAATTGTTTCGGCTAGACAAATTGATTTAAAAATATCAAAATGTATTTATAAAATCATCACACGCCATTAAAGCCATGGTGCAGAGATGAAAAAGACGGAATCCTCAACGCGCTGTTGCAACGGTGCGGTATCATGAAGTCCTAAAAATGTATTTCAGTTGTTTTAATCTGAAATGATTTTCAGTTCGTAATATATGAACAGTCTAATGATGTGAGTCTATGTCATTTATTTTGACTGGACACTTTTGGTCAGAAATGACTCAAGTTTTATTTTCCAATCCAACGTATGCTGGAGCGGAATTTTGTAGTAAGTCTGAGGTGAACAACCCCATAATGGGGGATATGTCAGAGCCATGAATAAAGAACCCGCGAGGGGGCGCCCAACAGTGGTGGCATGCTGATATGGGTTGGTAAATCCAAAGAGTTCGACCCCAACAGAAGTCGTTGTGCACAGCGCTAGAGTACGATAGGCTGATCACCTAGCGTACGAAACCATTGTGGTATGTTTTCAGTCATTGTGATTGATAAACATTCTCGCAGTATGTTCATAGTCTTTATGACTCCTCAGAATAGTATGAAAGTTTTAATAAATATTTTGATTTTCAATTTATTCTTTTTTAAGATATTGATTTTCAATTTATTCTTCTGCAAGATATTCCATTGTTCTGGAATTGTGAAAAGTATGAACTTCCTAGAAAAGGGTGGTCATAGAATTCGATGAGTAAAGAGATATTCTCAGTGATGAAAAACTGGTAGAAATGAGTATAATGAAATTTCGGGGACGAAATTCTTATAAGAAGGGGTGAATGTAATATCCCAGATATTTCCAAGATTTTAAATAATATCTTAATTGATTTTATTAAAGGTTAAGGTTTAAACCTAGAAGGTGAGAAGGAAGATGTGTAGAAAATGGGTAAACATTTTTTTTTAACATAAATTATTTGTTAGAAATTAAATGTGAGAATATTTTAATGATGCATGTAGATAATTTATTTAAGAAAGAAATTCAATTGAGAAGTGAAGGTGAATATATTAATATTTATATATATACACCTATAGTTGAGTTTGTTAGTCAAACAAGATGATGTGTGAAGTAAATTAAATACTTAATAAAACTAATAAATTAATTAGTTTTAGTATGGATTAAAAAGAAAAGTCATGTAATATAATTAATTGAATTAATTATATAAGTTATGAATTAAGGTTATGAGTAACAAGTAGGGAAGTGAAATATTGCCTTGAAGGACAATATTAAGAAGTTAATTAATTAAGTAATTTACTTAATTAATAAGTTGTTATAGATGTAAGCCCAATATGGAGATATTTGCATGAAATGGGTAATTAAATAAGAGAGCCAATAAAAAGTAAGTTATGTAGCCCAAACCATTAAAAGTCAAATGATGGTCAATGGTTGGGAGAAGCATTTCAAGTATTGATTGAGTGTAGAGAATTAACTAGTGTCTAGTTAATTGAATAACCCTAGTTGGTTGACAAGAGAGATAAAATTAACCAATCATTGGTTAATTGCTAGATAAATAAATGTGGGGTTAAGAATTAACCGTGGATGGGTTAATTAAGTAACCCAATGTGGTAGAATTAATTATAGCAAATCTAATTGGATTATATTATAAGTCCAATTGAGGTATTAAACTAGGTCAAATTAATTTAACCTAGTAGTCCATATAATTTAATTTGAACATGGATTTATGTAATAATTAACCAAGCCCAATGCTTGTTTAATTAAATGTAACATAGGGTATTTAATATTAGCCCAATGTAGTAATTAAATTGAGCCCAAGCAAATTTAATTGACGAGCCCAATAGAAATATTAAATTGATCCAATGTGGAGCCCAAATGGTAGTCAAAGTTATGGTCAATATATATACATTGGTATATATATATATATATATTGATACTTATATAATGATATAGGATATAAAAATAAAGCCAAATTGGTGTAATTTATTGGCAAATCCCGAATTTTGGAGGGGGCCCCACATGAAAATGTTGAGTGTGGCTTTATTTTGCTTGTTTTACACTCTAAAAGTTGCTTCCAAGCAACCTTGATAGGAGTCATTCATCCTTGTCAATCATCTTGTCCATCCAAGCTATAGTAAGCATGAGTTTAAGCCTTAAATGTCCAAGTGTTGGTTGATTAGTAGGAGCTAATGGAGATTAAGGAAGTACTATAAATATAGTGCTTCACCAATTCATTGTGTTGGTTAGCCATTTTACAAAAAATTCAATAGAGAAAAGAGAGAGAACTCTAGAGAAAAAGAAAAAGAAAGTTAGATCTTGTAAGCATTGATGGTTGGTTGATCTTGGAGCAAGGTTTAAAGATGGAGGTCTCGTCAAGAGGAAGCTATCTATGTAAGAAGATTGATCATCCAAGCCTTTTCAAAGTTCTAACAAAGAGGATAATCAACAAAAGGTATAAAACATTCTAGCTTGGTATTGTTCTTTGGGTACTATGTAATTTCTTTGGTAGAAAACTAATTTTCAAAATCTAAAAAGGTAGAAACATGCTAGATTGATATATCTAGGGTTACATGGGTTTAATATGAATTTTTGGGTGTATTTATGTGGAAAGATTTCATCAAAATCATCAAATAAGTTTTTACCGACGAAAACCAAGCAACCAAAATCATGACAGCCACTCCCGAAATTTCTGGGCATGATCCGTAAGTCGGATTCATGATCCGTAAATTTCTGGTGTTAGATGCGTGGGATATGAAGATTCTCCAAGTAGAATCACTTCGATCCGATTTAAAATGAGCAAGTTATGATTTTTCAACCAAAACACACCCACTGTTTTAGGGCTGTGCACAATAGTCCGGTTTGGAGCCAACTTCCGTGACCAAAACAAATCCAAATTTGATGTTTGATAACAGAAAAATGTAGTTCAGGAAGTTACGAATCCATCGATACCAAATAGGCCTCAATCGGACTTGTGGATTTCATTTTATTCAAGTTCCCGTCGGAGACCCCAAGTCTGGAAAACTCAAAAAGCAATCTGCCTATTTTTTTTTAAAAACCGGCCGGTTCGGTTTTTTCGGTTTTTCATGATTTCTAGGTAGGGCCGGTTCGGGCATTTTTAGGCCGGTTCTTGGGTTGGTTCCAAAAGCGAAAATGCTTATAATTTTATAAAGAAAATTATCAAAATTTAAAATCCGAATTTTTTTGTAATTTGGTATTTATTAGAATTAATGGTGGATTAAAGCTTACTAAATTGTTAATAATTATGGGAAAATTATTTTTAATTTCAGAAAAATAATATTTGACCTATTGGCATGCGAGTTAAGTGTTATAAAATAAAATTTGAAATTATTGGAGTGATTCACTATATATTAGCTATTTATTAGTGTATAAATAGGCTAATAATCTAATTAAATATTATTTAATAAATATTAAATAATATATGAAGTTATGTAATTAATTAATTATGATTTAATGAATATTAAATAATAATTAAAGGATGTTAAGATGAATAAGTTAGTTATTTATTATTTAATTGCACTTAAATAATAAGTAAAGTTAAATAAATAATTAATTATTATTTAAATTAATATTAAATAATAATTAAAGAATATTAAAGTTAGAAAGCTAATTATTTATTATTTAATTAATATTAAATAATAAGTAAGGTTAATTAAGTAATTAATTAATATTTAATTAATATTAAATAATAATTAAAGGATAATTAAGGTTAATAAACTAATTATTTATTATTTAATTAATATTAAATAATAAGTAAGGTTAATTAATTAATTAATTATTATTTAATTAATATTAAATAATGAGTTCGGATAATTAGTTAATTAATTATTATTTAATTCATATTAAATAATAATTAAATGGTAATTAAGTGGAATAAATTATTACTTAATCGAAAGAAGATTATTAAGTAATTAAAATATATTGATAATATTATTGACTAACTATTAAATGATAATAGTTAAGAATTAAATCATTATTCAATAATTAATAATGATATGTAATTAATTTAAAATATTATTAAAGGATTAATAATATTATTTAGCATTTAATTAACTATTAAATAATAATAGTTAAGAGTTAAATCATTATTAAATAAATAATAATGATAAATAAAGATTTAGAATATTATTAAAGAATTAATAATATTGTTTAACAAGTAATTAACTATTGGGTAATAATAGTTAAGGGTTGAATCGTTATTAAATAATTACTAATGATACGTGAGGATTTCAAATATTATTAAATGATTGATAATATTGATGAACAATTAAATTATTATTAAAATGATTGATAATAATGAGAAGTCAATTAAAATATTATTAAAGGGTAATAATATTAGCAAGCAATTAAATTATTATTAAAAGATTAATAATAATGATTAAGGTAAACTATTATTAAAAATAAATTAATAATAGTAATGATTATTTAAAGTGTTATTTAACAATTAAATAACATTATAAGTTATTACTAATTGATAGTAAAATTTAAAATATTATCCGAGGTGGGTAATATTATGATAAGTATCGAGATAAATGATGTGATTAAGTTAAACCAAGGGTATGGTCCATTAGTGATTAATTGGTGGATCGACCTAAATAAATATAGGGTCCAAGTTTTAATGCAGTGACATTAATAAATGTCAGAATTGCATAGTTTCGAACAAAAGATTTATGGTGTTGAATATGAAACACTGAGTCAAGTCAAAGAGAGACTAAAATATGAAATTAACCTTATTAAATAAAGGGGATGATAAGAAGAAATAAATATATTTAAAATAAGATTTAGTATTGAGTCAAACTTTGACTGATATTGTGCACCGTTGATCTCACATACCGTGTAGGTGGTGCAAGGAACGTGAAAGATTAACGTAAGCTGGTTATACAAGTCCAGGCAAGTTTTTCAGAACATGTTGCATTATGTGCATAATTTATAAGTTTGTTATTACACTGTGATGTGCTCATACGTGGTTATGTGCAAAGATGTGTTAATGTGCTTTTGTGAAATAAGTTGATTTGAACTATTGATATGCGGTAGTTGATTTAAGACAATTGTTCTGCATTGAACTATATGTCATGATAGAGGCTAGGCATGAAGCATAGATTAAATGCGAGGCATGATATGCATGAGAAATGTATGTACTGCAAAGCATAAAATGCATGAAGCATGAAGCATGATTGAACTGTTTTTACGTGTTATGTGAAACTGTTAGACTTGCTGAGCCGTCGTGCTCACCCTTGCTTAAAACAAAACATTACAGAGTAGCTTGAGGAAGCCGATTACTCCGGTAGAGGCAAAGATGAAGATTGACTAACGAGTCATCAAGATTGAAGCATAGGTGCTTTTGTAGTAAAACCTTGCGGTAGACTAATTCATTCACTTGTGTAAGTAGATATGAAGAGTTTATGTTTTGTTGTGCTATAGATTAGCAAACTTAAGTTGTTAAGAGAACATTTACAGATTATTTGAATATCATTTTTCAGACGTTGTCCTTTATGAATAAGGATAATAGGATGGTGTGATTGAGTCATTATACATATGATCTCAAATTGATTGTAATAGAATGTCGTATCATGTATGATATGAAGACATACTAGGAATGTATAAAGATTGCGATTCTGGAATAGAAAGAGATGTTATATAATTGTAAATAAATGATTATTTAGCAATTATAATATTGTTGTAATTCATGAACAATAAGGAAAAGTAGTACTAGTGTTGAACCGGATCCGAGGTTAAAGGAACCCGGATTTGGGGTCGTCACAGTTTTTCGGTTAATTTGGGTTTTATGTTCACCCCTAGTTGGTGCGGATTCTTATAGTAAGACTAATAATGAATAACCTTAAATAAGGGGGATTTTATTTGTCGGGAAACCGAATTTGTGCAAGATGTCTGAATGTTATGCATATACATAGGGTACAAAAGGTTGATCCCCTCGCGTATCACATTTTTCGAGGTGTCAGATATATATATATATGTGTGTGTGTGTGTGTGTGTGTGTGTGTGTGTGTGTGTGTGTGTGTGTGTGTGTGTGTCTGTTCTACTTTAATAGTAGTTCATGGTCATTAAAGATCACTCAGCAGTAAAGAGTCAATCCATTCTTTTATTGAAAATTGATTATTGATATCTTTCACAATTGTTATCTATTGTTGAAAACCTTGACGTTAATTTCCCTTTCATCATGATATATCTTATGCTATTGTTTATAAACTTATTGAGCCATTTAGTTGCTCATTCTTGCAATATCATGACTTATTTTCAACTAAGTCCGAATGTTCTAAACAAGACAAAGGCAAGGAAAAAGCCAAAATTTTGATTAGCTTAATACATGCTAGTTAAATTACTTTTTATGTAATTTATTTTGTAAATTTTTTGTATTCCCTTAAGATATGTAATGTTTATGTTAAGGTTAATCGACCTTGGGAAGTGTAGCCTTTTTATAAGGAACCTTTTGTATGATTTCGCGATGTTAAATGCAATTTATGTATTTAATTGTTAGTAAGTATTGTACAGTGGAGAACCGAACCCGAGGTTATAGAACCCGAATTTGGGATCGTCACAGTGTTCTACTATTTTTTTAACAGTTAAAAGTAATAGTACCGTTGACTATTTTTATTTAAAAATGTTACTTCTGTCGTTCTCTATATTTAATAATAATTCATTTGTGCGGCCCACCAATGTTTTGTTATTTTTACGCCATCGTACGAAATGAATATTCCTCCACAAATTGAATATTCCCCGACAAATTGAATATTCCCCGACATATTATAATTTGCACATAACATTCTTAACTTTAATTTTTATCAATTTAACACCTTAATATTTTAGAATAATATATATAAAGAAAAATTAAATCTTATTCAGTAAAAGTTAGAGTCTTATGATATTATTCAACTTAATTTTTCTTAAGCCTAACTCATTTTTTTCGATTGACATATGATATTTTAGGTTTTCAACTCTTGCAATCTTAGGACACAAGTCGTTGGCAATGTGATGGCTAAGTAGAGGCATATACAAAATCGAAAATAATAGAAAAATCGTTCGCATCAAACCAAACCATTAATAAACCAAACCGAAAATCACAAAATCAAAAAACTGAAACTTATAAAACTAAAAAATCAAAACTATATTGGTTAGTTTTGGTTTGGTTTATTCAAAAATTGAAACCAACCAAACAGACAGGATGCCTTAATATTATAATATAATTTATATAATTTTCTAAAAATTATTTATTTTATATAATTATATATTCATTATATGCCTAATTCCCTGTTATCCAATAATATATTACTTTAAAATTTGGTGACATACAAATTCTATCTTTTATGCTTAAATTTTAATAACCAACTAAACCGATTAAACCGACCGATTAAATCGATAACTGATTACGTGGTAAGAATTTGGGCGGTTTTGATTTTTAATTTTTTATAACTGACTTAAATGGTTTGATTATTTTTTTATCTATCAAATCGACCAAACTAATTGATAAATAAGTTTTTATATCTATTTATTAGGTATTTTTAGACTTAATTGTTTGGAATAAACATGTGAATGTTATTCCTCTTTTATAAGATTTGATGATGTACTTAAATGAAAGATAAATGAATCAATATGCAAATATGTCTGCATTGATGAAAGTTGTAAAGTCCTTAATAGATTGTTAGGTTGATCCAATATGAATAAGTAGCTTTGTAAAGTCATTCAAAAGATCACAATGTACAAGGACTATGAACAGAAAGATCAAACTTGTTAGGTTGATTTTAAGCTGTAATAGATAGGCCTGAACGATTGAAAAGAACAGCATCAAAGAGCAAGTAGTCTGGCGAGAGAGTCAAAGAAAGAATCGTAGACTACACTCGGAATTGTATAGACTGCAAGTCATCAACATAGTCAGTCGTGCGCTTACATTTCTAAGGCAGAATCATAGAGCAGTCTACCTGAAGATTATCAGGATAAATTCTATAAATGGTCTGCAAGCAAGCTGAAAATCCAAGTACCAACTTCATCAGCAAGACTGATTGAGGAAGAGAAACGTCATTCAGAAAGAAGTCTTATGCAAACACTCACAAGAAGATCATAGAGTTTGTCAGGCAAATGCAGAATATGGCTCGGGATCGCAGAGCTAACTCTCGGGATCATAGAGTCAATATAGTCAGTCAATATAGTATTTTCATAAGATAGTCTACGAACCAAGCAGATTCAAAGAGCAACCTCTACATGAGCATTCAGAGTCAAAACAACAATCCTCATGAAGATTATCAAGAAGGCTTCATAGAGCTGTCAAACAAAATAAACGAAGATCTCTGAATACATCTAAAACATCCAATCCTAATAGAGATCGCAGAGTAATTTAAACCCTCACTCTACGATTGCATTATGACCTACATCATAGGCAAGGTCGTAGAGTGGCAAAGCAAGCGTAGAAGTACAACATTCAAGCAATCGTAGAATTGAGCCGAAGATGTTCAAACATTACCAGACTTAAACGACTTTTAATATGCAGCAGATAAAGCAACTGAAGTTCGTAGAGCAGTCCTTTATGATATAGCAGCACTAACACCTGAAGATCATAGAGCAGTCCTCTATGACATAGAAGCCAAGCAGAGCGAGCAAACCTAAAGTTCATAGAGCAGTCCTCTATGATAAAGCACCTGTAAAAGCTTAACCAGATCTTCAAGAAAGCAAGGCCTAGATAAGATCATCGAGTTAGTACAGTTAACCAGTCTACGATCTCCAAAGCAGTCCAGTCAAACAAGATCGTAGAGCTACATAACAGAGTCAGCAGATGACTCTACGAGCATAAGTAAAAGGCTACAACTGAATCGATCGTAGAGTATTTAAGTGCCATCAATGATTGAAGACATCAAAGCACTTAAGCTAATAATCCCAAAATAAGCGATTGATTACTTCAGAAACATCTACATCAATACATCTAAAAGCCTCTACTAAAGTATAAGTCAGAAATGTCAGATTACTGACTTAGGCGTGTTGAGTATTAGAGCAAAGACTTCACGTATCACGCATCAGGCTCAAGAAAACAGAAGACTGTGTCCAAACAGTCGTATTCTTTGAAAGACATATCTCTTCTATAAAGGTTGGTAAGAATCCAAGACTGACATGTCTCTCCCTAGAGAAAAAGAAGGCAACTCAAGTCAGAGTCAGCAGATCATTAAATACTTTGACTAAATGAATAAAATATTCATAAAGAAGTCTACAACAAAACAGGTTATAACGGAAAGATTTGAAACGGGAAGATTATTCAAAATCTACAAAAGAGCAAATCTGTAAAGAAAGAAGGTGTGGAGAAAAAGCAAGAAAAAGATACAATCTATCGATTAGAAAGCTTCACCAAAAACACAAGAAGAATGTCGAAATACTGGCATATGAGCTAAAAGTCGAAAGACCAAAGAAGCCAAGATCAAGGGTGATAATGAACTGAAGGCAAATCTAGAAAAACAACTCTGTGATCAACCAAGAACACTCTGAGCTGAAAATGGTGAAAAACATACTGAGAGTGTTCGAAGGGACTGCTGAGCATAGAGCCTATTTAAAGAACCCAGCAGCACATCAAGGTGATCATGGGTCGCTGCTGAATACCAAAAGGAGAAGAACATCAACGACAAACATCAGCAGTATCTAGAGATTGATCACAAGTAGCTGTTAAGCATTTGAAGATGAATGAGATAAAAGTTCAACTTAGCAGCATAACCCAACCAACATACAACTCATGTCTTCTGGACTTGAGGAGGGTCAAAAGATTCTTGCCTGAGTGGCTAAAAATAACTCATGTCTGCTGGACTTGAGGAAGGTCAAAGGATCCTTGCCTGAGGGGCTAAAAATAACTCAAGTTTGCTGGACTCGTGGAGGGCGAAGTGTCCTTGTCTCAGTGACTAAATTAGTGGATTTCCTACTTATCGAAGTAGAAGAGTGAAGTATTTCTGGTGTGCTGTTGCAAGCAACCAAAAATAAAATCTTACTTTGAAAAATATTAATGTAGCAGTGAAAGTAAGAGTCGATCCCACAGAGAATGATTAATTTAATTTTATATTTTCGCAAACAAAAGTTGGGGGTTTTGTAATTAAAGAAATAATTTAAATAAAACTAATTAAAATAATTATACAAGAAATAAATAAAAATAAAAACCTTGGTTTACATTAATATCCACCATCAAGAATTTATAACTGATCACTGATGCAAAAATAAATCAATTAATATTTTGAAGATTCACCGTAGAAAGAACTACTCGCAGGTGGAATAATTTTTCTCCCCTCTCCTTAATTTTAGATAAGTAGAGCCACTTGGTCTAAATACCCTTACTATTAAACAACATCTGGCACTTGCTAAAGATATAATTTAATAGCAGCATAAGGAATTAGAGAGATCGTTGAACTAAACAACACAAGCCACTTGTTTGTATTTAATTTAGATGAATATTCTTCCTAAGATAAAATAATCTTTTGATCTGCAAAATAATTATTAAACTTAGTTACTTCAAAAATAGTAGTAGATTAATATGAATAATAAACTAGTAGTACTCCTAGTAATTAAACAAATCAATCATAAAATTAAGCATAGAAGAATATTCAATAATCAAAATATAAATTAAACAATTAAAATAAATTAGATCTCACAAGTGTATAAATCTTGATGACTTCAATCACTTAAACCAAGAAAAATAAATTAACTACTCATAATTGTAGAGAACACTAAAGAATAGAAGAGAGAATTTTTATTCTAATGAGAGTTGTGTGTTACATTGTGTCTCAAGCCCTCTATTTATAGGCTCTAAAATTCTCTTAACCCTAGTTGGAAGTACACTTTCCAAACCCTAATATGATTTAAAATACAAATAAATAAAAAAAATAATAATTATTATCCTAACCCTAGTTGGAATTAAAATCTAATTTGGAATCAAAAAGTAGTAAAATCCCGAAATAATCTGATTTCCAGCATTAATGCGCAGTCAAACACGCCCTTCGCGCCCCTTGACCGGTCAACACGCCAGCAGCCGCGCATTGCGCGCGGCCCAGACACCTAAACGACGTCGTTTTTATTCCTGTCTGCTATCCGCGCATTGCGCGGCCGCTGTTCCGTTTCTACGCATGCCAAACGGCGTCGTTTCAGCTCCGTTTTTAAAGTCTTTCCGCACATTGCGCGGACCAACTTTTCTTTCGAAATTACGAAATTGCCCCCGGTCGCCAACTTCAGCTTATTTACCAAATTGCCATCAGTGCCGGTTTTTTACCATTTTGCCAGTAGACTTTTGCGGATTTTCCAGATTTGTCCCCCAGCTTTAGTTTTCCTACAAAAATAAATATAAAATAATTAAAAATAAATAAAAATAATATAAAAATACTAAAAATCCTATCCTAAAAACACATAATAATAAATAAAACACCTAAAATACTGAAAATAAATAAAAATGCATAAATAAAAAGAAATATAAAAATACTATAAAATTACCTAAATTAACATAAATTAATTAAAATCCTATAAAACCTATTAAAACCAAAATAAGCTAAATAGTTAAATATTTAAGCACACAATAAATATAAAAACTAAGTATTAGGGTATAAAAATATCGTATAATTTAGCCCTATCAATTTCCTACTTATTAAAGTAGAAGAGTGGAGTAGGAGTTATTCAGTCTCCGAACCATTTAAACTTCTTGTATAATTTACTTTATGTCTTTTACATTATGCACAATATCTGCTATATCTGCTATTATTCATACTATAGATTAAATCACTAAATTGAGATCATGAAGGGGTTCTTAAAGTATATTCCGTTGTGCTTGAATTGATTCTACTCATCATAACTAATATACTTTCGTAATTTAGAAGAAAAAGTTTTTATTCAACCCCCCATTCTAGATCATTATTGTGTCCACGTGAACTAACATTAATTAGTTGTGAGTTTTTATGTATTTTTAGTGTTTTAGATAATTTATTTAATGTTATGCATTTTTATTATTTTTATGAATTATTATTATTTTTATATTATTTTTAATTTTATTTTGTAGGTAAATAAAGGAATTAAAACTGCTGGAGGGCAATTCAGTAAATAAGTTGAAGTATGGCAGGAGCGCGCCAGACGCACCTTGAATCAACAGTTGGAGCATAGCATTATGGCGCCGTTTTTCGGCTATAGCAAGGGAAAGAAGCGACCGCGCAATGCGTGGTCAGCTATATTAATAAAGTAAAGCGTGCAATGCGCAATTGGCGTTAAAAAGAAGCAACATGCAGGCGCGTGGCTGACAGCTTATTGGATAATTCTATGTGGGTCCCAGGCGCGTTGCATGATTGTTCGACAAATTATTGTTTGGTAATTTCGTGTGGGTCCATCCGAAGTGAATTAAAGGAAGTTCAATTAAAGAATCAAATTGCAATTCAGAACAGGATTAATAAAATAGGATGTTTATATTTATTTTATTTGTATTCTAATTCCTATAAGATTTTGGGATAAATTATGTACTCTATAAATAGGGATCATTAGACACAATTAGAGAGGGATCTCATAACTCTCAATTATCTTGTACATGATTTTTATTCTTCTTCTATTATAAGTAGCTAATTTTTCTTATTTAATTCTAAGGGGTTGTTAAACTTTATTTACAATTGATGATTTAAGTAAGTTATTATTATTTATTTATTCTTATATGAGATTTATTCTTGATAATTTATTTTAATTAATTAAATGATAATTGGTTTAATTGATTTAATAATGGCCTGTTAAATTGATCTAATTATTATCATCTGTTAGATTAATATATGGTATTAAACAAATAATATTGTATTTGATCATAAGTAGCAATTAGTAATACATAATTGTGGTTAAGCTTTTAAGTATTGCTATGGTTATTAAGAAGGCAAGTTAAATAATCTGCGATTGTGTTATTGTTGTTTGGAATAATCTAATTTACTAATTCTTAATGCTACTATTATATTAAAGCTAGACTGATAGTTCTAGGTTGTATGATACTTAGGGTCTAGTGGATGCGATTGTCACATTAGATTTAAAACCTAAAGGGAGATTGCAGGTAATTAACGAGTGTTGTTACCTAGGGTTATTAATTTCATTGAGGGATGAATATGGTTAACTTTATTATATTATTATTATGAAAAAGTGATACTGAACTGAAGAACTGAAATATTTAATTTATTAGCTAATCTTATTAATTTACTTTTATTTAGTTAGTTAATTATAATTAATTTAAAGCCCCCCATTATGGTTTACAAAACATATAATTAAATTAATCACTCTTTATGAGTTCGATCCTTACTTACTATTATACTGATTTTGTAATTGAAAATAAGAATTAATTTTAAAGTATTAATGACAATTTCTACCTATCGTTGTGCACTCCTATGGCTAACCACGACACCCTTTGAATATGGGTTCAAATCTTATCCTCCCTCGCCCATCATAATGATAATGTAATGTGATATTTTAATGATATAAAAAAAACTCTTGAAATTGTGAATGAAATTATTGTTTTTAATTGATAAAGTGCGATATTTTAATAATTAAATAATAATCACAAATTATATAACAAAAATTCATAATAAACTGTCCCTGACCGACTCGAAGAATATGGATTATAATTCTTCACTATAGTTGATAGGGTATTTTCCAATTTTCACAAGAAAGACGGAAAAAGAAAAAGAAAATAATTGCGGCAGTTAAAACAGGTATGGAAAAGAGCAAAAAAAAGAATAGAGGTAGTTAAGTTGTAAGGTGGGACCCACGCATATCAGTCACCGGAGCAAGGGAACCCCAAGGCTGGCTGAGCATTGCCTGCTAAAAACGCCACCGGCTGCACTAACCTCTCTTTGAATTTTGACCAATCTCCCTCTCCCTCCCTTATTTTTCTCTCTCCTCTCCCCTTCGTTCCCCATTATTCATCTCCCGTATGCCAAATCCTAACTAAGCTCCCTGACTCAGCCGATTCCAACTCCACCGCTGCCGGACTCACCGATGTCCGATCCCCACCACTCACTCCTTTCTCGGAAAAACCCTAATTATTCCCATTAACTTAAACACGAACGTGAATATGAATCAAACGTTATGTCACTCTTTCAATTTTTCCCCAGATCTCCGTTGAATCCATAAATTGAATGCTATATAGGAGTTTTGTGTTTTGAATTTCGATCGGATGGCGACGAGGAATAGAACATTTTTGTATAAAAAGTATAGGGATTCTTTAAAGACCGTTCGGGCTCCGTCCAGTTCTTCCCCGCCCGCTTCTAGCTCCGGCGGTCCCGTGATCGAATTGGCGACTGTTTCTCTAATTAAACCCAATCGGTCTTATGCTCCTCTCAGTACTGAGGATCCCGGAACTTCTTCCAGGTAAATTTCTCCAATTCTTCCTCCTCTCTCTGTATACATTTTTTTTTCCCAAATTAAGTATTTTTTATTTTATTTTATTTTTGGATTTTCCATTTCATACTGACTTTATAAGAAGTTTTGTCCTTGGGGCAAATATAATTCATAGATATGCACACATTTACTACAAATTAGGTGCTCTGAAAGTAGATTATTGGTAGATAAGAATGCTGTTAAAAGTTAGAAAGAATGCATTTTTAAGTTAAAGGTATTATGTTGGTGGACTAAAACCATAAATTTATAATATTTGGTGGCAATTTTTCAGTTCTGTTTAATGGTAGTTGGATTAACCTACAGACGCAAGTTTTGTATAATTTCGAGGGTTTGGTACCATTCCTTTAGTATTGGAAGGAGTTAGTAAGAAGGGAGCATGCCTAGTAAGATTTTAGGATGAAAAGAGAGAGATTCAGTTACTTCATAGTTCATTTCATTTCAATCCGTAATGTCGTTGAGATTCAAAAAAACCGCAGTCCCGGTCCAACCACTTTTCGAGAATTGTAATTCTTTCTGTTCTTTTCTCCCTTTGCCCATTGCATTTGGAATGGTTCTTTCATATGAGATTTCGAGGCTGTGGTGGAAGATGATAGATTTTTGTGAAATTGTTCACTGTTGCAATTATCTGGGTCGTTTGGATTGAACCTAACTAAAAATGTTTAATGATAAAAGTATCCTTAGCATCTTCTTTGGGATAGGGTGGTCTTTTTTGCCTCCATTTGGACATCCGTTGCTGGAGGCTTTCATGGTGTCCCTTTCCTAAGGCCTTAATTCATTAATGTTTCCTTCTTCCTTTAATTCATCTCTTGTATTGTATTTTCTTTATGCGGCGGGCTTCTTCTCCTCTTCTGTCATACTTCTCTTCTGCATCTATAAATATTCTTTTTTATTATTATTAATATAATAGGAGTCCCAATAAGATGGCTTGCAAGTGCTTCACTGTTATAACTTATTCTTCTAGAAGTTTATGAAAAAGACTGTTTAGTTTTGATTATATTCCTCAAAGAGATGGAAATAGTCTTTTTAGGTTATATTTATTCTACAAATCGTAAAACATGCACAAAATGCTGTGTGATCAAGATTTTAAAAATATATTATGCTTGCTACAAGCTATTGTCCACTAGAGAATCACTTTTATTGTCCCAAATTCCGTGCCAAATTGCTTGCTATTCAGGATTTTTAAGTGGACAATCTGGTAGCTTCATGTTATATCAAGCCACAAACTATATTTCTATCAGTGACGTGCTCCAAAATTGGTTTCTGAATCTTGTAAGGAGGCATAAAGTTAAAGAGTAGGTTTCTGTTGTTACATGTATAAACTAAAACTGATAAAAAAAAGTACTGAGCACTATTCATTCATAATTTTATACTCCATATTTTCCTATAATTTAATAGTTTCTTAAACTCACATAAATGTGAGTTCTTACATCATCCCATAATAATTTGTTATTAAATGTTGGAAAAGGAAGCCTGTCACCTCATGTGGTGCTATTTGGTACATCATTGTTACTCACCTTGTATTTATTTGTTACTTTCATGATTTTGTTCACTGATGGGCTTTAGGACAAGACAATTAGCTTCTACTAGTTCGTCGCATAGGTAGCTTTACAACATTTCGATCTTTCTTGAAACTCTTACTTGGAACCAATTATGAGGACTAATGCAGAGCGAGTACCTCATCTTCAGCTGAAGTTGAAATCTGTTTCTATGAATTATCACTATTGTGGCTACTATGACCCATCTAGAATGATAATGGTGGAAGAATAATGTTGTTGTTAAGTTGAAGCCCTATGAAGCTTTATGATTTTAATCCTGTGATTTGTCAAATTTCTAGAATCATGAAACACATTTATTTCACTCCAATGAAGGATATCTTGCACCGTATCATTTGCGTAAGACATCCAGAGGCACCCTTAAGCCTTAACTTGAAACAAGTTTCAGATTGCCGTGTAGTTTTCTTCAGATTAAGCCATTTTTTTCCCAACAGCGTTTAACTAATTTTAGTCTCCTGCAGTAAAGGTGCTCTTACAGTGGGATTACCTCCAGCTTGGGTGGATTTATCTGAAGAAATAGCAGCAAATGTGCAACGGTCACGAGGAAAAATGGCTGAGCTAGCAAAGGCTCATGCCAAAGCTTTAATGCCCTCATTTGGAGATGGTAAAGAAGATCAGCGAAGAATTGAGGCTCTTACGCAAGAGATAACTGATCTTTTAAGAAAATCGGAGAAGAGATTACAAAGACTCTCTGCTGGTGGACCTTCTGAGGATTCAAATATCAGGAAAAATGTTCAGGTACTGATTAATCTATATTACCTGGTGTGGCTTACAACTCATCAAACTTTTTAGAAGAAAAGAATATTCCCAGAATTTCTTTACAATTTATGTTTCAGACTCGAGCGGTGACTGTTTCGGATTTTATTTTGATTTGGAGAGAATCCCATCATTGAGGACTTTATATTTTGACTTCACTTGTTATTTTTTGAGGAGTCGTCGTCCTCCTCTTATAGGCTCCTTTCTCTAATAAAATATTCATTTATGTAAGAAAAAAATTATTCTAGACTGCTAAAATATAAGCAGTCATGATCATTTCTCTCTCTCTCTCTCTCTCTCTCTCACTCATGGCATAAGGTTTATTGTTGGCTGAAGTGTTATTGCTCCTTTCCTAAAATGTCTTCTGTATCTTTCTAGTACCCTGGTTTGTTTGCTCAACCCTGAATGCTGGCTAATTAAAACAACTTTGTATATTAGGGACCATATCTCACTGATGGTCATTTCATACCCTAGATTATAGAACAAAGGAACTTTAAAATGTTATCTTGACCCATCTTTTTTCCCTAGAACTCTTCTGCTGGAAAACTTGATCTAACATGCTAGAAGTTAGTGATTAGAGTTAGGTTGCTCAGTCTGATTAACAGTATTACAGAGCTGTGTTTAGTGGCATTTGTAATAATCAAGTTTATTGTATTTCTACAAATGAAGGGCCATTCTAGTGAGCTGCACTCACGTTCTAATGTTTATATACCAGCGCTCTCTTGCCACTGACCTTCAGAGCCTCTCAGTGGAACTTCGCAAGAAACAGTCAACCTACTTAAAGCGCCTTCAGCAGCAGAAAGAGGTCTGATCAGACTTTCCTGTCTTTCAAAAGCGATTAAATTTGGAGATAATTCTTATTTTGAGTTCCAATTTACATTAATAATGGCCTTGTATTGCACTTGGAATTTTTTTCATGCATGATTTACTAAGCGCTCAAAGATGACATTTTCTATTCCAATCAGCATAATTTCTGACTTGTTCTATGTTAGGTAAACAGGTAATCAAGGAATTATATGTTTCCATACGTTTCCTAATACACTGCCTTCTGATGTAGGGCCAGGACGGGGTTGATTTAGAAATGAACTTAAAAAGAAATCACTCAAGCATGGAGGATGATGACTTGGATGACATGGTATTCTGACTTCTAACATTCTTGTGTTTTATTTCTTAGATTCTCTTTCCATTTAAATGCATATCCAACATATCATACATATATGCAGACAGAGGCACATTTTATAATGGAAAATCTTTCCACTTGATTTATGTTTTATCAAGAAACATCCCACCGGGAGAAGAGTGGGCATCTGTTTCTCTATTATTCTCTTTTTGACTTCAGATTGATTGGAAGAAGTGCTAAATGAGGGGTTCGAGATCAAATAGAATATATTTCTTTCCATTCCTTGTGAGCAACTTATTTCTCCTTTTATATAATTTTTTAAAAGACGACCAGCTCTTCAACTTTGTAGATAAGAACTCATCATCCGATGACTTTACATTTTTTTAGTGGGGAGGAATAATTCGGGAAGGGAGCGAGACCAAGCTGAGCCACTAAGAGGTCTGGAACTGATACAATAGGAATTGAAGTCCCGACTCTACATGCTGCACAAGTTCTACCTTTCTTGATCCCACTTGTTCATCTAGTTTTTTCGCCAAGTGAATAAAATATATAGGAAGGCATCCAAGGAAGTGCAATCATTGAACATAAGCAGTATGTATGAATGATGTTATTGAGTCTTAAATATATCATACATTCATACTTATCCAAAAATAGAGAAGAAAAGAGATACTGAGGTGCATCATTTAGTGAGCAGATACTGGCATGCATCATTCACTGGCTGTCTGAATCAAATTGCTAATTATTTCATGTGCGTTTATTGAGTTGGAAACTTTTAATGTGAACAAGAAAGTCTGAATCTTGCCTTATTGCCTAAGTATTAGATTTATCTTTTACTCTTAATATATTATTTGTGTATTTCTTTTTTGGAAGTAATACCTTCTTCATGTAGAACCCGTGAAACAGCACCCCTCCGAACTGTGTAGGTAACACTTATATTGGCTTAGTTGAGTCAGTTGAAGTAAAGTTTATTTATAGTATATATCTTGCATTCTTGCCTTTATTGCTACACTCCAGGGACGTGTTGGCAGTGTGAATTAAATTGCTCATTGTTTCATGAGGGTTTTCTTTGTTGGAAATCCATAATATGAATTAGATATTCTGAATCTTGCCTTACTGCTTCATTCTTCTTCCTGAAGTCATGTTTGCGACTTTGTGGGTATTCTTTTTTCTTTCTTTTCTTTTGGTGTTTTTGAAGAGGCTTGCCCTTAAAATTGTTGCTGATTGCACATCTTTTGAAATATAACTATTGAGTAGCATGTGGTCTCAGTCACGGCGAGACGCGGTGGTAAGTTGATCGCCAAGACGCCTATGCGATAAGGCACTTATTGTGGCATCCGTATGGCGACAAGTCGTTAATAACGTGCAATTTATATATTATTTATTTTATTTCAAAAGTATATTGAACAATAAAATTTTGTATACATTAAAACTCAAAACATAATAATTAACACTATAGAATACAACTAAAAACACAATTATATGAATATTTCACAATCAAAATTCAAAAATAAAACTCTTGACATTAAAAAACTAGTTAAACAAGTCAACAAATACCATGTAGAAAATAAAGAATCAACCAAGTCATCACTCATCACACTTTACAAGTCTAATAAGTAATATACTTACACTACGTAGCAAGGGTTATGATAAGTCATGGGTAGAAAATGACTTAATCACTTAACTTGGGCCAGTTACCAAGACGTTAGCCTTGACAGCTCGGCGTCGATTTGCCCTTCTCCGGTACCAGGGCGCCTAGGCGACGTCATGGAGACACCATGACAACTAACTGGTCTTGCACATTCTTTCCTTCAGAATATGATTTATTATTTATTACAACTATAATTTTAGAGGACATTCTATTCAGGTATTCAATGAACATCAAATGGCCAAACTAAAGAAAAGCGAGGCTTTCACTGCAGAAAGGGATCGAGAGATTCAACAGGTAGGTGTAGATCTTTTAACTTGTATTTAGTTTCCTTCCTACCTTGATACCCTTTATTTAGTTACTCAATATATGAACATCTGTAGTCCCTTATCTTGGTTATGGTAGGTTGTTGAATCAGTGGGCGAGCTTGCCCAAATTATGAAGGATCTGTCAGTTCTTGTTATTGATCAGGTTAGACCCTTCACGTCCAATTTAATAGGGTCCTGGAATATGTGGCGATTTACCAACTTTACATCTCCAAACAGGGCACGATTGTTGATAGAATAGACTTCAATATACAAAATGTTGCTGCATCAGTAGAGGAGGGCTTTAAACAACTGCAAAAGGTCCTTTCCTCCTTTTTTTATGTCCCCTTTTTTTTATAAATTTAAATATAAAGCTTCTGCTACACCATGCCTCCGGCCATCTCTCTGTGTCTCTCTCATATATTGTCATTTATTGTAATATCATTTTGTGTTTAATCAAACTTGCAGGCGGAGAGAACTCAGAAGAAAGGGGGAATGGTGAAATGTGCTTCAATACTTGTTATCATGTGCTTTGTAATGTTGGTTCTTCTAATCCTGAAGGAGATACTTTTCTGATCTTTGAACATAACACAAACCCTTGCTTACAGCCTCATTCTTGCTCTCGAGACATACCGATTTGCCACGCTTAGTGGGAAAATGTTGGAGTTTTCAAGTGCCCCAGATACACACATTTTATTTTATTTTTAAAAAGAAAAATTCGTCTTTTTTCTGAGATCTTTGTTTTACCCTTATTCTTATTTACTTATAGGTGAGGGGTTGTATTAATTAAGGGAATTACTGTTCCAGGGACATGCATTTATAGAGCTTTTACTGTAATTTGGTGACCGAGTTTTGGGGGACACGTGATTGATTCTTTTCCCTGGGAAATTTTGTAATTTGGCTCCCTATGGCCTATTTGTACGCGAATAAAATTCTCTTTTTGTATCAATTAATTTTTGAAATAAAATGGACAGTCTTTTTCTTGCAAATCTGCATGCATGAGCATTCTGAAAGGAATTCTATATATTATTCAAAATTGACCCCAAATTTAAACAGGGTTCAAGTTGGAACTTGTACTCTTTTTCTCTAATTGGATATTCTTAATTTGTCTGTCGAGTGTACTTAAAAAACCATATATACACTGCCCTATCTCAAGTACTTGGCTTAATTAGCTGGTTTGTTTTGTTATTTCTTGTTGGTAGCATGTAATGTTGATGTCACTATAGCATGAACACATTGTGGTTTTCAGAATATAGTATCTGGGGATGCCCCTATGCCTTTGTATATTGGTTTTTAGTGTAATGACGCTTCCTTGGAGAAGGTGGAGTCGAATAGTTTGATTTGCCCTTTTTGGTAATCCTTGAGGGAGGAGGACTAAGAAGATGGTCTTAAGAGCCAAACAGGGTTGCCGTATGCCACTGCAAAACACAGAGAACAACCAAACCAACAAAACACGCAGATCAATAATTCTTAGGTACATGTAATAATCATCCAACCAATAGTCTACTTCAGCCCTAGAAAGTCTTAAATTACCTTACCAAGAATTCTTGCAGATTGGGGGGGGGGGGGGGGGGGGGGGGGGGGGGGGGCATAACTCCATTACTATTAGTTGTTACCAAACATATGTTGCACGCATGCCCTAAGTAATTAGGGTTGCAACTAGAATGACCCGAGCTAAGAATTGAGAATTAAAGTTTTATAAATTGTATGTATATATCAAAACGGTGTTAAAATTACCTTTATTTTTTAGCACGTAGTAAATCATGTGCATTTATTAAGATAGCTCGCTATGCTATCATACTACAATTATCTTAATTTTTGGTAGGAAACTACTAGCCATGTTAGATTTATGAAATAGAAACAAGTTTAAATTTAATATATAATATCAACTTGCTAACTCAAAACTAATTATTGGCAATGAGAAGAGTTTATCATAATCATTACATACTAGACATATATATTTTTTTGTCAAAAAGACATATTTTCTCAAAATATTTGACATCGGACAATATTTTTGGGAAACTGATATTTTCACACTAATTTTTAATATTTTCACACGGTAGGACCCATATTTTAGAGCTATAGCGACGGCTATAGATGTATAACGACGGAAAATCGTCGCTATAACTCTAAATGTGAGTCCTACCATGTGGAAATATCAAAAAAACGTGAAAATATCAGTTCCCTATTTTTGTTAGATTGAGATTACGAATTTCAACCTACTAACAAAATTAGAAGCACATATTTACAATAAATGCAAAGTAACCATGAAAAATAATAATAGACTAGCTTCTCCATTGAAATGAATTCCAGTTAAAATATGCTAATACGAACTATCTTATCATCTGACCTGGATATAACAATGGAACCATCAAAACACTGATCACGCACCTCGCAAAAGAATATCAACAATAATTCAAAAAGCATAAACCATTAATTTAATTGATACAACAATAATATAAAAATCAATATCTGCTAATTTGATTTGCATGCACTAGTTAAGTAGATAGTGCTAAAAGCCAAAGTGGGGCCGTTGCCACGTACCACTGCTGACAAAGAACACCCGAAACAACAAAACGCTATGATCATTGCTTGCGTTTTACAAAGTAGTTAGTGTTCAATTAGGATTCATGTTTATGCGCGACGGTGAATTATAGGTTGATGAAGATGGAGTCGATTACATAAATTTGGAATTATGACATGACAAGTTGAGTGTTGGCTGCTGCGTGAGTGCTGTGTTATTCTGGAGTTTTTGAATGATTTTAGGGTCCTATATATAGAGTGTGGTGCTTTAAGTCTGCAATGTTGCTGTGCTGCTATTGATGTTTTAAGATTTCTGCTGGAAGCTAACCGCCTAAAGAAATTGAAGCTTGAAGATTGCTGCATGCTGATCATGAAGATTGACAAATGACAAATTCAGTTTGTAATTTATGTGGAAATTGAACTTTTCAATTGTAATTGTGTAACCTGAAATTTTTTAATCAATAATATGATTTGCCCATTGAGCTAAAACCTTGTTTCCTAATGTGTGTTCTGTTGATGCTGGAACACTAAACCACTTGGGTCTAAGTTGCAGAGATTTGCCCATTGAGCTGAAACCTTGTTTCCTCTATTTTGGAATGCTTCCGGAGGACTATGAGATTTCCGCGTTCCAATTAATTAGCATGTGGATCGCTGAGAGACTCGTGCATAAAAGTTGATGGAGATGAGACGTACGCCTGAAGAAATTGGGAGGCCTATTTAATTTGAGCCAATTGTTTGCTAGCTAGGAACCTCCTGATTCAAGTTGTTAATAGGAAATATGATGGAAGAATTCCAAGTTAATTGATCATCAAACTCCCAAACTTGGTGCTTGCTTTCTTATATTTTCATAAGAAAGATATCGTACGTCAACTATTAAATTGCTTTTCTAGCAATTATATATATAAGACTCGATCAATGCTACGACCGGCCAAAAATGGTAATTTTCCGGCAGCTTAAGTTTTGAAACTCCAAAACTTATGGCAGTTGGAGGAGATTAAGCTAATAGTGGAGGAAGGAGGAATGCCTGCCTAGGCTCAACACGTACGTTTACCATCAAAGAATGCTGGAAACTAACAGACTGTTTCCGTGTTTTAAAATGGACAGATTATTGTGTTTCTGAGTTTTTTAATAAACGGAAAAGAAAAAAAATTAATAGAAAATTTGGTCACTTTTACTATCAAAGTTTTTCATCTAAAATTTGCTTGATTTTGACGATAAAAAAAATAAAATAAATAATATTTTTATTGTTCTCATGTTATCCTCAATTTGTAATCTAATAATTTTTTAATTATATTTCATATCCCCAATTTTTAAATCAATGAAGTTGCATTTTCGTTTGGTGTCGTACCTCATGCGCCACTAGCTCCAAGATATCTTCATGAAATTCAACCGAAAACTCATTTGCTGAATAGATAACATCACGACGAATTATAAGGTGGTTCTTTATAAATTATATGGACCAAAATTGGTACAAATACCTCTGGTATTTGATGGGGGCTCAAACAACGTACAGAGACGTTAAAATATCCAATTCGGTCAACTCCATGCCGCTAGAGAGTAAGAAATCTCAATATAAGAGTGGCTGTTGACTACAAACACAAGAAAAAAAAAATTAATTAGAAAAAAAAAATTGTATTTAGCAAAAAAATATAATCAGCAAAAGAGTAAAAGATTAAATTTGTAAAAATAATTTTTTTTTCTTTTTATTAGAACTCACAAATACAAAGAAAAGAATTTTTAAAAATTTTCTATTGTTTTTATTAAAAACTAAGAAAAAAAAATAAAGAAAAATTTAAGTTTTTTTTTTTTTTTTTTTTCTGTTCAAATTTAAGTTTTTTTTTTTTCGGCCAAAATTCAAAAACAATGTGTAAAGGTGCGACTTAGAAAGAAACATGATGATGATAGTTTAGTGGTACGTACATACGTACGTACATAGTTCTAACTGCTTTTTGGTTTACACTTCCATTTTTATCTTTCCATTTTATCATTTTATTTTGCTTTTTGATTATCTACATGTTTCATTTCATATTTGTTGATACAGGAGGCCAGAGGAGGAAGTATTTTATTGTATCATGAAACTGATGTCAACAAAATAATGTTGGTTTTAATAAATGAAATATATTTTGATTATTGAAACATATTCTTTTATGTTTGTTTATAATTAATGTTAAGTATGAATATAGAGAATTATTAATTAAAGCATTACTCACATAAATGTAGCTCGAGTAACGTCCCCAAATACAAGTACCTCTATCTCGAACTTGGTGCTTCACGATCCAACTCATGCATCACAACTACCATTAACTCGTAGCGAATTAATATAAATATTTACATTAACTGATACAACAAAAATACCATCGGCTCAAGTTTACGCAACCTTCACTAATACATAACATAACTTGGTTCATAATTGACATAAGTTTTAATACAAATAACTAATATTGTCTTTCTAATACATAGCAAATCAAAGCTATTCCGAAACCTTGCATTTCCCTTTGTCCTTTCCCAATACGTCGCTCTGTTCAGTCTTAACTATAACATTTAAGGTACGGCAAGAATGAACAACGAGTTTATTCATCAAGTATAAAGCCATCAATAATAAATAGTCGTACTCAATGTTTAATAATTTCAGAAGCTTAAACAATTGAAAAACAGTTTATGATATAAATTGAATGAACTGGAGACATATAATTTTAACAGTTTCAAAGTCTGAACATTTTCATTACTGAGTGGTCACTATAGACCATGAACTCTACGAAAGGATTATCAGTGTATTCCTGTAAGTCTTTGATAACAGGTATATGAGGTGATCAGTTTCGTCATACCTTACATTATGCATAACGTTTAGTCATAGCACGTGAGTCGGTCTCCCAATATAAAATAATTTTTCTTTCTATAAGGGTTGTTCATCTCAACATATAGGAGTCCACACCAAAACAATTGGTTTGGATCGCATTCTAAAATACGGTTGATTTTATTTTATTATCTGTCTAGCCGAATCAAATGACATTGACACTCTTCTCAAACATTTGCGAACAATTAAAACTTTTAATGTCCACATGTTAGGATTCGAATAATCTTTTAAAGATAAACAAGTATGAATAACTCCAACTTTCAAAGTCAAAAAATTGATATGAGATTTACATCCATTAATCTTTCATGGATGTAAACACGAATATCTATATTTGAATATGAATTATCTTTCAGTAAGTATAACAATTAAATTATTTGTACGAAACAATAAAGTGTACAAGTTAGGGTACTTGCATATAACGTCCGTTTTCCTTTCTTCTAGATCATTGACCTTTGTTTGACTTATATAAGTCGTGATTCAGTCTACCAATTAGTTTTTATCGAACCATCAATATAATTTACGTCAATCTAAAATATCTCGTAAACCTTCATCATTTAACCCTACACTTATTTTTTAACATCCCCTTATTTATCTCATTCACTATCTCATTCATCTCGCATTGTTATTTAATGCACATATTCATTTTCTACAAATAAAATAACACTTATTGATATTTTATTTACTTAATAATTACCTTTATATTCATAATTCACAAATAATCTTTATTGTTAATTATTTGTTTATCTCATGATCATAATCTTCCAATAAGATAACATTAGTTCTTACTTTATTTGTTTAATCAATTTTCACAATTAATCTTTATCATTTTATTGCATTACTTCTCACAAATAAAATAATTTTATTATTTTATTTACTTAATAGATCCCTTCTTTTTAATATTGATCTTCACTCATTAAATAATCTTAAAAAAAAACTTTATTATTTCTCATTAATCATTATTATCATTCTTCATAAATAAAATAATTGTTATTATTTTATTTATTTAATCACCTTCTCTTAATCTTTCAAATAATCTTAGTGGTCTTTTCTCATTATTATTTACAAATAAAATAATTCAAATTATTATTTTATTTGTTTAATATTTTCGCATTTTTATAAATAAAATAATTTTTATTTATTATTTTATTTGTTTAATTATTTCTTATTTGACAATTTATTTATTATATATTTATTTATATTATTTATTAATTAATTTTCACAAGTAGTTTCACTACTCATCATTATTACTTTCTTTATAACACAATCAATAAGATGACCATAATATCCTTAATAAGTCTTATTTATCCATTCTTATCACACATTTGCTGGTAAAATCAATTTATATCATTATTTGGGTTCTCTTTAATTATTTTTCTTAATTTTCCTAACTCAATCTTATTTATAAATACATAGATACATTGTTATTTTTATTTCTTCTGAAATCACTTAGTTAACATTATTTCACACACAAAATATTTTTCTTTTAATTTTCTAATGTCATTTACTATTTTTAAAAGGGTTGTTTATACATAAAATTGTCACATTTCAGCTCAATCGGAGTTACACAACTCCAAATTTTAGTTTTAACCTAAAACTTTGATTGGTCATATCACACTCATCCGAAGTCGGATTTAGCTCATTTTTGGATAGGAGCTTGGTTATAACACACACTTTCAGAATCCACTGGTTAGGTGCCCGTAAATAGCTTAGGTCAATAGATTGACTCTTTTTTTTGGGCAATTTGGACTGTTTTGGTAGAAAATTTACCATAAATGAAAAAATTAATATTTTTCATTCGTTACTTTGATTGGTTCAAGAACTCATGGATCTAACATTCAAAATTTATGGATCACAAATATAAACGCACAGATAGTTATGTCTGCCCAAAACTACTGCCCTATTTTAGAGTTTTTCCGATAAAGTGTTTATGTTATTACTTTCAGTCCACTATAAGTTTTTACACATTTTTAACATATACAAGCATATAATCTCCGTCAAAATCACATTATAACTTTATAATCCATCATGATTCCCACTAGTGATGCACAAATGACCTGCGGCCCGGCCTTGATCTGGCCTGGTCAAAGCCCGGCCTGGTCAAGGCCTGGCCTGAAGGCCACGAACAGGCCACAATTTTTTGGCTCAGATTCGGCTTGGCCTGGCCTGCCAAAAAGCCCGGCCTGGCCCGAGGCCTGGCCTGGTTCACCAAAAGCTTGGTCCGGTCTGCAGATTTTCTTTATTTGCTACTTCAATTCTCCCACTGCAGACGAAAACTTCATCTTTGTAACAACTCATTCAATAAATAAAATAAAATTGACGTATTTTAATACGTTCATTCATGCATGTTTGTTTATATACAAATAAAGAAATTCATGAAAACACATCGACTAGTGTAATATATAAGGATTTTTCTTACCTAGCTAGCAACCTACACTTCTTACAGATCTTTCATTGCATCTTTATTTTAATAGATACTTAGCGTAACAACTAGAAAGTCATTTGCAAAATAATAATAAAAAAGATAATTTTCATTATTGTAATTTGAAAGCTGTAACTTGTAATACATTACTTTTAATTAATACATCAATTAAGATTAAAATTTTAATTGGTGTTTTAATAATATTTAAAATTACTAAAAAAATTGTTTGAATGGATCGAATCGGACTGAACTGGTCTGGCCTGGCCCAAAGCCTGGCTTGGCCCAAGGCCTGGCCTGGCCTGGCCCAAGGCCTCAACAGGCCCCCTTTTTGAGCGTCAAGTCCGGTCCGACCTGGCCTGCAGACTAAAAGTCAAAGGCCCGGTCCGGCCTGGTCAACGATCAAGTCCTAGCAAGCCTAGGCCGGGCCAGGCCAGGCCGGCCTGTTGTGCATGCCTAATTCCCACACACAAGATTCTCCCACAATCAAGCATGCATAAACAACTACAAATTAACTTGTACTAGTTTAACTTAAAATTTTAAGGTTAAGGGAGTTATACCTTTTTGTAGTATTCTTCCTTCTTGCTAGAAAATGAGCTAAGCTATCCACCACAAAGTCTACTCCTTAATTTGAAACTCAAGAGAGCAACAGTTTCCCTTATCTTTTCTTATTTCTCTTAAACTTTCATTTTCCCTCTCTTTTCTCTCTAACTCTCTCTAAAGCTCTTAACTTAGCAAATGTTCAAATGGAGCAAAAAATGAAGTTAAGTGACTCCTATTTATAGGATAATTATTATCTACCAAGCATGCAATATTCATTGGTTTAAGAGCATTGAGTAAAAAGATTTACTTAATCTTGTTTTAAGGATAATTAACTATGCCCTAGATCATTATTTCCTTCACAAAGCTCCAAAATACATGTCTTAAGGGGGGGAAATTCAGCATTTTGGCCTAGCGAGGGGGGTGGAGTACTATATATATATATATATATATATATCCAAGTTTCTAGATTTTGGATCAATGTTTGGTCCAATGTGCATGAACTTAATTAAATTAAATCTTGGGCCTCACATACATAAATCTATGATGCCGACGCCGGAAAAAGTCGTCTCGTTTTTTATAATAAATCTCTTTCCAATTTTAGCCTTTGGATTTAAGATGTGATTTTGAAAAGGGTCGGCTTGAATGTCGACGAGGTTTGAAAGATCGATTTTATGATGAGCCAATTGACCAGAGTCGCCAGTTAGTATATTTGAAATGGATGTACCAACTCATCCGAATTTTGTTTTCGTAATCGCAGTGGCTCATATGTGACTCCGAGTTAATTGGTCTGCAAACCGAGATTCATAGAGTTCGAGGGCTTGCTTAAGCGAGGGGAAGGTGTTAGGCACCCCCCGACTTTCGTGAAAACACGGTTACCGCAATCTTAATGCTTTTCCTTCCTTTAAATCCTAAAATGTGTGTTTGTGCGCGTGTGTATGTGTGTGTGCCTGTGAAGATCGTTGGAATGCTTTATTTCTCGAAATTACTTCTGAAATCTCGTTGACCCTATGCATGAAGGATTCGATTCGTTTTGAAAAGTTCATTTTTAGCTTTCGTTTTGATAACAAAATCTTTAATGATGACATTTATAAAACAAGATTTTCGAATCTTTCGTCAAATAGGAATGGAGCTCATCTGATACTTTCGATTTTATTTTTAGCCTACGAGTGATCTAATATCCTATTTTGATTGATTTTATGAAAATCTTTATCTTTTCCTTCCAAAATCCATTTTTTGTGTTGAAAGGGAAAACCAAACATTAAAATGATGTTGGAGCTATTTGTGGGCATGTAAGCCGTCTAAATAGCCCCAAATACCCCCAATCACATATTTCATTATCACGGGGCCTTAAACCCGATTTTCGATCCGACATCGCTTTAAGGCCCAAAAAATTACATATTTACAATACAAACGCATCGCCATGACTACATAAGCTCAAAATCATCCATCCTCGGAATTTGATCGAAATGATCTCTCTCCTAGGCTCCTAACCCAAAAATGTCACAAGACAAGCAATAACAATAAATCTAACGGGGAAACAAAATAAACTAATTTAACACCCAAAATGATAATGGAAATCTAAACTAACAATAGATCCCAAATAACGCCAAATAGACATCCTCAGGTGATTAGGAGGGAACATCGTTCATTAGGAACCCTCGTTAATCACCCTAATCCAAAGATCTATGCCAACATGCTAAGAAAACTATGTTTAATCTATCCAATAGCAACAAAATCAATATTAGGAAAACACAATAAAATGCTATAAAATGTGATTTTAACCTTGCAAAACTCTCAAGAACTCTTGGATATTTCAATAACAATGCAATACACAAGATGTGGGATAGATTGGAGTAACAAGGAAGACATAATTAAGCTATTTTGTTGCTACCCATAGCTTTCTCTCTCTAAAATCTCGCCTTTCTCTCTCTATCTTTTCTATTTTTCTTCCTATCGGATGCAAAAATGGTCGCTGTATAGTGTCCTGGAGGCAGCCGCAGGTGCAACTGCGGCTGGCCGCAGATGCATCTGCGGCCGCCTTCGCTAGCCCCCGCGCCGAATCCTCGGCTGCCGTGCGTTTTCTCGGGCCACAAAAAATGCCACGTATCGTCAACCGCAGATGCATCTGCGGCTGCCCCGCTTCCTTTTCTCGATTTTCATGTCACGCAGTTTTGAATCATCATTTTTTGTTGTATTATTTCGGAAGACTGTTACTTAATGTAGAAATTGCTTTTTGTGCTTGGCTTCCAGGGGGCGCTGCCCCCTTCCACCCCCGCCAGCTCACCAGCGAGCTGGGCAGCCGCTCGCTCACCGGGGAGCGAGACCCCCAACCATCGTAAGCGTAGTGGCCATTAGTCGTCTTTTGTGATCAAATTAGGTTCTTCTAGATCAGCTGTTTGCCTCGCTTCAAGTAACCTGATGCTCGTTGTTTGTTATAACAGCATTGACTGTGACGCCCCCAAATCTAGGCCCACACAGCCCAAACTTGAGTCGTCAAAAGACTACAACAAAATTATTACAATGAAATACAACGTACAACAATACAGTGGATAATACAACACAACTAAGTCTTCATTATTATTGCCACACTATTTTATAACACGTGAAGACTATGATAGCTATCCCCGCACTCTCACTCCATTCCCCGGCTAGACCCCGTTACGTTCTCATCTCCTGTTGAAAAACAATGGAACGAAAAGAAAGGGTGAGCTCAAATAGCCCAGTAAGAAATATCATGACTAAGATAATGACGAATAATTTATCATTAGCCTTCAACAGTTGAGTTCTTGATAGAATACAATAGACTACAAGGTTTATATCAAAAACTGCAGTTAAATTCTTAAATAACGTTCAGATCAATAATAGCAGCGGAATGAGCAATCTATTAGAAGAATAATGCAGACTATAATGTCCACTCGCTTCTCTTTTTAGTAAAAATATCATCAACTTTTATCATCTGAAATACCATTAGTCAAGATAATACAACTTCACAGTTCCTGGTCATAATCATGCAGATCAACAGTTCGTCTTTGCACTACGGGCCAAAGACATTCAATATAACACCAACGGTCATGATTATACCAGATTCAGCCTTTGGTCATAATCATACCAACCAACAGTTCATCTTTGCACTACGGGCCAAAGAGAACATTCACCACGTGTCATAAAAGACACCGAACAGATGTATCGCCTTTAACCTAGTATATCGCCTTTAACCTATCATCTGTTCAACAATTATATCACATCTGTGCCCCCGGCCACAGATATTCACAACAGCTTGATTCTTGATGATTAATACAAATAACAGTGATACAAATGATGAACAGAAGAACAGGATAAACAATAAGTATCGGAAGTTTACTTTGTGCAGATTCAAATAATGTCCAAATTGCCAACATGATGTGGAGTGAAATTTAAAAATGATATTCAAGATCCACAGTTCAGAATAACGATTACAGTTCAATAGAAATGTTCAGAAAATAGGAAGGTTCAGTTGAACTAATGAAATTCAACTATTATGGAACATATAATATTTTCAGGAATTATAGAAGCAATAGTTCCATAATAAGTTTCGATTTAGGTGTATGGAAGAAAATAATATCCCTTACCGTAGCAGGTTTGATTAACAAAAGGTGAAGGGAATTAATATCCCTTACCATAGTAAGTTTGAATAATGGAAGATGAAAAAGATGGTATCCCTTATGAGTATAAAGGAAAATGATATCACTTACGAATATGGAATAAAAGTGTCATGTGATAATTCGTGTAGACAAATTATTTCCACACGAGACAAATAACAAGGGTTATTCACCAACAGGCGATAATCCGCACCGTAAGGTTATTCCCATCAATTTGAATACGAATAGTTATTCACCAAACAGGCGTAATCCGCACCGTAAGGTTATTCCCATCATTTAATAGAATTTGAACACGAAGAGTTATTCACCAAACAGGCGTAATCCGCACCGTAAGGTTATTCCCACAATTTAATAGAATTTGAACACGAAGAGTTATTCACCAAACAGGCGTAATCCGCACCGTAAGGTTATTCCCACAATTTAATAGAATTTGAACACGAAGAGTTATTCACCAAACAGGCGATAATCCGCACCGTAAGGTTATTCTCAAAGATTAATAAGGAATGAATACAAAAGGTTATTCACCAACAGGCGGTAAACCGCGCCGTAAGGTTATTCCCACAATTTAATACATGGAAATAAATGGCACAAGAAAGAAACGATATTATTTTCGAGAATCAAAGAATGATAATCCCTTCAAGTAAGAAAGAAAATAATATCCATTTATGATGATGAAAAGAGTGATACCCCTTACCTTAACACGTGACTGGATATTGATTTAAATGAGATTGATCAACCTATATATTTTTAATATAATTAGTAATTACCACATATAAATTTCAAAGTATATGATAACTCGTATATTATGAACTATCAAAATTATATATATTTAACATAATTTTTGTAGTATAATATAACAACTTTAAAATAGTTTTTAAAATAATATTCCAAAATAAATCTTCCAAAGAAAGCTTTTAAAAATGAATCTTCTCAAAGAAGAGTCTTCTAAAGGAAGATTTGTGAATACCGTGAAAAATAGGAATTTATGAAATTACTACTCTTTAATAAAACACTACTTGAAAAATTCCTGCACTCCTTTTGGCTTTCAAACTCTCAAAATAACCTTACTATTCTCAGAGAAAACTCATAAAATTCTTATAGAAAAATTTTATGTTTTAGGTGTGATTTTTCTATTCAGCTGAGCAAGCTATTTATAGGAGAAAATAAGTTACTATGCGTGGTAGGTGAACAGAAAAAAATTCAGCAGAGGCTGCTGCGCAGCCTCCACCAACTCTTCAGCAAATTCTCACATTTCTCACATTTCATGTGGGCCCCACAATGGGTCCCACATGTTTCTTACTATTCACGTACTATTCACGTCACTATTCACGTTACTATTTCAAATAGTAAAATTAATTATTTTATTTTTTATTTATTTATTTATTTATTTATTTATTCTTCCTTTGAGTCCAACATATAAAATAATGTTACCACAATAATGTAAGAAACACGTTACATATTTTTATTAATTTAATAATATAAATTATAGTGTATTTGCTACTGTGACAATTATTAGATTCAATAATTTTAAACTACAGTGCACCAACAATTATTGGCTCGATGATATGAAATACAGTGTAATGACAATTATTGAATCAATAATGCAAAATACTGTGTAGCAACAATAATTGAATTGATAATATAAAATATTATGCAGTGACAATTATTGATGAAATGATGCGTAACAATTACGGTGTCAATTATCAGACCAATAATATGAGACACTGTGCAATACCGTGTGCTACTGTAGAGTACCGTGTGCTACAGAAAATACCATAAATTACCGTATGCTACTATTCTTTTATCACCGGTATTTTAACAGTTAACACCGTTGACTATTTTTATTTAAAAAGGTTACTTCTGTCGTTTTCTATATCCGACAAATATTCCGTTGTGGGGTCCACAAATAATTTGTTATTTCGGCGCCGTCGTACGGCCCGAATATTCCCCGACAAAACGAATATTCCCCGACAAAAAGAATATTGTCCGACAAAATAAAATTTGCACATAACATCCTTAACTTTCAATTTTGTCAATTTAACCATTTACTGTTTCAGGAAAAATATATATGAAGAAAAATTAAATTTTGTATTTCATAAATTCGGGGTCTTACAACCTCCCCTCCTTATGAAATTTCGTCCCCGAAATTGACGTACCTGGCATTTCGAAGAGGTATGGATACCTAGACTTCATCTCAGATTCTAGCTCCCAGGTCATTTCCTCAATATCTTGGTTCCTCCATAAAACCTTAACTTGAGGTATAACCTTTGAGCGTAAGATCTGCTCCTTCATATGTAGGATCTTAACAGGTACTTCCTCATACGTTAAATCTTCTGCTATAACGTCTGGTTCTAACTCAATGACGTGGTTTGGGTCCTTCACATATTTACGTAACATAGATATGTGAAAAACGTTATGGATGCGAGACATACTTGGTGGTAAGGCTAGTCTGTAAGCTACAGTTCCCACCCGATCGAGGATTTCAAATGGGCCAATAAATCGAGGGTTAAGCTTTCCTCTTTTTCCGAATCTCGTTACCCCTTTCCATGGAGAAACACGTAAGAATACATGATCTCCGACGTTGAAACTTTCGTCTCTCCGATGAAGATCAGCGTAATTCTTTTGTCGTTCTTGTGCGGTCTGTATTCATTGTCGGATCATTTGGATCTTTTCTGTTGTCAAGCGTATCAACTCAGGTCCCAACAGTTTTGCTTCTCCTACCTCATTCCAACATACTGGAGAGCGACACTTGCGTCCATATAAAGCCTCGAATGGAGCCATACCTATACTTGCTTGGTAACTGTTGTTGTAGGAAAATTCCACCAATGGCAAGTACTTATCCCAACTTCCTTTGAAATCTAGTACGCAAAGTCTCAAAAGATCTTCGAGGGTCTGGATCGTCTTTTCCGATTGTCCGTCCGTTTGAGGATGGTATGCAGAACTAAAACGTAGTTCAGTGCCCATAGCTTTTTGTAGACTGATCCAAAAGCGTGAAGTGAATCTAGGATCTCGATCAGAAACTATGGAAACTGGCATGCCATGCAGTCTCACGATTTCATTTATGTACATACCGGCAAGACGTTCAAGTGAAAAGTTTTCTCGTATAGGCAAGAAATGAGCGGATTTGGTCAATCTATCTACGATGACCCAAATTGCATCTAAGCCTTGAGAAACTTTGGGAAGACCCATCACGAAATCCATATTGATGTGTTCCCACTTCCATTCGGGAACCTCAAGTGGTTGTAATGGACCCTTAGGTACTTGATGCTCTGCCTTGACACGTTGACAAGTTAGGCACCTTGAGATAAACTCTGCAATTTCCCTTTTCATATTGTTCCACCAAAATGTATGTCGAAGATCTCGATACATCTTGGTACCTCCTGGGTGGATTGCAAATGGCGTGTTGTGTGCCTCCATCATGATTTTATGCTTCAAATCAGGATCGTTAGGAACACAGAGTCGAGAGTTAACTCGAAGTATTCCTGTCTCGTCGATTCTTGCTTCGGGGATGACACCTTCTTGTACTTTCTTCATCATGTTCATCAGTTCCGGATCGGTAGCTTGAGCAGCTTTAATTTTATCCATTAAAGCCGGTTTTACTCGCACGTGAGCAATCTTCGAGTGGGTCCCTGATGTTTTTAGCTGTATCTCCATCTTTTGCAAGTCGTACAAAATACACTTTTGTGTTGTCAGCAGTGCACTTGTACTCGCATAAGATCTTCTGCTCAAAGCGTCAGCTACAACGTTCGCCTTTCCCGGGTGATACTGGATTGTGTGGTCGTAATCCTTCAACAGCTCAAGCCAACGTCGTTGTCGCATGTTAGGTTCCTTCTGGGTGAAGAAATACTTGAGACTTTTATGATCCGTATAGATATCCACTTTTTCTCCGTACAAGTAGTGTCTCCAGATCTTCAACGTGAAAACGACTGTTGCCAATTCTAGATCATGAGTGGGATAATTTTTCTCATAATCTTTGAGTTGTCGAGAGGCATAAGCTATAACCTTTCCATGTTGCATAAGGACACAACCTAGACCTTTGCCTGAAGCATCGCTATATATGACGAATTCTCCTGATCCTGATGGAATGGTCAGAACAGGAGCTGAAACAAGTCTCCTCTTGAGTTCTTGAAAACTCTTCTCGTATTCCTCGCTCGAATGATACCGATATCTAATAATCAAACTTTCATCTCTTGGCGTTCTATGGGAGCCATTTGGTATTGAGCTTTGGAAAAGGGTTTAGTATCGGGTTCAAGATCGATACAGAATTCAATTTCTCGGTTTGGGGATAAGCCAGGAAGTTCTTCAGGAAAAACGTCAGGAAACTCATTAACAATGGGAATATCATTCAAGTTTGACGTATTTTTGTTCAAATCAGTGACATGAGCTAAAAAGGCTTGACATCCGTTTTTCAATAAACGAATGACTTTATGGCTAGAAATAACAGTTATAGATTTCAATGGTTTAGTTGCTTGAATTTGCATGACAGGTTGATTAGGAATATGAAAACTAATAATCTTATGAAAACAATCAATTTTAGCATGATGGGTAGTCAACCAATCAATTCCTAAAATCACATCAAATTCGTGCATCTCCAAAGAAATAAGGTCAACAGGTAATGTGAGGTTGTTGATTTAAACTAGGCAAGATTTATAGATAGTAAATGTAATAGGTATTTCTCCCAATGAGATTTCAACTGATAAGACAAGATTTAAGTTTTCAATAGGCAAATTTAAACATTGAGTACATATAGGTGAGATAAAAGAGTGGATAGAGTCAATATCTAACATGGCATAGACTTCTCGAGAATTGATGAATAGCTTACCGGTCATCACCTCATTCGATTTCTTGATCATCAAGGCTGTCATCATCAAATCGAGTCCCATATACTTCATCCGGATCTTCACGTATTTCAACCATGGGGATACCACGAAATAGTTCTCTAACGAACTGTTTCTCAGATTCTTCAACTTCATCAGTAGTAGCGTACCAATGATTTCCATTAAAATAGTATTTTCGATAGACTACAGTTTCCACGATAGTGACTAACTTAACCTGAATTCCTCTAAATTGTAACGCCCAAAAGTATAGATACATCATTTTTAAATAATCTTGAAAATCATAGCTCGAACACCATAAATCCCAAAGACTTATATGAAACGTCCATATATTTTGATCCTTTGTTATCGAGCATAACCAGGTGATGATATGTTTCCAACTGTCGAGCAAATTAAAGGCAACAATTTCCGCAAGTTCCGGATATCCTTTAAAGAACGAATTTGGAAGAACGACGGTAGAACTTTCACCTTCTTCTTCTTTAGATCGGATACAAATAATTTTTGCTTTAGGCAAATTATTCAACTCTGAGTTTGTAGAAGAATTGTTTGTGGCCTCTACATTCAATTCAGGTACTCCGTGGTTAACCTCCTGATTTCCAGATGACATACTTATCTGTGGTCACAAAATAGATGTTAGTTCAAATAAACTGACTCATCACTTCATGTCCCTATATTCAAATCAACTCATTAGATAATAAAATCTAATTTAGGTGGGACACGCTAGTGACTAATTATATTCGCCTCTCCCCTCCTAGTTCTACCCCAGATCTCCATTAAAGACCATATCCCTAAGCTCTGATGCCAACTGTGACGCCCCCAAATCTAGGCCCACACAGCCCAAACTTGAGTCGTCAAAAGACTACAACAAAATTATTACAATGAAATACAACGTACAACAATACAGTGGATAATACAACACAACTAAGTCTTCATTATTATTGCCACACTATTTTATAACACGTGAAGACTATGATAGCTATCCCCGCACTCTCACTCCATTCCCCGGCTAGACCCCGTTACGTTCTCATCTCCTGTTGAAAAACAATGGAACGAAAAGAAAGGATGAGCTCAAATAGCCCAGTAAGAAATATCATGACTAAGATAATGACGAATAATTTATCATTAGCCTTCAACAGTTGAGTTCTTGATAGAATACAATAGACTACAAGGTTTATATCAAAAACTGCAGTTAAATTCTTAAACAACGTTCAGATCAATAATAGCAGCGGAATGAGCAATCTATTAGAAGAATAATGCAGACTATAATGTCCACTCGCTTCTCTTTTTAGTAAAAATATCATCAACTTTTATCATCTGAAATACCATTAGTCAAGATAATACAACTTCACAGTTCCTGGTCATAATCATGCAGATCAACAGTTCGTCTTTGCACTACGGGCCAAAGACATTCAATATAACACCAACGGTCATGATTATACCAGATTCAGCCTTTGGTCATAATCATACCAACCAACAGTTCATCTTTGCACTACGGGCCAAAGAGAACATTCACCACGTGTCATAAAAGACACCGAACAGATGTATCGCCTTTAACCTAGTATATCGCCTTTAACCTATCATCTGTTCAACAATTATATCACATCTGTGCCCCCGGCCACAGATATTCACAACAGCTTGATTCTTGATGATTAATACAAATAACAGTGATACAAATGATGAACAGAAGAACAGGATAAACAATAAGTATCGGAAGTTTACTTTGTGCAGATTCAAATAATGTCCAAATTGCCAACATGATGTGGAGTGAAATTTAAAAATGATATTCAAGATCCACAGTTCAGAATAACGATTACAGTTCAATAGAAATGTTCAGAAAATAGGAAGGTTCAGTTGAACTAATGAAATTCAACTATTATGGAACATATAATATTTTCAGGAATTATAGAAGCAATAGTTCCATAATAAGTTTCGATTTAGGTGTATGGAAGAAAATAATATCCCTTACCGTAGCAGGTTTGATTAACAAAAGGTGAAGGGAATTAATATCCCTTACCATAGTAAGTTTGAATAATGGAAGATGAAAAAGATGGTATCCCTTATGAGTATAAAGGAAAATGATATCACTTACGAATATGGAATAAAAGTGTCATGTGATAATTCGTGTAGACAAATTATTTCCACACGAGACAAATAACAAGGGTTATTCACCAACAGGCGATAATCCGCACCGTAAGGTTATTCCCATCAATTTGAATACGAATAGTTATTCACCAAACAGGCGTAATCCGCACCGTAAGGTTATTCCCACAATTTAATAGAATTTGAACACGAAGAGTTATTCACCAAACAGGCGTAATCCGCACCGTAAGGTTATTCCCACAATTTAATAGAATTTGAACACGAAGAGTTATTCACCAAACAGGCGATAATCCGCACCGTAAGGTTATTCTCAAAGATTAATAAGGAATGAATACAAAAGGTTATTCACCAACAGGCGGTAAACCGCGCCGTAAGGTTATTCCCACAATTTAATACATGGAAATAAATGGCACAAGAAAGAAACGATATTATTTTCGAGAATCAAAGAATGATAATCCCTTCAAGTAAGAAAGAAAATAATATCCATTTATGATGATGAAAAGAGTGATACCCCTTACCTTAACACGTGACTGGATATTGATTTAAATGAGATTGATCAACCTATATATTTTTAATATAATTAGTAATTACCACATATAAATTTCAAAGTATATGATAACTCGTATATTATGAACTATCAAAATTATATATATTTAACATAATTTTTGTAGTATAATATAACAACTTTAAAATAGTTTTTAAAATAATATTCCAAAATAAATCTTCCAAAGAAAGCTTTTAAAAATGAATCTTCTCAAAGAAGAGTCTTCTAAAGGAAGATTTGTGAATACCGTGAAAAATAGGAATTTATGAAATTACTACTCTTTAATAAAACACTACTTGAAAAATTCCTGCACTCCTTTTGGCTTTCAAACTCTCAAAATAACCTTACTATTCTCAGAGAAAACTCATAAAATTCTTATAGAAAAATTTTATGTTTTAGGTGTGATTTTTCTATTCAGCTGAGCAAGCTATTTATAGGAGAAAATAAGTTACTATGCGTGGTAGGTGAACAGAAAAAAATTCAGCAGAGGCTGCTGCGCAGCCTCCACCAACTCTTCAGCAAATTCTCACATTTCTCACATTTCATGTGGGCCCCACAATGGGTCCCACATGTTTCTTACTATTCACGTACTATTCACGTCACTATTCACGTCACTATTCACGTTACTATTTCAAATAGTAAAATTAATTATTTTATTTTTTATTTATTTATTTATTTATTTATTTATTCTTCCTGTGAGTCCAACATATAAAATAATGTTACCACAATAATGTAAGAAACACGTTACATATTTTTATTAATTTAATAATATAAATTATAGTGTATTTGCTACTGTGACAATTATTAGATTCAATAATTTTAAACTACAGTGCACCAACAATTATTGGCTCGATGATATGAAATACAGTGTAATGACAATTATTGAATCAATAATGCAAAATACTGTGTAGCAACAATAATTGAATTGATAATATAAAATATTATGCAGTGACAATTATTGATGAAATGATGCGTAACAATTACGGTGTCAATTATCAGACCAATAATATGAGACACTGTGCAATACCGTGTGCTACTGTAGAGTACCGTGTGCTACAGAAAATACCATAAATTACCGTATGCTACTATTCTTTTATCACCGGTATTTTAACAGTTAACACCGTTGACTATTTTTATTTAAAAAGGTTACTTCTGTCGTTTTCTATATCCGACAAATATTCCGTTGTGGGGTCCACAAATAATTTGTTATTTCGGCGCCGTCGTACGGCCCGAATATTCCCCGACAAAACAAATATTCCCCGACAAAAAGAATATTGTCCGACAAAATAAAATTTGCACATAACATCCTTAACTTTCAATTTTGTCAATTTAACCATTTACTGTTTCAGGAAAAATATATATGAAGAAAAATTAAATTTTGTATTTCATAAATTCGGGGTCTTACATTGACCGTAAGTCGTTGGGGTGGCTTTGTGTTGGGGTCCGCCTTCCTTTTCGCATGTCAGGTCAAGTGACGATTTTGCCCTCCTGCCAGGGTTAGTGCAAAAGTGCAAAATTTGGGTGTCTACATATGAGTAAATCCTTGGGCCATCAGTAACTTTTGCTAGCATTTTAATAGTTCTACTAACAATTAAAGGATTGGGCCACATAATGTTTATTTGGATAATTACATTTTATAGTACATTTTGAAAAAATATTACAATAACAGTGCACTAAAAAAATATTTACAGATTTAGTGCATATGTAATGTTTTATTACATAATTAATGTATTCTTATCCCTTTATTTTAGTTGAGTGATTTAATAGATTGCTGATGTGGCTCATGTTTTCTAGTTGGTTGTATAATTCAAAATTAAAATTGAAATTACTACTACCCCAGCCCCTCCTCCGCTCAACCCCCACTCCATCCCCTCTGCCCGCCTCCCCCCGTCCCCACTCTTTCTTTCCTTCATCTCCACGCCCGTACCTCCTCCCCCCGCCTTCTCCCTTCTCCCCCCGCCTCCTCCCACCTCACCCCTCCTCCCCCGACCACCACCCCCACCCCAGCCCCTCCGACCGCCCCCTGCCCCCGTCCCTCCTCCCCTTCCTCTCCCCACCCCCGCACCTCCTCCCCTGCCTTCTCCCTTCTCCCCCACCTCCTCCCGCCCTCACCCCTCCTCCCCCCGACCACCACCCCCACCCCAGCCCCTCCGACCGCCCCCTCTGCCCCCGTCCCTCCTCCCCTTTCTCTCCCCACCCTCGCACCTCCTCCCCCCATCCCCGCCCCTTATCCCCCTGACTCCGCCCCTCCTCCTCCCCTCGTGGTGATTCCAGATCTGATTGTGGTGGCGCTAGTTCTGGTGGTGCTGGTGCCAGATCTGCTAGATGTTATGTGTTCTTAGTGTTTAGTGTGTGTGTTTGACCACAAAATCTAAAGTGGTTACCTCCGTATTAAGGTTTAGTTACCACCGACAACAATGACACAAGTAAATATAAGTAACCAAACAATATTATGAAGGTAACCAAATTCATGAATGTGCAGTAAATATAGGTAACCAAACAAGTAAACCTAGGTAACCAAATACTATTATTGAGGTAACAAATTTCTGATAATTTGTTTTTTCGTGTAATAATTCTAGGTGACCAAACACTAGTATGGAGGTAAACAAACACTAGTATGGAGGTAACCAATTCCTGAATGTGTAATAACTAGTTTTGGTTACCTTTGTATTAAAGGTTGGTTACCTTTGTACTAAGGTTTGGTTACCTTTTATTAAAGTTTGGTTACCTTTGTATTAAAGGTTTGTTACCTTTTGTGTTAAGGTTTGGTTACTTTTGTATTACAGGGTTGGTTACATTTGTATGGAAGAGGCGGGGAGAGGGAGGCGGGGAGGGGGTACGGAGGAGGGAGGAGACGGGGGGAGGGAGGCGGGGACGGGGGGACGGAGGCGGGGACGAGGGACGGAGGTGGGGAGGGGGGACGTAGGAGGGAGGAGGCAGGCGGGGAGGGGGGAGGGAGGAGGGGGCAGGCGGGAGAGGGAGGGAGACTGGGAGGGGGAAGGAGGAGGCAGGCGGATAGGGGGGAGGGAGGTGGCAGGCGGAGGGGGGGGGAGGGGGATGGGGGATGGGGGACGAAGGAGGGAGGAGGCAGGGGGGAAGGGGGAAGGAGGAGGCAGGCGGAGGCGGGAGCGGGGGGGAGAGGCAGGCGGGAAGAGGGAGGAAGTAGGGGACAGGTGTCCTCTTTTCTCTCTCCTCTGTTTTTTCTTTCTCTCTCATTTGCACTCTTTTTTGTAACAAAAAAAAAAGGAGGATGCTGAAAATAAATAATGAGTGTCATTAAATAGAGAGGAGTAAATATGGTAGTTATAGTTCTCCTTAATTTAAGGGATAATAATTTAATGAGTTTATTATTGTTGCACTCTTTTTGTAATTATTTTATTAGTGCACTATTCTTGTAATTTTTTATTAATTGTTGTATACTTATGTAAAGAACTCATGTTTATTCTCATTAGACTTATTCAATAAGCTTGCAAGTATCTATCTTGGACTCATTAGTAAAGTCATAATTCACTTGGGCTAATATTAAGTACCTTTATTGGACTCTCCAATTAAATAAGTAATTAAACTAGTCCATTAAGTTTTTAATTTACTTATTTAGTTTTTTCATGGGACTAAACTCATAATTAACTTAAATTCTTATATTTGCCACACGAGGCACATTTCTTAAACTTACTTATATTTAACATAAGCTTCATCGTCATTATATCTTAATTCTAGTAATTGCTCTTAATTTTCTTTTTGACCACATACATACTTCAAATTAATTGAATTAATATGACACATGAATATAATCTCCCTCAAATAATTTTATTTTCATATCTATTAAGATTATATATTTTCTTGGTCATTACAACTCCCATCTATGTTATTTATAATAAGGAGAATAACAAAAAAAAAAAAAAAATTGTTTGGCTTAACCGGTTCTTTTTTGGTTGGTTAGGGATTTTTTTTTGTTGGTTACGAGTTAACTCAAAAAATTGATATTTTTTTTGTTATTTATGAAAATAAACCCTAAAAACTTTATTCAAAAACTAAATTAGTACACTTGTCATATAAAATTCATATTATCTCTTCCAACAATAATTTTTTTTTCCTTTTCTTTTTGTATAGATTTATATACTGATTCTCTAAATCTTTAAAGTACATAATATGAAAGTTTTTGTTATTATGAGATTCTTAGTTAATTTTATATACACATTTTATTTCAAAATAAGATTATTATTGACTTTTTAAAATTAATTTGAACATTTTTAAACTCAAAACTGATATAAATTTATTTAATTTTTGTTTGTAAATTATCTAAAAAATATAACTAATTATAATTTTTTATTGTTTTATAGTTGTAATATTATATCAACTTAAAATGTCTTAAATTAATTTTTGAAAAGTCAATAATAATTTATATTTTAAAACGAAAATAGTACTATATATGATATTGATGAAGATTTACAACAAAGGTATGTAAAATAATTTTTATAATAATTTAAGTGCACAATAATATAATATCGTGTTATTATAAGCTGTTAATTAATTTTATATATTATATATAATTTTTTTTTTATTAAAATAAATAATCAAATAAGGAAAAGAAAAATGCCCTTGCCTTGCAAGGGCATGCATGCATACAAGTTTACTATAATGATACTTGCTGGATTTCAAACCGAACCGATCCAAGACACCGTATTATGCTTAAGTAATCCTTTCCCTTGCTAATTCAATATACAAATAAATAAATATTACCTCATTTCTGAAGTTCTTTCTCCGTTTTAAAATTACAGATATTTTATAATAAGAGTCTTTCTAAACATAATGTTATGTTCTTATTTTCTCATATGTACCCTTAATATTAATTAAAAAAAAAATTATAACAATGCACGGCATTATCATCATATGACTTTATAATTTTAAAATAAACATATCTATTTTCCTAGAACAAACTAAAAAAAACATCTATAGTTTCATGAATGACTTGGACACCATTGTTGCACCTTATTATTTCTGTTCAAGACCTACTCTCATCTAAAATGTATGCCACTCTTAAATTATCATCTCTTTCTTCATTCATTCTAAGGCAATAGCTCCCTCTTCCTTACTGGATATTGATGACACGTTTATTTTAGACTCAAATTTGAGCATTACTTTTACACTAGCTATTATTGTACAAGGCTTAATTACATGAATATCAAGTGATGACTCATGTTTCCATGATCAATTGGATCCCTCGATTGAAAACTCTAGATCGGTGTGAAGGGGAAGATATGTTTATAATATAGCTCAATGAAAGAATCGTCTCATTTTATACCACCCACCCCCTCCAAAACTAAACATATATTTAAAATACTTTAAAATTATTTCATTTCTTTCTTCATTCCATTCATTCAATCCTATCGCAACATAATTGCTACAAATAGAATCCGACTTGCAACAACTAAACATATATTTAAAATACATTAAAATTATTTCATTTCTTTCTTCATTCCATTCATTCAATCCTAACGCAACATAATTGCTACAAATAGAATCCGACTTGCAACGTGACTAAATTTCGGAAAAATTGGAAATGGGAAAAAAAAGAGGACCCAATTATTCCAAATTGACAACTTAGGAGAAGATTATCAATTCTTAAACTTGATTATGCATCATTCATCATCTTTAATGGAGCTATTTGAAGGCTCAATTTTGGTGGCGTGAACAACTTGAATCGTACCTGTGCTTGTTGAGTTGGGATTAATTTAACAAAAAGGTTGTTTACATAGCTCGTTAACAATATAATGCAGGAAACAACAATTATATATTTTGATCCAAAACTTGTGTCACGTGCTTTGTAAGTTCATAACATTTTATCATATATTTGGTATAGCAATTGTTCCATTCACAAAAAAGAACAGTATACTTTTGTAAAGCAAGTGCAACAAAAAAACTATAAACATACGTGACCGAGAATGTGACAATTTCATATAATCCAAATCCTCAATTTCAACTATAGATAGGTAACCTTTTGTTCTGAGGAAAATTTCAATTTCCCTCTTATGAAATTCAGCTAGTAGTGCATGCATCTTAATAATTCAACAAGAACATACTTCATAGATGAAAGAGAGCAAAATTTAAATGACCGTTCATCTTTACAATCTTGTAAACAAGAGAAAACCGGGATAAGAATTTTTGAGACGGTTTTCCATTAATCAATCAATAGCATTCATCCCTCAACAACATAACAAAGAAAAAATCATTAACACCGACCCCCAAAAACACAAAAAACAATCCTCCTCGCTACATTAAGCTGGGTCTAATAATTTTGGGAGCCCCCAAAAACATCCAGCAACTATAAAAAAAGATTACTGCAAGAAAAGGACCCAGGAAACTTTATTGGCCACAACACTAAGAAACTCGGCCAATTGGCCAAAAAACAACAAAGACAGTCTACTTCCTCATAACAGCCACATAAATTGTCAACTTCACCCTCACCCACACCTAACTTTGACCACGGACAACTCGGGAAAATAGGATGTACTAAAACCAAACATGAAAAAACTGATGCTCGGGGTTAAAATAGGCATAGTACCTACCCTCAGTTGAAGCTGAATCCACCAGAAGGAACAGAAACATCACCATCTCCAAAGTGGAACCCCTGCTGCTTGGCAGCATCACCAGGTGGCAGAGACTCTTCATCTTCCTCTAACCAATATGTTTCAAGAATTTTTACTGCCTTCTCATAAATCTCATTGTTGTCATGACTCTGCAAGTTTTCAATCTTCTCTAACCCCTCGGCATCATCAATCATTTGAGCATAGAGATTAACTTCTCCTGACAGCCCCAAATTCTTTTCTGCTTCCCCAACCTTTAAAATGTTTTCAAGCCCCTCTAAACAGACTGTAACAATTCTGGCATCTGGGCACACAAGTAGATCAGACAATGGCTTGATACATGCTTGACTAACTAGATACCTGTCCACCAAAATTTAGTTGAAGTGCAAATTTAAACATACAATTAAATAAAAATCGTAATAAATGTACAATAAATCAAATTCGTACAAGGAAATAAGCATGTTTAATGGCATCGTACTTAATTTGCTCATGAGTACCCCCAGATGTGGCATTTGACAGTGCCCAAGCAGCTTCCTTCTTGATATCAAATTCTGCATTTTGAAGCAGTTGAACAAGAGGACCAATAATATTGGCTTCAATTACGGACTGCAGACATAATATATTTTGTCAGCAAACTAACTAAAGGGAGAAAAAGCAATAATTTAAAATATTTAATAATAAAAAAAAGTTCCAAATGAGTAAATTACGATATATAGCACAGAAATGACACTTCGCAGCCCAGTTGTAAAAGCTCAACCTATTTTGCTACTTCGCTTACCTGAATTTGCTCCTTGTTGCCAGCTGTGATGTTGGAAATAGTCCAGCACGCTTCTTTCTTAATACTCTTCTTATAATTATTAGTCAATAAGCTCAAAAGGCAGGGCAGTGCTTGATGATTGATGATGAACTGGAAAGACAACCACCAAAAAATTATATCATAACTTGGTTAGGAACTTGACATACTTCCGAACACCATCAGCATACTAATCTCATTTTCTTTGGAGTTATACAAAAACAGCCCAAAACAGAAAATTTGACACAAGGAACGAGAAAAAAAAAATCAAAATAGCAAAGGTCAAGCCAAGGCATTAAAACATGAAAAATTCCAGTGTCAAACTCAAGAAATAGCCCCCATGATAATAATCAATCAAAAGTTTGTTTTTAGTGCAAATACTGGAAGTTTACTTTAACATTATATATATACTGAAGCCACAAATCTGAGTCCATTTAAATCCAAAATCAACTTCACCAAAACTCCAAAGCCCAATAAGATTTAGACACATCAATCAAGGCTCCAAGCACTTCAAAGCATGAACATTGATATATATGCTACAAAACCTTCTAGATTTCTTCTACCTCTAAAGACTCCTACCTCTAAACCTATTCTATTACCCCTACTAGCCTCCTATAACAAAGCATGACTGTTGATATATGCCATAATCAGTGTTTTATAAGGCGAGGTGTTTTCCCTCTCTCTCGAGGCAAGGCGTAAGTCTCGTGGCATGAGGAGCAAGTTGTTAAAGAATTGGATTTTATTATTAAAAAATTACTTCAACATATATTAATTTTTTTGAAAAAATAAGTCTTGCTAATTTATTACCAACATATTTGTTTGAATTACATGAATTTTATGATTTATGTTGTCAAAATTATAATTTTTAAGAGTTAAAATTTAATACTATAAGAGTATATTGCAATTAATAATTTTCATACATAAATAGATGGTCATTTTTTAAATAACAAAAAATTAAAAGACAGTTCCCAGATGAAAGTTGAAGGAAAGACGTTTAAGATTTTTAATAACGCATTCCCTCTGTGTATTATCTATCCTAGGCTCTCTCTTTTTAAAGGTTCAAATTTTACATATTATAAATAATAAAGCTATATTGAAATTATTAATTCATGGATAAATAGAGTGTTACTATTTAAATAACAAAAACATAAAAGACGTGTCCAGAAGAAAGTTGAGTAAAAGGAAGATGTATCAGGTTTTTAATAACACATTCTCTCTCTAAGTGTATATTCTGTCCTAGGGCTTTTTCTCTATTTTCTCCTTCACACCCCTCTTCATATCTGCGAGACAGCGATACATAGTCACACTTGGCCATAAACAATCAAATCTGAAGGTCAATCTAGAAAATATTAGAGATTATTGGATGGACTTCTTCAACCAGATTATAGATGGATGAGCATCTTCCAGAATTCGACTTCTACACATCCACTTTGAATATTACTTTCTCGAAATTAAATGCACGCATATGCCAAGTCAACAACGCCCAAAAAACGTATGCCCAGTCAAAATTTCAAATAAACATGAGCCTCTCAAACCTCTTGCTAATTATTTGCGTTTTGGGACCTTTTTTCCACGCCTCGCTTTGGAGCGCACGCCCCAAAACAAACCCAAGTAACATTTTTTAAAACACTGACCATAATATCGTTGTTTCTAATTAAGCCCAGATGAGTCATGAGTGTATACAGTACAGCGTGTCAACTGGGGAATACCATGTCTGATCACTTCAAAACATTAAATATATCCACCAAATATTAGCAAATACACGAATACCTGAGTTTGCATATCATCTCCAGTAACAATGTTCCCAATAGTGCGAAGAGCAGGAATCAGAACTGATGGAGATGGATGACTGAAACATGACAAGCCTTAGTTTCAAAGTCATAACAAAAGGGATTGTATATATTTAGATATTTAAAAATGAGAGCAACCAACATTTAATCAAATTTCTATAGAATAACTTACAGTAAAAGCTCAACAAGTCGAGGACATACACCGGATTCAATAACAGCTTGAATTTTATCATTAGTACCATCCGAAAGATATGAAAGGGCCCAACATGCATCAGTTAAGACTTCTTCATCATTTGAATGAATAAGACGCTGAAGAGCTGGGAGTGCTGGTCTCGTCTACAAGTTTAATTTTGGAAATTAAAAAAAAATTATAATAGTACCACAAAAATATGCATGTCTGACGCCGTAACACCATTAACTTACAGGAAAATTTAATTATATTTAAAAAGAACTCTACTTCTTTAAAATTGCTTAAGCCAATACAAATTAAAAATACGTAGATATGTTCAGTATTGATTGTACTATTTAAAAGATGTAGATATGCTTAGTTTCAATCATACCGTTCTTTACATAAATTCCAGCAGAAGGAAAAAATAAATAAAATCCATGAGATGTACCTGCTCAAAGGCAGGCTGAGGTTTGCCCCTACAGAAATTTGAAAGTGTCCAGGTAGCATTTCTAAGCATAGAAAGTTTAGCATGCTCATTCAACTGAGCCAGCAAAGGAACCAGAGCCCCATGGCCTAGGACAAGATCACGACATTTAGGGGAATCACCAGCAACATTTCCCAATGCCCACACAGCCTACACGAGCAGAAGGACAAGAGACGCCATGCCCATAAAAGGCTGTTAGTTAAACCAATACATACCAAAAGCATTAAAAAGTGAATACGGAAACTAAACAATTAGCAAGCCTAGACTATGTCATAACTGATAAACATGTACCTGCTCCCGAACGTCGTCACTGGGAGAACCGAGAAGTTTAGCAAAAATTGGAACAGCACCATGATCAATTACCACCTTGGTGTGCTCAGATGTCCCGGAAGCAATATTTGTTAGAGCCCAAGCTGCTTCAAACTACGTTAAGAAAAAAAAATTGAATAAAATATACGCAATTAAATATACAGAATACAAAGGATGGGAGCAGATATGGATCGTATAAAGCCATACGGCCCATACCTGAAGTTGTGGGTATTCCTCCCTCATAAGGAACTCAATAAAACGTGGAACAACACCAGATTGAATGACTTCCTCTATTGGAGGACTGCGTTCTGGTAATAAATTCAGAAATTCAAACATCATGAAACCAATAAAGACATATATTTAATCACAGAATAATATGTAAGGGCCAAACTATCACCTATTGATAGCAATTTCCGAAACTGAGTTGTTGCCTCAAGCTGCATACTACTATCATCAGTCCAAACACCAGCAACCATTCCAGGTAAGTTTTCTAGCTGAAATCAGCAAAGAAAAAAGATAAATAATTTGCAATCACATTCAATAAGAGTAAAATCAACACCACAAATATTTATTGTAACAAAATATCAACCTAAATACTCAAAGAAAATACCAGTAAATAAATACCGCAACAAGTCACTATTTTGAAATAAGCTGGAACAGAAGAAACCCCAACATCATAATATACCAAACATACTAGCATAGATTTAATTGAAAAATGCAAAAGCTAATTACAATTACTAATTTGAAACATAAGATGAGGCAAAACACACCAAATTCTAAAATAGAACATATTAAAGATCTATAGATATCAATCATAACAAAAGAACCCTTAAATTTCCTACATAAAAGGCATACAATTACATCTAAGCAGAGTTACCATTCTCTAGACTATAAAAACTTAGGTGAGCTTATAATAGGTACTGATTGCATTTTAATAGAACCATAAAAGGTTAAAACATGGCCGTCCATAAAGAAATATTCAGTAATGGGACTTTGTAACCTAAATCATCACTGAAAATAGGACACTTAATATTCCAAATAAAAGAAATACAGGATTCCTTTAACATCAAATCAAACAAAAACATCATATTTATATAGCATTTTCTTAGAATTAATGTCCATAAAAACTCAAACTGAACTCAAAAATACGTATTAATAACTTGACATAACCTCAAAAGATCACAACATCACCTTCCGTACGAGTAATAAAACCCTAAAATATAAACTGAAAATAAAACCCATCTACTTCCGATACAACATGAAATCTTTAAAACCGTAATAACAATCGATTCTTTATTCTTATATATATACCTTATTTTCAAGTCCCGAGGCAGTTTGAGCTGGAATTGAGAACTGCTGACTGCCTTGAAGGCCTTCTCGTCGTTTTTTCTGCAAGCTCTCTTCTCTTTTGTTCTTCCGGATCTCCACCATATTATCTTCTCTCCTTCTCCGTCCTTCATCAGCGTCAACTGCCACCTTGTACCGGTTCCGGCGAACCTCGGTTCTCGCGTTTGGTCTCAACGACATGGTTTTGGATCGATGAACTAATTGATATTACACCAAATTCCAAAAGAGACAAATATATTGCTATTTATGTATATATAGAGAGAGAGAGATAGATATGTATTTCTGTCTCTGTATCTATATATTAATCAGTATACAGAGAGAGGGAGATACATGAAGGACGGAAGAGAGGGTTTGGGTTTTTGATTCGAAAGGGGGGCAAAAAGAGAGAGGTTTACATATAGGACAATTTGATTATGCCTCGAACATAAATGGGACATCGATCAGGAGTTATTTACGAAACTAGCACTGATTTTGAATTTGAAGATTGGGGAAAAGGGCCCATCTGGCTTTATCTTTTGACAAATACGCCGCATGTGAAATTTAATTATTTTTTTTTTAAATGATAAATTTTATTGTGTTAAGTTTAAGTTTCAATTGCTCAATTTATGAGTTAAATAATTTTATTTTAAAAAAATTGATTCTAAATGAATAAAATTCTCAAGTGCTTTAAATTTTTAAATATTGTGTAATTAAATATACACTAAATATCAAATTATTATCATGAATCTTTATCTTCTTTTTCACTTAATCATACTTTTAATTTTTACAAATAAGATGTAAAAAAAATAAAAAATTATTTCAATTAAAACTATCACCCCATAAATTAATTACGTGACATGCACATATGAAAATTCAATACAAAAGAGTACAAAACAAAAAAATTAATCTTATTTATCAAGGAATGCATGTAAATAACTTTTTTTTATATCAAAATTGACATTTTATATTTTTAAATATTATAATTCCTCATTTATATTTATTAAAATTATAAATGCATTCTTTCTCTCTTTTTATTTACAATAACTTTTAATTATCTCATAATTCATTTAACATTCAAGTGTCACTTCTTTTTTATTCAAACTATATTTCATATTAAGATCTTATTACTTATTATCTCTACTTATCATTGTGACGCCCCCAAATCATCAACTTCAGATATGGTGCTCATAATACAACACATCAACCCATTTATTTACCTTCTATATATAATGACATAACAATATTTAATGTATTTACATTACATGCCTTATAACATCCCAGGTTCTCTAACCTTTAATAACATAAGACGTCATGAACTCGACATAATACATTGACTATTGCACTAAGTTCTTCTATTGCTTAGCTTTATCCTTTTATTTATTCTTTCGGATCTTTCGAACTTCACTGGCTTGGTTGAAAAATATTTGCATATAGCAAGTATGAATAACTAATTTGTTCAGCAAGTAATAAGCATACGATGAACAATAATCGTGAATAATAATTAATCTTTACAAAATCTTCAACAATCATACGATAATTTTGAAGCATTTTAAATAATTTCAACAATAAGCAATTCCATTCAATGGACAAACTTTAACCTTCTGACTGAATGGTCGTAAGGACCATGAACTCCATACAGGGTTAAACATATCCATGTTCAACCAAGAAACTCTCATATAGGGTCGGACATTTATCCAATCAAGCATTTTTCATCTAGGGTTGAACATTTATCCAACCAAGAAACTTTGGAGTACTCTAGGTGATCAGTCTATCGTATTCCATGTTATGAACAACATTCAAGCTTAGTCTGTGCGCTCAAGTCAGTCCCCCGACATAACATATATGTTGAAGGTTGTTTGATTTGATGATGATGATTGTTGTGCAAAAATGATTGTGATAAATGTGCTTACATGGTTGGTTGTCAATGTGTATCTGACAAAGTGCTTACGTGTTAATGTACTTATATGCTTACTTAGATGTTCTAAAAGTGCTTATGTGGTCAATTGACAAAGTGGTTATATGTTAATCAAATTATGTGCCTACGTGATCATGTGTGTATGATATATATTTCAAATACTGTGATTTACACACTTGTATAACACATATATGATCTTGTTGAAAACTATCTGATGCTTATAAAAGATAATGAAAGTTATCTGGTTCAAATGTTGTAAAGTCCTTTTTAAAAGATATATGTGTACAAAGGACTTAGATTTTAAAGATCATAAATATTAGGTTGATCTTTCTGTAGGAGTCACTCTACATAAAAGATGCATGATATAAGCAGAGTAACATAAGATTGAATCATTGTTGTATGACAGAATCTGTAAAGTCCTTTCAATATATATAATGGTGTAATAATGTAAGAAAGAACTTAGTTAGAAAAGATCAAATCTGTTAGGTTGATCTTATGTTAGATCTGATCAGTCTATATGATCGTAGAACGGACTCTACAATTCCAAGCAAAGAAGACTCAACGATTCAGTATAATTCGTAGAGTGAATTATACGACTCCTTACCAGGATAACTCTACGATCATCAAAGAGGAACAGATGTGCAAGAGGTCTACAAAATATACAAGTTAAATTAACTGATCAAGTACAAATCGTAGAGCAGAACTTTACGATCGTCGAACAGTCAACTAAGCTAGCCAGCAGTTAACGCAGAATCAGAGAATAAATGTACTCTACGATACACTCTAACTAGCAAGATCGTAGAGTAATCTTGAAGAATAAGCACATACGAGAACTATACGATTTGCACAGTTAGAAGAAATCATAGAGTGAAACTGGATGTCTAAGACAATACAGAAGACTGTTCTACACATAGAACAATCGTTGAGTAGAAATAAAGGATGTGCCAACTAAGACAACAACTCAACGATTTCACTGAAAAGCACTGCAGTCAGCAACTTCACGACTAACGCAGAAGGACAAGCTAAGTAGAACGGAATCATAACGCAAAGCACTGCAGACAAAACTCTACGATCTGAATAAAACAGCAAGATCGCAGAGTAAAAGAGAAGATCGCTCCAACTCAACCTTTTACCCGACATACTTCAAGTAACGAGTGGAGCTGAATTCGTAGAGTCCGAATGAGCTGACAATCACTCTACGAATTCAATATAAGAAGCAACAAAGGATCATAACTGCAATATGGTGCGAGGAGAAAGTATATTTCTCTTCCAGATTCGAAAGAGATTAAGTGCTTTTGAGATTCAGATGCATGTCAGAGTCACAAAAGACTTTGTGCCTAAACGACTATAAGTCAAGACCCACTGCTCAGGAAAATGGTGAATAAGGTTAGACTAATAGGACATCTCTGAATGCATCAGAACAGCTGGTTCTAAAAGTCAAGGAATGTATTTATTGATGGATCAAAAGATTAATTAGCAAAGAATATAATAATCTTTAATGAACAACTCTGGGAGTGCAACGACTATAAATTCAGAGAAAGCTAAGCTACAGTTTGATATATCAGAACATGTCAGAAAAAGGAAAAAGAACTGACACAAGCAGCAAGAAAGTCAACATTGAATATATTAAAGATCTGCACAAAGCCAAATGGAACCAACGTGATTTCTTTCAACGGTAAAATATGCACAAAGATATAAGGGCTTTGATGATTCACAGAAAGAGTGGTTGTGGAAAATACAAGAAAGGATGGTGGACAACAACAGATCGTAGAGTGAAATAGAAAATGAATATGCTGAAGAACTCCACAATCCATCAGAACACTAATACTGAATTGAGAGAGACATAGAGTGAAATAACTCTATTACAAGAGAAGTGTTCAGAGCTGTTAGGCACGTGGTAGAGAGAAGCTGAAACGCAAACTTGATACAGACATGGAAGCAACTGAGTACCAAAAGGAATGAGCATTACAGTCATCTCAGAAGCCCATCTCGAGAAGCTATAAACGGCCTATGATAAGAAAGAACAACTGAGTATCAAAAGGAATGAGCTTCACAGTCATCTCAGGAGTTCATCTCGAGAAGTTATCAAGTACCAAAGGAGCTGAAGTACAAAAGCCAGCAGCACAATGGGTGATCACAAGAAGATATTGAACAAATAAAGAAGTCAAGCATCATTGTCGAACTCAATATCATTTCAAGAATGATCACATCCTGCTACTGAGTATTTAATGTCAATGGAACTTAAAGTACAACTCAGTAGCAACTCCAACATCTATCAACAAGCAAGGAGCCAAGTCTGTTGGACTTGAAGAGGGCAGTTATGTCCTTGTATTAGTGACTAAAGGAGCCAAGTCTGTTGGACTTGAAGAGGGCAGTTATGTCCTTGTCCTAGTGACTAAACTAGCCAAACCTGCTGGGTTTGAAGGATTCTTGGTGAACCGGAGTTTCCAGGCCTGATGTGCTTGAAGGGTTCTGTATGAACCATTCTTAGTGGATTTCCTACTCATTTGGATAACTTTTCTAAAAATTATTATTAATCCAATCTTCATTTCGACAACGGTCTAGCTAGAACAAATGGCCTAGACTTGTTCTTCAAACACCTCATAATCATTTAGGGTTCTAAAACTTCAATGATGTCTAATTTCCAACAACAACAATGGTTCAATAATTCTAGCCCACCCCGCCTCCTTTCTCAACTCCAAATATAACAAGAAAAGAGTTGACACAAAAGGAGCAACTATCCACTACAACATAATTCAATGGACTTGGAGTGTTTTGATGTGTTTACATTTGTAGGTCGGTCCCATCCTTTCCTTCATAACCGTCCGATCTTCTCCAGCTACCGTTCGGATTAAGAGGGTGTTTGTTTAAAAATGAATGAAACAGTTATGAATGTTTAAATAATTTGAATAAACTAAATGAAGCAGAATTTTAAATACTAAATAAAAAAAATTGTTTGATAATTGACATGTCTGAAATATCTGAATAACAGATTTTTACTATTTTATCCTTCTGAAAAAATTCAAAATTATTGTAAAATTATTTAATGTCACTTAATATAATAGTTAATATATATATATATATATATATATATATATATATATATATATATATATATATATATATTAATTGTTAATTTTTAATTATTTTTTTACTTCATTCAACTGAGACTTATTCATTCAGCAAAAAAATTAAACTTAATCATTCAATCCAAAATACTTACTGATTCAACTATTCAGATCATTTTTATTTAAAACAAAAATACTGAATGACTGACCAATTCAACTATTCAGTTCCAAACAAACACAACCTAAATCCTCTCCGAACAAATCCAAAAAAGTCCTCCGTAGATCCTCTGAACTCTCCTCCTGCCGAACATAAATAAATTAAACAAATTACATTCCTTTTTTTTATAATTTTACTTTTAAGTGTTAATTTAAGATATTTTTATTTTTATGTAATATTTTCGTCCGTTTTAAATTATTTTAAAATTTTGGAAGTTAATCAAACTCAAAATTAAAAATAATTTATTAAAAATCATGAATAACAAATCTTAATACTTTTTTAAAACAATTACAATATTTATCTTTTTTAATTTTAAAAAGTCAATAATAACTTTATAAAATATAAAGAGAGACCTGTTATGACTATAGTACCCTTAAGAAAAGTTATTAGATACGCTAAGCACCTCAGTCTTTTGACTTTGTTTATCATCCATCATACTGAACAAATCATACATAAATCATGCCGGATCATTCATCCCCTCTTGTGAAAAAAGTGAGCCGAATTCAGGGTATAACCGTAATTAAAGACAAACGATATCTTGTAAAATTCACTTGAATAAACCCCGTTGCAAAGGTCGATCATAGCTGAAAACAAAGGCAATCATTACGGGGGGTGTATTCAATTAGGATTTGTAAGGACTTATAAAGACTTTAAAAGTTTAGTTGTATTCAATCAAGACATTTAAAGAGTTTATAAAAGTTTAGTGGTATTCAATTATAACTTTTTTAATGTCTTTAAAAGTTATGTGGTATTGAATTAAGACTTTTACAAAGTCTATAAAAGTATTTCGGTATTCAAAAAGTCATAGATTTTAAAGATTTCTATCAAATGGTGGAGTTTGATAGACTTTAAAACAAGATTTATTCATATTCAAAGTCTTCTAAAGTCTAGCCTCCTGCCCAAAGACTTCCAAATATTTGCCAAAAGCTTTCTAATATTTGAGAAAGGGAGAAGATGAAAATAATATAAAATAAATACAAATAAAATTAATAAAAACACATAATAATAAATAATTTTCCTAAAATAATAAAAATACTTAAAAACTAAAAAATAAAAATAGTATAAAATAACATAAATTAATTGAAAACTCACAAAATATATCAAAACCAAATTAAAATAAATATTAATACATTTAAGTACAAAATAATTACAAAAACTTAGCATTTAGGGAATAAAAATATAGTATAGTTCATCCTCATCAGCTGTGTAAGCTTAAATGTTAGTGTTGATTTAATATATTTTGGGTGTCATTTATACTGGTGATTTGAAAATGCCTCATATAAAACTTTTGATAAATAATGATATACTAAATAAACTGTCTAATAGAATTGTTCGCATTTTACCAACTGTTTCTATGGAGAATTTTCATGAATAACCCCTCCTTTCATTTGGTTGCGAATGTCATTTTATGTTGTTGAGTTAAAATTGTAATTACAATATTTAGGTACTAGCAGTAAAAAAACAATAGAAAATTTTAAAGTTCTATGTGGTTTATAAACTTTTTTCATTATAGGGTAGTGTGTAATTTTCTCTAAATCAATTATTCCCTTAATTTTTTTATCCATTTGTGATCATTGGGTTATGTGATATTCTATTTTGTCAAAGGTGTAAAGATGGGGATGCTTCCAGACCAAACAATCTATCCAGTTCATCATTTCTATAGTTTTCTTCAAAGCATATTGTCCGACCTCTTCAACAAAATGTTTAATGGTGTAAGTTACAAGATATATTAAAAGTATATAAAAGTCTATCAAAATTTTTGGTAAAAAGTCTATAAAAATATGTCACTTATTTCGTGGAGTCTTTAAAAGTCATTTTAAAAATCTTTAAAGTCATTAAAAGTCAACGAACTCTACAAAAATTTGTCACTTAAAAAGAGTCTTTAAAAGTCTTAATTGAATACACCACATCTATCAAAACAATGTCACAGTAACTTTACGTGAGCAATAAATTTAACGACAACGTTTTGATCTATTTCCTTGATTGGTAGTTGGTTCAGCTAAAATCTCCTGGGCACTAACGAGAAGGCAAAATATGTGAGATTTTTTTATTAGTTCGTTTAGGCACCTCATCTACATCCAGCTGATGAGGGGGAATTATACCTACGAATCGAGCACTTTTGGACTTGGTATGTTGTTATTTCTAAGTATTTTTAGTGCATTTTATCTTGCTTTTATGTTATTTTGTAGGAAAGTGCAAAGGAGGGAAAAAATTGGAATTTCTGAAGAAGCAGTGGCATTTTGGTAAATAACTTGAAGTTGAGCGCCGGGGCTTTGATTTGAAAGCCGGGGCTTCCAAAGCAGTAGGTGCGTCACGCACAGTTTTGCAGCTGGACGAATTTTGTTGGGTTTTAATAGGGTTTAGACGAAATTAAACCTAATTTTGGGTGAGGAATTATAAGTAGATGAAAGGAGGCTGTAGAGGGGGCTATTCAACATAGAGAGAAGATCACAATTGGAGACTCGGAAGATCAAGAAGCCATTCAAGAAGATCAAGACGGAGGATTTGAGGAGACAAGAATTCCTGATTAGAGTGTTTCTTTTCTCTTCCTTTTCTCAGTTTTGTAATCTAAGATGATGAGTTTGATATTCTTAGTTTTTGATTTCATTATGAACTAATTCATCCATTAAGGCTACAATTGAACCTTTTACTAGTATGAATTAAATATCTATTATGCTTCAATTATTGATTCATTCAGAGTTATCTATCATGTTTTGTGTGTGAATGATAATTGTTTGGCCAACAATTAGTGGGATACCCTAGATGAATTCGGAAGATGGAATTTAGGGTTAGATTCTAATGTGATAGCATGTATTCTTGGTTATGTGATGAATTGAATAACTAGGTTTGTTTATGGAATAGGAATATATCCATATACTGCATGTGACCTGTGGGGAATTGGATTTTAATGTGTTTATTTCTCTTATTCTGCATAGGAATATAGCAAAATAATTGAGGTGAATATTCTTATGTGATCATTGGAAAAGATCTAATAATTATTCATGAATTCCTGGTCAATAACTTTAATGGATTTAATAATTGAAAATATAGAGGATAGGTTCATATGATGTAATTGGGGATATTGTAGTCTTAAGTTTTAAACATCTGATATTCAGTTTCGTGTTAAATTTTACTCTTAGTTTTAAGTTAATTTCTATTATAATCTTCATTGGTGATTGTTTAAATATAATCAAGTTGATATGAATTGCATTTTGAGTAATTACAAGGCATAGGTCTCTGTGGGTTCGACACTCAATTTACTTCTATATTACTTGTTGACCGTGTGCACTTGCGCGTTATTATCGTTATACAAAACGCACAACAAGTTTTTGGCGCCGTTGCCGGGGACTTGTGTTTAGTAATTATTTCAATAGTAGTTACAGTCAATTTGGTTTTAATTTAAACATTTTTAATTTACAGTTTTCTTTTGCTTTTGCAGGCTTCCATCCGTTCAATTCTGCAGTTGTAACGTTGATCTTAGACTCAAAAGTGCACCAAGTGTCGGCTTGCCTATCTTGATTACACAAATTACGTAGTCACCAAAGCCACAAATTCCGCTAACGTACTTAAAACTACGTTTTCCCGGAATTAAAGCTAGGTACTTCTAATTCGTGTATGCACACGAGATCTAAAGGTCAGGAACCAGTGCCATACGAGGACGAGATCGAAAGGAAGTTCCGCAACTTGAGATTACATTGTAAGGAAGTAGAAGTTCTGGAGAAGATGGCAGACGACGAACAAAAAGCGTTAAGGGATTATGCAATGCCTCTAGTGACCGAAATTCAGTCGAGTATTCGGAGGCCATCCATACAAGCAACAACATTCGAGATCAAGCCGGGGACTTTACAAATGATACAGAACTCGATTCAATTTGGGGGTCTACCGAATGATGATCCAAGCGAGCACCTTGCTAGTTTTATGGAAATCTGCGACACATTCAAATACAATGGAGTCTCCGAGGATGCAATCAGACTTAGACTTTTCCCCTTCACACTCCGTGATAAGGCGAAAAGGTGGCTTCATTCTCTACCGCAGGGGTCAATTACCACGTGGGAGGATCTTGCACAGAAGTTTCTAGCTAAATTCTTTCCGCCAGCCAAAACATCGAAATTGAGAAATGACATTACAGCATTCTCTCAGTTTGATTCGGAAAGCCTATATGAAGCCTGGGAACGGTTCAAGGATTTGCTACGGAAGTGCCCGCACCATGGAATTCCACAATGGTTGCTAGTACAAACTTTTTATAACGGGTTAGCCAGTGCCACCAGAACAAGTATAGATGCCGCAGCAGGAGGTGCATTAATGGGAAAAAGTTATGATGAGGCATACAAGTTACTGGAAACGATGGCCGCCAACAACTATCAATGGCCATCAGCAAGAGCTACCCAACCTAGAGCAGCGGGAATTCATGAAGTGGATTCTATCACGGCCTTAGCGGCGCAAGTTGCTTCATTGTCAAAGAAAATAGACACAATGGCGGTGAAACCGGTTCAGAATGCACCTATGGTTTGTGAGTTGTGTGCAGAAGATCACGCGGCTGATGAGTGCGCTATCAATGCAGAGTCGGTACAGTTTGTTGGCAGTTATAATAGGCAACAGGGAAATAATTCAAATAATTATAATCCTGGGTGGAGGAATCACCTAAATTTTTCTTGGAGGGAAAATCAAGCGCAACATCGAGCTCTAAGGCAGACCTATCCACCAGGATTTCAACAACCTCAAACACAGCCGCCGGAAAAGAATTCTTATTTGGAGGATCTCTTGGGAAAATTCATGGCAGGTACAGATTCAAGAATGAAGGAAATGGACATGAATATGAAAAGCCAAACAGTTGCTATTCGGAATCTCGAGAATCAAATGGGACAGATTGCCAATGCCTTGAACAACCGTCCTCATGGAGCATTGCCAAGCGACACAGAGGTCAATCCTAAGCGGGAAGGAAAAAAACATTGCAAAGCGGTTACATTACGGAGTGGAAAGGAATTACCTAATATAGTCGCGGATAAAAGTCCTAAGGAACCAGCGGAGGCAATGTGACAAGGCAGACGGTAAGGTGGGTGCAAGTGAAATGATAGAAGACAGGAAGAAATCAGATACGCAGAGTGAAAGGGACATCCAAAGACCTAACATGCCTCCGGTTCCCTTCCCACAAAGATTTCAGAAAACAAGATTAGACAAGCAATTTGCAAAATTTTTAGAAGTATTCAAGAAACTTCATATTAATATTCCGTTTGCCGAGGCCCTGGAGCAGATGCCGAGTTATGTTAAATTTATGAAAGAGATTCTATCGAAGAAGAGAAAATTGGGGGATTATGAAACAGTTGCGTTGACAGAAGAGTGCAGTGCTATTTTGCAGAAAAAGTTACCTCCAAAGCTAAAGGACCCAGGTAGCTTTACGATACCATGCACGATAGGCAGTCAGTTCCATGGGAAAGCCCTTTGTTATTTGGGGGCTAGCATCAACTTGATGCCACTTTCGGTCTACAAGCAATTGGGATTACAAGAAGCTAAGCCAACAAATGTGACTTTGCAACTGGCAGACAGGTCTTTGACATACCCGAAAGGCATTGTGGAGGATATTTTAGTGAAGGTCGACAAATTAATTTTCCCAGCTGATTTCGTAGTACTGGATTTTGAAGAAGACAAGGAGATCCCGATCATACTTGGAAGACCATTCCTTGCCACGGGAAGAACATTAATTTATGTGCAAAAAGGTGAACTGACAATGAGGGTTCAGGATCAGGAAGTCACTTTTAATGTGTTCAAAGCCATGAAATTCCCGAAGGAAGCTGAGGATTGTTTTAGGGTGGATCTCATTGAAGAAGCAGTAGAGGAAGTATTCAATGGAAATTGCTTGACAGACCCACTTGAGGCAGCTTTAGTCAGTTCTGAGGCTATGGAGGTGCCTAGTACGATGGAATTTGTGCAGCTATTAAATACATCACCCTTATTCCACAAGTTTAAAAAGTAATATGAGTCGTTGGATCAAGGAGAGACCACCAAGAAGTGCACGAAGACATCTTTGGAGGAGCCACCAGTTTTGGAACTTAAACCTCTTCCTAACCATTTGCGGTATGCCTACTTAGGCGAATCAAACACATTACCTATCATCATATCGGCTTCACTTAATGGTGTGCAAGAGGATAAATTGTTGAGGGTGCTGAAGGAATACAAATTGGCGATCGGGTGGACTATTGCAGATATCAAGGGGATAAGCCCGTCTTTTTGCATGCATAAAATACTATTGGAGGAGGAGGCTAGACCAATAATTGAACAACAAAGGAGATTGAATCCCATTATGAAGGAGGTCGTAAAGAAGGAGATCATCAAATGGTTGGACGCAGGCATAATATATCCTATATCAGACAGTTCATGGGTGAGTCCGGTGCAGTGTGTGCCGAAAAAAGGAGGAATGACTGTTGTGAAAAACGAAAATAATGAACTCATTCCAACAAGGACGGTAACTGGGTGGCGAGTATGTATGGACTACCGCAAGCTGAATAAAGCAACTCGCAAGGACCACTTCCCATTGCCATTCATTGATCAGATGTTGGACAGGTTGGTAGGTCATCAGTTTTACTGCCTTCTAGATGGGTATTCTGGATATAACCAGATTGTCATAGCACCAGAAGATCAGGAAAAGACTACGTTTACGTGCCCCTACGGCACCTTTGCATTCCGTCGGATGTCTTTTGGTTTATGCAATGCTCCGGCCACATTTCAGAGGTGTATGATGGCGATCTTCTCAGACATGGTTGAGCATAATCTGGAAGTGTTCATGGACGACTTCTCTGTGTTTGGGGATAGCTTTGATCGTTGCCTCGAAAATCTGACGCTAGTATTGAAAAGATGTGTGGAAACCAACTTAGTGCTAAACTGGGAAAAATGCCACTTCATGGTACGAGAAGGAATTATTCTAGGTCACAAGGTCTCTGAAACAGGAATAGAAGTGGACAAAGCAAAAATTTCAACAATTGAGAAGTTACCCCCACCCACCTCTGTGAAAGGAATTAGGAGTTTTCTCGGACATGCGGGGTTTTATCGGCGTTTCATTAAAGATTTCTCTAAAATCTCAAAACCCCTGTGCAACCTCCTTGAGAAAGATGTCCCATTCAAATTTGATCAAGCATGTTTAGATGCCTTTGAGGTGCTTAAGCAAAAATTGGTATCAGCTCCGGTGATTACTGCTCCAGATTGGACTAAACCATTTGAGTTAATGTGTGATGCAAGTGACTATGCGGTTGGTGCAGTTCTAGGACAACGCAAGGATAAGGTATTCCACGCCATTTATTACTCCAGTAAGACACTTTCGGATGCCCAGCTTAATTACACCACCACAAAAAAGGAGTTATTGGCAGTGGTGTTTGCGTTCGACAAATTTCGTGCATACCTGATTGGGACAAAGGTCATAGTATTCACTGATCACTCAGCTATCAAATACCTAATTTCAAAGAAAGATGCAAAGCCACGACTGATTCATTGGGTCCTTCTTTTACAAGAATTTGATTTGGAAATCCGAGATAAGAAGGGTACAGAAAATCAGGTAGCTGATCACCTGTCACGACTTGAGAATTCAGATCATCAAAAAGGAGAGAAGTTAGTAATCAATGAATCATTCCCGGATGAGCAGCTGTTCCTAATCACGAATGAAGTACCTTGGTATGCTGACTATGTCAACTACATTGTAAGTAATGTACTCCCTCCGGATTTGAATCTGCAACAAAGGAAGAAATCCATTCATGATGTGAAGCAGTACTTATGGGATGAGCCATTTTTGTTTAAAAGCTGTGCAGATCAAATATTGAGGCGATGTATTCCAAAGGGGGAAGTAGAAAGAATTCTGCATCACTGTCATTCATCTGACTATGGAGGCCATTATGGGGGGAATAGAATAGCAGCGAAAGTTTTACAATCGGGTTTCTTTTGGCCAACGTTGTTTAAAGATGCCCATATGTTTGTAGCATGGTGTGACAGATGTCAGAGAGTCGGAAACATTTCCAAACGACATGAGATGCCTCTCAATAGTATCCTCGAAGTGGAGATTTTCGACGTGTGGGGAATTGATTTCATGGGCCCATTCCCCTCGTCTTTTAACAATCAGTACATTTTGGTGGCGGTGGATTACGTGTCAAAATGGGTTGAGGCAGCTGCACTGCCAACAAATGATGCTAGGGTAGTGTTAAACTTTCTGCGGAAAAACATATTCACCCGGTTTGGTACACCAAGAGCAATAATTAGCGACGGAGGAACACATTTCTGCAATAAGTACTTTACTGCCCTCCTTGCTAACTATGGGGTCACACACAAAATTGCCATGGCCTATCATCCTCAAACAAGTGGCCAAGTCGAGGTATCTAACCGAGAGGTAAAACGGATATTGGAGAAAGTAGTTAATCCGTCACGGAAAGACTGGGCAAGGAAGTTAGATGATGCTTTATGGGCATACCGGACAGCCTACAAAAACCCGATAGGCATGTCCCCGTACAGAATGGTCTATGGTAAGGCATGTCATCTACCGGTGGAGTTAGAGCATAGCGCCTATTGGGTTGTCCGTAAGTTGAACTTCGATATGCAAGCATCAGGCGAAAAGAGATTGCTACAGGTGAATGAGATGGACGAATTACGGCATTAAGCATACGAGAATGCCAAGCTCTATAAGGAAAAAGTTAAAAGGTGGCATGACAAACGTATACTTGAATGGAATTTCGAACCAGGTCAGGCGGTTCTGTTGTTTAATTCTAGACTGAAACTATTCCCGGGGAAGCTAAAGTCAAGGTGGTCGGGTCCATTTGTTGTTACCTCAGTATTTCCGCATGGAGCCATCGAGGTCGAGGAACCTAATTCAAAGCGTACTTTCAAGGTCAACGGCCAACGACTGAAGCACTATTGGGGTGAGGATGTTGATCGAAATCGGACCTCGATCAACCTTGCGGATGCATGAGTCTAGCAGAAGAACATAGTCAGGCTGACGACTATAAACCAAGCGCTACTGGGAGGCAACCCAAAATTTTTTGTTCTTCTATATTCATTTTGATTTAATTTAGTTGATAAAATCTTTGAGTTTTTAGTATTTTTAGTTATTGATTATTCTTGATGGGAGATTAATCCATTGTTCTGTTTGTGATTTCAAGGTTCAAATGAGGTGCTTAAATTGAGGTTAGCATGCAAGTTGAAAAAGGAGAAAGAGGAAAATACACTTTGCACACTCTGGGCCGAAAGCCCCGGCGTCCGAAAATGGCCTGGATTGAAAGCCTCGGCGTCCAAAACAGAATGCAGCAGTAACCTTGAAAGCCCCGGCTTCCGAAAATGGCCTGACTTGAAAGCCCCGGCGTCCAAAACAGTATGCAGCAGCAGACCCGAAAGCCTCGACGCTCAAACAAGCCTGAGCTGAACGCCCCGGCGTCCACCACTCTCCACAGGTTCTGCTTACGACGCCCCGGCGTTAGTCCTCAGTACAAACAGAAAGCCCCGGCGTCCAAAGCAGTACATAGCAGCACGCTTAAACGCCCCGGCGCTCAAACAAGCCTGGGCTGAAAGCCCCGGCGTCCACCATCAGCCCCAGATTCTGCTTTCAACGCCCCGGCGTTCATTCTCAGTATAAGATGAACGCCCCGGCTCTCACGGTCTGATTTCCTTTTCTTCCTTTAAAATAGCATCCAAGGTAAGTTCCTTCCTCATTTTTTCGGTCTCACGCAATTGTGCTCTCACAATACCCAAACCCTAAACCCTATTTCCATCTCCTAATCTCTACAAATCAAAGACCTTCAACGTTTTTTTTAAGCATCACCGATTGCCAGTTTATCACACCTTCACGAATTTTCTCACTATCTCTCTCCGACACGGTAAGAACTTCTCTTGATTTGGCATACAATATAGATTAAGGATAAAGTTTTTGATATACATTATGTGTTGCTATCTTCAATCTGTTTGGGATGAGATGTGCTCATTATTGAGGTCAATTTATTGAAGGCTAACCATATCACACTTGAGGTTTTTAATGTTGTCCACCATGTGTTTGATAAAATGTCTGTTAGACATAATTTAGGCGATTTGATTAAATTGTGCATTAATGTTGCATTAGGGCATATCACATATGTTTGCTAGATATAATTTGATTCTGATATGGTTTAATTAGTGTCGTAAGGGGTGTAGAATCAAGTTTGGGGGAGTTAGGCATTGACTTGAAATTGTGAATCATCTTTTAAGTTTAAGTTGATTGCGAGTGGTATGTATTGACTATATGCTTGTTACAGGAAATAGAGATGTCGTCTAAGCGTCAACGCGGGGAAGGGTCGTCATCTACACACTCCAAGCGATATGACAAGAAGAAATTTGTAAGTGAAGAAGCTCATGATCGTTTCCTCACATTAGCCAACACAACGATCATTCCAGAACGTGGATTACGACCGGATGAAACCCAGGATGGTGATGTTGCTGTGATGATTGCCGAGAGGGATTGACTTGAAATTGTGAATCATCTTTTAAGTTTAAGTTGATTGCGAGTGGTATGTATTGACTATATGCTTGTTACAGGAAATAGAGATGTCGTCTAAGCGTCAACGCGGGGAAGGGTCGTCATCCACACACTCCAAGCGATATGACAAGAAGAAATTTGTAAGTGAAGAAGCTCATGATCGTTTCCTCACATTAGCCAACACAACGATCATTCCAGAACGTGGATTACGACCGGATGAAACCCAGGATGGTGATGTTGCTGTGATGATTGCCGAGAGGGATTGGTTTACGTTGACAGAACAACCAGATCCGACTGTGATCCCACTCGTTAAGGAGTTTTATGCTAATGCAAAGGAGCACATCCATTGCAATGTGCATGTACGAGGCAAGACAGTATCCTTCACCAACGACGCTATCAATCAATATTACCATCTACCGGCTTTAGAAACGGACGAGTATGCTGAATATGTAGAGCATGGCCCTGATTATGACCGAATCATTCAAGAGCTGTGCCAACCGGGCACCCGATGGAAGAGGAAGGAGAAGGCAGCCATGCAATTCCCGCTGTCGACCTTGAGTCGTTATGGCAAAGCATGGTATTCCTTTATCTGTGCTAAATTAATGCCGTCCACACATGTCAGCGACGTCATTAAAGAAAGGGCGGTTCTACTTTATTGTATTGTGCAAGGTAAGGCTATTGATGTCGGCGGGGTGATCAAGCAGTCGATCCTCCGCGCTATTGCGAAAGGAACCCGAGGAGGATTACCCCACCCATCCTTAATCTGTGGGTTATGTCAGCAGGAAGGTGTCAAGTGTGAACGGGATGAACCAATATTACATCTGATGCCGCCGCTAGACCATTCATTGATTGTCCGCTATAAGGTGTGGGAAGGTGGCGAGCCCGATCCACGAGGGCTCGGGTTTCTTATGCATCCAACCGAACCACGAGCTGAGGAAGAGCCCATGCTTGACCCTCCTGCAGCAGAGGCTTCTGAGGGTTCATTATTGCATAGCGTGAACAAACGGGTTATGAAGTTGCAGAGACAGATCAATCGCCAAAACAACCGTCTTGCTCAACGTCAATCCGAGATGCACACATACAACACTAGTTTTAACATGGCCATGGTAGAAATGTTCGCCAAGATGCACCCCTCTGCAGCTCCTTTTGATATCCCTCCGCCGAAAAGTTTGTCACTATACCCGCCTTCCAACTCTGACACTGACGAGGAAGGCACTGAAGATGCAGTCGCCAGTGATGAAGAGGTCGATCATGACGATTGTCCTAGTCAGGGAAGTCCTTAGTTTTAATTTTTAATCTTTTACTCCATGAGGACATTGTCGTGGTTAAGTTTGGGGGTATATAGTCTAGGAATTTCATATATTGCATATTAGTTATAGTTTTCATATATTGCATATAGTTATTGCATATAGTTCGTATATATTGCATATTAGTTATAAAAATCAAAAAAAAAAATCAAAAAAAAATCATTGCATTTAGGAACACTTGAGCAACGCATTGATGTGAAAAACTTGATGATTGGCCAATGATAGAAATTTGACTTATAATTAGTAACTTAGATAAAATGGAGAATAATTGCTGAATTTGACTCTTGACCGTTTGTCAGTTTCATTTTATTGGAAACCCTTGGTTCTAGAATACACTTATTTCGTATGTTGATTTGATTGAGAATTAGGTTAAGTTTAATGAATGTGATGCTTTTGAAAGATATTACAAACCTCTAGGGCATAATTGAGCATGTTTCAAAATTATAATTGCTTTAATGTTCATCATGAAAAGAAAAAAAATTATATAATGCCGAGATGGATATAAGCAAAAGTTTGGCTAGTTTGTTTTTGTGGCCTCAGTTACTCGAACAAGTAAGCCTTTAGGAGTGTCTTTACATTTAATGCCCTAAAACCAACTGGTTTGGGAGTCGTTGGTGGAAAGTTCGCTACATGGGTGACTTTGAATAGCCTAATAAAAATGAACATTGCACATGCCAAGAAAAGAAAATAAATGCGAGATGGAGCGTAAAACGCACTCGCAAATAAAGTAAATCGGGTGAAAACTACATTATAGAGGGGCATTGTAATATTTGGGTAATATCTTTCATTGAGCATTGAGATTCATGAATTTGGCTGAGATTTGGTTGAGTCAATGTATTGAGTTCACACATACACAATAAAGGCTTGAAAATTAAATGAGATTGGTGATATGTTAAGTTTTAAAGGATGCATGAATTTGAAGTTTGTTTGGAGTTATTGTTATGAATCTTTGAGGCTAATGTTTGGTTGATTACGTTGATTCGGGCTCAAGTTGTGTAGGTTAAACATGTGTCTAGTTTGCATGCATTTTTCGGTTATTTCTGTTGTTTTGCTTGGGACAAGCAAATGCTTAAGTTTGGGGGTATTTGATGAGGGGGAATTATACCTACGAATCGGGCACTTATGGACTTGGTATGTTGTTATTTCTAAGTATTTTTAGTGCATTTTATCTTGCTTTTATGTTATTTTGTAGGAAAGTCCAAAGGAGGGACAAAATTGGAATTTCTGAAGAAGCAGTGGCATTTTGGTAAATAATTTGAAGTTGAGCGCCGGGGCTTTGATTTGAAAGTCGGGGCTTCCAAAGCAGTAGGTGCGTCGCGCACAGTTTTGCAGCTGGACGAATTTTGTTTGGTTTTAATAGGGTTTAGACGAAATTAAACCTAATTTTGGGTGAGGAATTATAAGTAGATGAAAGGAGGCTGTAGAGGGGGCTATTCAACATAGAGAGAAAATCACAATTAGAGACTCGGAAGATCAAGAAGCCATTCAAGGAGATCAAGACGGAGGATTTGAGGAGACAAGAATTCCTGATTAGAGTGTTTCTTTTCTCTTCCTTTTCTCAGTTTTGTAATCTAAGATGATGAGTTTGATATTCTTAGTTTTTGATTTCATTATGAACTAATTCATCCATTAAGGCTACAATTGAACCTTTTACTAGTATGAATTAAATATCTATTATGCTTCAATTATTGATTCATTCAGAGTTATCTATCATGTTTTGTGTGTGAATGATAATTGTTTGGCCAACAATTAGTGGGATACCCTAGATGAATTCGGAAGATGGAATTTAGGGTTAGATTCTAATGTGATAGCATGTATTCTTGGTTATGTGATGAATTGAATAACTAGGTTTGTTTATGGAATAGGAATATATCCATATACTGCATGTGACCTGTGGGGAATTGGATTTTAATGTGTTTATTTCTCTTATTCTGCATAGGAATATAGCAAAATAATTGAGGTGAATATTCTTATGTGATCATTGGAAAAGATCTAATAATTATTCATGAATTCCTGGTCAATAACTTTAATGGATTTAATAATTGAAAATATAGAGGATAGGTTCATATGATGTAATTGGGGATATTGTAGTCTTAAGTTTTAAACATCTGATATTCAGTTTCGTGTTAAATTTTACTCTTAGTTTTAAGTTAATTTCTATTATAATCTTCATTGGTGATTGTTTAAATATAATCAAGTTGATATGAATTGCATTTTGAGTAATTACAAGGCATAGGTCTCTGTGGGTTCGACACTCAATTTACTTCTATATTACTTGTTGACCGTGTGCACTTGCGCGTTATTATCGTTATACAAAACGCACAACACCAGCAAATCGAGGACTCCAGCATCATACATTGACCTCTTCCCCTGATCAGACAACACTGCCGGTAAAACCAAAACGGAAAAAATTAACGCCAGGCAATTTCCCGCCAAATTGCCACAGCTCAATCACACCGGTAAATTTCTCTCACCTGAATAGGCCTGAATCTTCTGGAATCGGCGGCTAGCTTCTCCAGCTGACGATGAATTCTTCGCCCCCTGCTGGATGCCATTTCTTCAAAATGTATTTTTAAAAAAACACAAAAATTACGAATGATTATATAAATATATGATTAAAAGTTCAAATAATTTGAAGGAATTCGGAATGGAGAGTAAACGAGGTTGTAGTGCCAGAGCGAGCTTGCGAATATCGGAGAATGAGGCATCCTAGCGAATCCCGAGGACAGAGTAATAGCAAGATCCGCCGTATCCTCCCTCTCGATCCATTTGATGATGATGAAGCTTCCGCTTAACTAATTAACGGATTAAGATGGTGTAGATGTGTTTATTTACAGGCGAATTTATACACTGGAACCTCCCGATCGCAGCGTAAATAGTTTGCAACATACATAAACAGAAGAGAAGTTTGACTGGAGTTTAAAGAGAGAGCAAATGGAGGTATTAAAATGGAGGAGGGGGAAAATATCTTAAAGAAGACTATGGGGAGAAACTTCGAGATCGAGAGAGATGTAAGATTTTACGCGAGATATCTTTCTCGTGAGCGGCTGCGAATTACGTGCCATACCACTGGGATTGAGACGCTTGCAATTTGGTTCCGTGTCCCGGACGGTTACGGTTTGGAGAATGGAGAAAGTGCTGGTTCAGGGGTTTTATTTGAATTAAGAAATTATTCCGTCAGGGGGTTCTTACGATGTTGCTTTTGTAAGTTAATTTAATAAATTCTACTCCATTTATTAAGTTTATCCATTAGGTGAGCAATTTTCAATATTATTTTTTTGACAAAAGATTGGCTATAAAAAAATATAAAATAATAAAAACATGATAATAATTTATTATAATCATTGAACTCTCACCCATGTATGATAGAATATTAATTAATTATAATTTTATACATCATTTTATTATGGGTGAGTATGATGCCATCTTGATACGGTTTGAAACTCAAATCGCACATAAAACTGCTTAGGTGCGGTTTGAACCGTGCAGTGCAGTTTTATTTGATACGATTTCGGTTCTAAAATCAATTGAAATAATTAAATTTTATGTAATTTAAATTAACAATTTAGCATCACATAATATTAAATACCACTTTGATAATACACACGACCTTTAATATTTTGTCTAAACAAAAGCAAAATAAAAGTTACATGAAGAATAATTCCAAATGGATTAATTGAAGGGTGACTTTCATAATAATGCTTCTTGATATAGTCTGTGTTGAAAATGGTCAAACAACGAAAAAATAAAATAAAATGATGCAGTGCGGTTTTTTCATGTGCGATTTTGCCCAAAAACTAAATTCAAACTGCAAATTCGATTTTTCAATCCACCTAAAACAGTCACATACATCGGAACCGTTTGTGCGATTTTAATTGATGCGATTTGTGCGATATTTAGTGTGATTTTAGGGCCAAATCAATTTCTTGCTCAACCCTATATTTTATATATAACTTTTTATACTTTTTTTGTTGTCACCATAGTATTGCTCAAGCAATTTGTTCCATTTAACAACCAAACGAAAGTAGTAAAAATACAACCAAAACGGGCACCAAATAATTAATTTCATCAATTTGGTTATAAACACGAATAAAATACTTTTGATCTAACAAAATAATAGATACAATTAGAGTAATTAAAATTATAAACTTTGTGATCACAATAATTCACAAAATAAGATGAAGATTGATGAATATATTGATAAATTTTAAATAATAGTAAACAACAGGTTGAAAATTGTAGTTACGAAAGGAATGTTAAAATTGCAAAAAATAAAATAAATAAATAAATTCATAATCTAGTTAAAACTTTAGAAGTTTTAAACACATCGTTTTTGTCTCTTTTAAGGTTAAAACATCATATATCAATAATTCTCAACGAATCAAAAGTTATACTTAAATCAAAATTATCGAATTAAAAGTTATGCTTAAACAAAAATTAACCCGTTGGACGTGAGTTTTCTCTCTTTCCTTGCTCATGTTTAGTGATTGGACATGAGCATGAGTTTTTTGTCCCAAGAAACGAGAGTTAGGTAATGTTTGATTATCTCTTATTATTATTTCTTAGGTGTTGTTTGTTTATCTCTTATTGACTCTTAATAGACTGCCTCTTATTCGGTAAGAGGCAGATGATTGTTTTTTTTTTATTACTTCTTAACGCCTCTAACCGATTAAGATACAAAATTAAGTCTAAATAATTAAGAGACAAGTCTGAATGAATATTGTTATTTTTTAGACAAAAATACCTCCTTAATATTATCATTTTTCTATCATATCCCCAACCAGATCTGCCACTACGCCACCACTACACCATGACAATACCACACCATCACCATGCCAGATCTGGGGAGGGGGCACCGGGGATGGGGTGTTAGTTGATGCCCTAGAGGCTAATTATTTGATGTAATTGCTTAACATTTTTGATATTATATTTGATTGTATAAATGAATTATTTTATTATGATTTCATTTACTGCGTTATATAAATGTTAGCATAATAAAAGTCCTTAGAATAGTGATACAAATTATATAGCTTCAAGTATGTGACTTGAACATGAGATTATATAATTACAATTAGTATCATTGATCTTAAATGTCCCTAGTCGAGTATCATTGTTAATGGGACAACAATGATGCATTAAGACTAGTATGTGGATTGACTGATTGCCAAATCTCATTGGTCATAAATATATGAGATATTTGAGTCAATGCATAGGTACATGTTAGAGAACAATGTACTGGACAGACCCACCATGAGAATTCTACATGGAGCATTATGCAAAGTGTCATAAGAAATTCTCATAGTGACAATAATGTAATGATCCTCCGACCTGAAGTCACTATATTATTACACGAGAATTTGTGTACTTTGATATCATCAAAGGTCACCTTTAATAGGGTGGACAATAAAGGTGATTATTGGGTACATCATGAATCGTGTGAGGAATATGAGTGATCTAGATGAAATTTAACCCTCCTATATATTAGGGGTGATATCCATAGCCCTCTTGATTGAGTAGGACTATGAAATGCATGGTCATGCTCAAATAGTGATTTGTTTCATATAGTCTACTCATTGATCAAGCAAACTCAGATTAAATTATGAAGAGTGTGACACTTTCCATGTCTCGAGTTTAATCTAGGATGTCAAGGTTAAAAGGATTACATTACTTTGAAATATTGGTCACAAAAAGGTTGTATCGAATCACCGATCTTATTATTATTTGAGTACCAGTGATGCATTACTAGATGCCGCTCGCTGTTTATAATTTTATAATATGATTTTAAAATTATTGTCAACATAATAATAACCTATTATGTCACACACTTAGAACGTATTTAAAAGGGAATTAATTTAAATTGAAAGTATTTTAAATATATCAATATGATTGATAGTATTTAAAATTATGAATTTAAATTAATAAGATAATTTGTATATATGTATATTAATTAAGTAAGACTTAATTAAAATATAATATATATAAATTCGAATTTTATTTTTCTAATTAAATTAGGTTTTGGTTAATTCCTATTAACTACTATATATATGATATATCAGTAGTCTAAAAACCACGTAAGGAAAAACTAAAAACCCTAGTCGCTTTAAGAAAGAGGCTAGAGAGAAAAATAGTTCAGAAATTCTGATCGTGGTGGCTAGTACCGCAGATCCCTTTCGCTGCAGATCGTGTGACGGTTCACGGAGCGTTCGTGTGGATACCGTAGAGACGCAGTCGCTGGATTGCGTTGAAGATTCGAAGTCATTCCAGAATTCTATCATCTCCTTTCCATCTCGAATAATCGGTAAATAATCTAAACCTCTGAATTGATATGGTTTTACATGGATCCTGTCTTAGGGTTTCAGAAATTTTTTAAAATTCCGCTGCTTTCTCTGTGTCGAAACCCTAACAGGGGGAAGCTCGGGGAAGTGGGGCACTAGAGAAGGATGCAGCCGCTGCTTTAAATTTTTATTTTTTTTTAATATTTTTGTGCATAAGGATAAAATAGTAAAATACTTTTATTCAGATATTTTGAAAAAAATAATTATCAAATAACATTTTTTTTTTATTCAAATACAATTCTATTCAGACACTCTATATTATTCAGATGTCTAAATTATTCAGATATTAATAACTAATTTTATCAAACATAACCTTAGTCTTATCTCTTTTTCGTGCAGAGTCAATCTTGTTTGATAAAAATTTAGTTTACTTACCTCTTTTTGGCTATTAAAAAAACGAAGCAATTTTTTTTTAAAAAAAAAGAGACTCCTCACTACTCTTTTACTCCCACTATTCTAATTTTATTTTTTTAATTTTTCACTTCACTTCTATCATTACACCATCACTCACCACCACCCATTGTCACCACTCACCACCACTATTGCTCGCCATATTTTATAGTGATTGTGTAAAATTGCCAAAATTATTATTTTATTTTATTAGACTTAAAATATTTTACTAGTTATACATTATTGGTGATTTTATTTGAATTAATTATTTTATATTTATTATGTTTTTGTTCTCAATTTGAGTTTGTATAAACCGATATAAGGACAAAATAGAAAAATACTTTATTAAAACATACAATAAAGACTTTATTAATTATCAAATAACTCTTTTATATTTAAACTCATTTTAAAAAAAAAAAAAACTCTATTTTAATAAAATTTTATTACATATTTTTATCAACCACTATGTTAGACAAGTAGGAACTGTTTCATTTGGGGTGGGGTAACATCTTTATAATCAGCTCGTATTATATACACACACAGAATACACGAGCATATGTTCTTATATTGAACCATAATAGGCAACATTCCCCCATCATACATTTCACTGAATTTGAAAACTGATGAGCACGTCATTTGAATTTGAAACAGTTGTTACAAGTACGAATATAGGTAGTATAAAGTTGTGCCAAAATTGCCCTTTCAAGAAATTTAAGAAAAGAAACGTGTAGGATTACACTGTCATCAGCATTACAAGACATAAAAGCCCTCCTTCAGAGAACAGTTATTACCGAAGATCAAAAAACAATAGTCATACAACAAATACCATGGTAGATGAGCCCTTATTTATGTACAGGCACCAATCTGTTACTAGATGCAAAAGTAAAAGAACAAGAATTACAACAGGACATACCAGTTAGCTAGCAAATAGGAGAGACTTACCCCCTAAAATTTAAAATGACTGCGTAAAACAAGTTTCTTGTCGCAGCCATATATCCTGCCCAGTCTAACATGATATATATAGCTTGTAACACTGAAAAGAAAACTATATATGGAAAAGAACCCTTCACGGCACCTGATGCTAGAGGGAATAAACAAATTGCTCTAAAATACTAGTCGTTTACAAAGCTAACCTACCCATTCGGAGGAAGCTTACCAGCTAAAATTTTGATGCAAGTTATTGAGCTTAGAAATCATAATATAGACGCCTTGCCATTCTGTTAGCAGCCACATCCAGACGCCTTGCCATTCTTTTAGCAGCCACATCCCGCCTAACCGATATCCCCCATTTTATGGCTGCTCGAATCTTACACCACCTTGCTTTGGGCTTTCCGTTCCTTGAGAAATGGAAATCTATATTAGAGGAAAGAATGCCAACTGATTGAGTGCTTGGAGCAAGAAAAAGCCCATTTCCTTGCCATGTCGACATCTCTACGTGAGAAATGTCATTAGCAGCTAGATCCCCAGTCACCGCGACTGACCCCAGAGATCCACTTGGAGCGGCATTATATCCTTCCCTATACGATCCATAGAAAAAATCTTCCATCACAAAACTGTTGCTTAGAGTTGGAGAAAATGCTTGCATTGAATGACAATTATGTGCCTGAGAAACTTCCAGTTGACTACCATTATCCACGTCAAAGGTATATGGTGGTGAAGTTGTCATATGATCAGAGCCCAGCAGCATTTCAAGTTGAACTGCACAAAAATAAAGTTTCGGCAATGCTCAGAACACAAATTCGAGTGACTGAAGAAAGAGAAACGGCGACATTTTATTGCTTCCAAACCATACATACTGCTACTAAAGAATGAAAACCATCTTAATTAATGGTTTTCAAATTTGATGAGATGAAAAAGTCACTTGATCTGCATCTTTTTTTATGATAGAGATTTATGTTTTGCTCATTATTTAAAAGTTTATTTGTGTGAAAATTGGGACAACCACCTTGCAAATTGGGATCCATCAAATTACTTCAATTTCCTTTAAGATAAATATTACCTTATAAAGATTGGACAAAAGGAAAAGAGAACAAAACAATTCCAATAGAAAGTGGAAATATGAGAATTAGACACCATTCATAAGTCATAACTTAGTCTTTCAGGTTTACAGAGACGAGAAAAATTAACCTCAATAGCTTATATACCTTGATCTGCAACTGGGGTGTTCTGTAGACCTACACTAGGGCTGCTAAAAAGTTCAGCTTGCAGATTAGACAGTAGCATTGGGGGGCCTACAAAGTATTCTTCATTGAACAGTACCAACTGATCCAAATTGTTATAAGCCTCCCGCTTCACATCTTCTACTAAACGCTGCCAATCAAAGTGAAAATTCATCAGTATCATATCAGAAGGAAACATTGCTATGACTAAAATATACAGTAATTATGATGAGACTGACAAGTGAAGAACATGACTGGATTTCACTTAATATCATGTGAAGCTACATAACAAACTTTTTCAATTTTTTTCTCCCTTTAGCATCCTTGAAAACTATTGCACTTGGTTATTAAATTGATTAAATGTAATTACAAACACCACCAACGCCCCCCCCCCCCCCCCCCCCCCCCCCCCCACCCCCCACACACACAAAAAAAAAAGAAGAAAAAAAACAAGTATAACTATGGGTTCACTTTAAGATGTGAATGCATTATAAATTCTTAAGATGTGGCTTGCTGTGTGAGGAAAACCAAATAAAACTAAAGCTGGGAGAATCAGTTTATAAAACTTCCCCAAACCATGCCCCACCCCCTCTTTGCCTCCTAGTAATGAATGATAAAGCATTTACACTTACACACACACACACACACACACACACATATTTATACATATATAGATATATGTAATAAACTTTTTGTTATTGTCGGCGAGATCTATTATTGTTTTTCACATGTCCTGGGAAATTTAAAGTAGGTGCAAAATGTCAAAGTGTCCCACTTTGTGGCCTACCATACAATTGGTTATATAAATATGCAAATGCTCCTTTGATGGTGAGAACCCGTGATTAACCAACTAAAATAATGTGGAGTAACATCCAGAGTAAAAATCTATGAGGATGAAGGCCCAAAAAGAAATGTAACAAACTCATACACCGAAAGCATTATCAGTATAGGTACAAACCATCTGGAATACGTTCAGTTTATCCAGGCTCAGGTAATTTTGGCCATCAAAGATTGCTCCTATAACCTTCCAGATAGAATTAAACACAAGCACAACCCTTTCTGCATCTCTGATGTACAGGTACATCTTATCATCTAGAATGCAAGTAGTAGCATGTTCAGTGATTGTGTCCCATGTCTTGTTAGAGATCCCACCACCAAGTACTACCTATAAGATCCAGGATACAAGGTCAGACAGACTCATTCAAAACTTCTTCTCTAAAATCTAAATAGAAGTTCCACTAAACTCAAATGATTTGAAAACAGAAGTACAGAAAAATTCTCTTACATTGCGTAGTGAGGAGGGCTTAGTCACATAAAAACGGAGGAAATCCTCCACTGTAGATATTCCAGCAGACGCCAACCGTTTATGGAATGCACCATCTTTTGCTATTCTTTCTAAGCGCCATGTTTCATCAGCAAATGATGGAGGGTGGTGCTTCTTGTATGCTGGACCAAAAAATCCTTGTTAGTTTAGAACTCTAGAAATAATTACCAGCTATTAAATGAGGAAGTTTGATGAATTGAATATTTCATGGTTCTACAAGTAACTGGGATAGGAAAATGAGGTAGAATATTCAAAGTTTATAAACAGACTCCGAGTAAAGATATAAAATTTCATATATCAATTCTTTTAAAAATTCCAGGTAAAATCTATAGCTAGGTATATATATGATTACGGAACAGGATAAGAAAACAGATAAGTAAATGACAACATCATTTTGCAAACTGTCTAACAGATGAATTTGATCTCAATCATTTATACTATACTTTACCCTTAATTCAGTACATGTATTGCAAGTATCGTCAATAAGTTCACTGTTTAGTCCAGTCATATCTCAAGTGATAGAATTTAATATGATAATAGATTAAATGAAAATCTAAAGTTGCTATTATCAAATAAAAGTTGCACAAATATCAAGGAATCACTATGCTTTAGGAAAATGGATATGCTTCCAAACAAAGCTTCAAGGAAAACCCAATAAGTCATTGTTTAGTTGTGTGATGATAAGGGAAACAATACTTCAAGAGTTGCACCATCACAAAATATTTGAAAGAACCAATTCCAAACCATGTGTAAAGAAAGATGCTGGTGGGATAGAGAAACTTACACTCTCCACGGTGATCTTTTACAACAAAGGCTTCACTTTTTGCTTCCCTGACTCTAAATTGAGTGGAAATAGTTTGCACTCTTGCTCCTAACCTAAATTTCCTACATCTTATCCAGCTTGAATTATCAGTAAAACAGATGTTATCCAGATCAGCAACTCCATTCCTTAAGGTTATTGTAAGATCCCCAGTCACCAACGGCCTTTTTCCTTCTCTTTCTCGTATAACACAGGCATTAAAGTCCTTCTCAGTCCAATCTTCTCTTTCCCCAGCAACAAAATCACCATCAAGAACAACAATTTCTATCTTTACTGACGACAAGGGTCCAGATGTAATTATATTTTTGGAATTAGCGTCCACTAAAACTATTTTGATAGGCTCACTATCATCAGATTCAACCTTGCTGTTAGTGAACAAAGTAGGAGGTAACTTATTGTGAAAGTGCAACTGCCAGGGGCTTGCAACAGATGACTCAATTTGGTTAAAAGATGATCTGTAACAAATAAAAAAGAAAATTTAGACTTCCACTAAGATTATCGGGAAAAACTCTAAAAAAGATGACAAACGTATCTTGGCTAATTACAGCAGACCAGAAATTATACAGTTAGACCTATATTATTAAATACCAAAGATGCAGACAATTGCAAACTTAAGCATACCCTGAGTTGAACTAATATTCAGGATACACGGTCTAGTAAAGTACGACGAATGAAAGAGGGGCTTATAGACAAGGACAGAGGAGGGATTTTATTAGGTGGAAAAAATAGCAAGCACAACCTTTTCTAATACCATTATCATTATAATAGCTTGTCATATGGGATTCATTGCATAATTGAGTTGTCATTTTAATAATTAGTAGAAAGAGAATATATTATACTGCGAAAGAAGTTGATATTAGAAAAGCACCAGGGGATTCCCATATAGATAAATAAATAACAAAGTCTGAAAGTTAGGTATTCTTGAATAAGGTAACACAGGTGTGCCTCACTCTAATTCAATCAAAATTCTCTAAAAAAAGAAAATTTATAGATTTAGGACCAAAAATTCCTTTGCCTTATGAATAGCTCTGCCCATGCTGAAAGACAATCTCACCTACCAATCATACATCGTAATCAACAATCACAAAAAGATCATATATAAAATTAGATTTGATCCTAATCTTACAGGGCACAAAATTTGAAATACCATAACAAAATAAATCGCACAAACCTTGCAGACGGGTGACAAAAACGTTGAATTGCGTGATTCACCTCCTCCTGCACCTAGAAGCAAAGGAAGGAAAGTATTAACACATATATTTGATTGAAAAGGTAGTTCGATCAAACTTTTTATTTTATTTATTTCAATATCAATTATTTCAGACATTCTAGTACAATGCTCAAGCAATACTACAATCAGTTTTGCAAACTGCACTTATATTACTGTACACATGGTATTTCCGCATGTAAAGAGGGGAAACCATGTTTAGATTGCTTGTGAATAGATAATAATAGAGAAAGAGTTAAAACTGTAATGCGTATTGAAAAGTAGTTTTCTTAAATGGGGGTACAGGACTATCCAGGACGCATCCATGTCCTTTTGACATAACGCTTCTAGAGATCCCCCAGGCAGGTCAAAAATCTTTAAAAGAAAAATTTAAACAAGATGGATGCTTTCTTCACAAAAATGCAACACCTCAAACAACAGAAGTATATAATTGACCTATCATTAAATACTTTAACACAAATTCATCCGGTAAGTTGAAATTGCATATTGACTCAGCTTCAATTCTTCATAAACAAACTTGCACAACATAGTGATAATGAATGAGCTACAAGACCACTGGCTTATCTAAGAAACTATTCAACCGTTAAAAAGTGGTCAAAGTATGCATGAAAAAAATGAAAATGGACATAAACAGAAAGATTTCAAATATAAATGGTAAATTTCAACTCAATGCAGAGAGAAAATATCTTACTACTCTACGAAGAAAAGGTTCCAATCTTGGTACGAATTCATGCAGCGATATTCCACTCATTGCATCTCCAAAAACACTGCAGAGAAATCACACACCCACATTAAATATTGGACTAAAAAGTGAAAGAAAAAATACAAATACATAAATAAATGAAAATTGACTGCCTACGTTGCAGATGTAAGACGTCGTCTTGGTTCCCAGTTAGAAACTTCAGAACCATCATCACCTCCCTCACCCAAATATCGCTTCAGTACCATCAAATAGCAAGAGACTGTCTAACTATTAAGCTCTAAAATGACAATTGTTCCAAAATCAATAAATCAGGGTAACTCAAAACTGCCCAATTCCCTCACTTATAAAGGAAACCAATGGTGGTGACCCCACCAAAGAAAGTACATGGAAGCTTCAATTGAGCTAAAACTAATGCTTAAAATCAAGAAAGTCAAGAAATTTATTGTAATATTATCAAAACAAAAACAAACACCCTTTGGCCTTAACTATCTCAACATTTCATAATCAACTAGGACAAAAATAACATTGCACTTGTCACAATATCGAAAAATTTAATAAGTCAAGATTGATAGATGAGTGACAAACACATTAAAAAATTGAGATTCAACAAGCAGAATAACCGCGTAAAGATGGAAAGGTACCGAAAGGGTACAATAATTACAGGTCAAATAATCAAAATCCAATCACACCAAACAACGTGGAGGAGAGAGAAATCTAACGCGTGCCTGCTAAGAAGGTCGGCGGAAGCTGCAGAGACGCAGTAGCAAAAGAACGCGTATAGGGTTGAGTAAAAAGACTTCATGATTTGTAAAGCTACAGACCTAGAATTTCACTCTTCACTTTGAATTCAACTGTAAAGTCGTCGATACATGTATATATACAAATTGTCACTGTCACTGTCAATGTCTCTCCTACACTTGAAAATGCTTGGAATCATTTTCCTTTCCTGGAATTTTCTGGGAAAACGTTTTATTGTAAATGCAAGGAACTTTTCCTTGGTCCTTGTTCTACCCTTCTAGGAGATGAAGCAGTCATTTATTTTGACCATGGAGATTTTATAGAGGACAAGTCACAGTATATGCCGTTATGGGTCTGTCTCAAAAATGTGGTTTGATTTCAATTATTTGGGCTTAAGAAATTAACACTCCATCATTCAAACTACGCTAATATTAAAATTTGAAAAATTCAATTCATAAATACTAACTAACAATGATAGAGGCTGTTTTCATTTTATTTTTATTTTTTTGAAGTCAAAGATAAAGGATGTTTGAGATATTTTATAAGCAGTTAAATTTATTTATAATTAATTTTAATAAATAAATAAATATTTGAAATAGTTTATAAATATAAACATTAGTAACATATTTGTTTAGAATTCAATTCGACCAAAAGATAAGTCATCGTGTCTTATATCTCGTTCAAATAAATTAATTATTCACTATTTTATTTGTAATATCATAGCAAAATCATAATGACAAACATATGAATTATATTATTACAACTAACGTGTTTATTCAAACTTTAATATTTAAACAAGAAAATATTTCTTTTTTAGAATCTATAATATTACAATTCAATGTAAGGGAAATTTACTTTCAAGCAACTGTGATAATCCTACCCTTTATCACAAGTTTGAACAACAAAATCATATATTGAATTTTATAATTAAAGTATTTTTCCCTATTTATGCATTTTAATTTCACCAAAGAAATGAGATTTCGTCTAAATTAATAGTTACAATCCGATATTGTTCAAAAAATAACGGTGTTAAAAATTATTGTGATATGGTGTATTTTGGGATTTGCTAAGGGTTTTTTTTAATTAAATTTTTTGTAAGTGATTGTGCTAATGTTATTAACAAACTTACCCATATAATTTTGGAGCAATTGTGTTTATCATTTATTATTATGGAGTGTGTTAGTTGAATTTTGTAAGTTTGTTTGATTTTCTTATATTTATAGGTATAAACCCTATTCGGCAATAATTTATTTTAAAATAATTTAAAATTTAAATTTAAATAAATTTATTAGTTAAAATTTAAGTGACTTATAAATAAAAGTGGTCAGCAATTCATTTGGACTTATAAGTCATAAATTAAGTTAAATAAGTTCGAAGATATTCGACTGATAATGACTTATAAGTTAAAATAAAATATAAATATTATTAAAAAGGATATTAATAAGAAGATACAGTGATTCAATAACATAACTAAAAAATAATCACCTGAGATTTTTGAATGTAGATAGATATACTGAACCATTTAATAATACATTTCCTCAATTATAAATTATAAAAATAATATTAATTTTAAAGATAACAATTTAAAATTAAGATAAATTTATTTAATTTATGTTAATATAATTATAAATATCATAAATTACTTTAAAATATTATTAATTATAAAATTAATTATTTTAAAATTTTAAATAAAATATGTCAATTTTAATTTTAAAAAATCTGAAATTGTACCCTCTTTCCTTTTATAATATATATATATATATATATATATATATATAGACAACTATAATAAAGCTATCCCACCCGTCAGTGTTGTTGAAGATATGGCAGCTAATCGAGGTTGCAGGGATCTGAAGTAGTAGTCCTTCGATGAAGACGAGACGAAAGGATTTCTCAACTTTTTTGTCATGTTTTATTTTTAGTCTTATTTGTTATACAAAAAATAAAATATAGTAGAGAATATCACAATTCACAAACACAGTCATTTTTATTTTAGTGGAATATATTGTTTTATATTTGGTATTTGTTTCACTACTTTCATATATATATATATATATATATAGAGAGAGAGAGAGAGAGAGAGAGAGAGAAAAGGAGGAGAGAAATAGAGGTCGCTGGAGAGAATTGATTCGAAGGGAAAGATAAATATGTCATTTATAGGAAAATAATGGAAAGAAAAATTGTTATTTTATTTTGTCAAACTTATTTATTAAAAATAACTTATAAATTATTTTAAAATAAATTTCAAATTATTAATTATTATTTGTATAAATTAAAAAATAAATCATAAATTAAATAACAAACAAATATTTAAATAATAAAAAATAATTTATAAATTAATTTCACCCACTTATAAACTACTGCAACTGGAACGATGCTCTCAGTAATATTGTGGGTCATGATCTTATATATAATTTTTATCTTTTGGACAATTTGAAATGATCCCTGCTACCATGTATTATTTTATTATATTTTTTGTACTATTTTAAGAAAAGTAAAATAAAATCAGTCAAGTGTCCCAACTAACTCAACTGTAGCAGCCCCGTAATTCCCAAATTTAGAAACCAACTGCTTTCGCTAGAATTTGACTTCAGTCTTCCAATGGCAACCCCAATCCCGTCCACCACCACCACCGCCAATAACAACCTATTCGCCGCCGTAGACATGGGAACCAACTCCTTCAAACTGCTCATCGTCCGCGCCGACCCATCCACTGGCCGCTTCCTCACCCTCGACCGCCTCAAACACCCAGTCCTCCTCGGCCTCTCCACCTCCAACGCCACCATTTCCTCCCCCTCTCACCTCCTCCGCGCCGCCGATTCCCTCCGCCAGTTCCAACAAATCCTCCAGTCCCACCACATCCCCACCTCACACCTACGTGTCGTCGCCACCTCCGCCGTCCGCGAATCCCCCGACCAATCCCAGTTTCTCCACCACCTCCACGAAACCCTAGGACTCGAAATCGAAGTCCTCTCTGGACCCGAAGAGGCCCGCCTTGTTTACCTCGGTATCCTCCAATTCTATCCGGTTCATAATAATACTGTTATGGCCGTTGATATTGGAGGTGGATCAACTGAATTTGTTATCGGAAAGTCCGGTAAAGTCTTGTTCTCAACTTCATTAAAATTAGGGCATGTCACCCTGACACAACAGTTTGTAAACACCAATGAAATTGAGAATTTACGGGAGTACATTCGAAATGTCATTAGTGAATCTGAATTGATTGAGTCTGTGAAAAATTATGGTTTTGATATTGCTATTGGTTCTTCCGGTACGGTTAAGGCTATTGAAAAGGCAGTTTCTTACAGATATGGGTGTAATTTGGGGGATACTTTTGGGTTCAATGGGTTTAGAAGGGAGTGGAGGTTTAGCAAGGCAGAATTGAGGGGTGTTGTTGAGAGTTTGTTGAGTGGTGAGGAGGAAGTAATGAAAGATGTTTTTTTCAAGAGGAGATCGCAGTTTATTGTGGCGGGTGCTGTTTTGTTGGAAGAGATATTTGGGTTGCTTGGGATTGGGGAAATGGAGGTTTCCGGGTATGCACTGGGAGAGGGTGTGATTGCTGAGAAATTGGCTGAGGTTTTTGAAGGTTATGATTTGAATGCAAATGCGAGGTGGAGGTCTGTTACGCAGCTTGCTACTAGGTTTAATAACAATAAGAGGATGAAGGCTGCTGCATTATGTGCCGGGATTGCAAAAGTATAGATAATTTTGAATTGAAAATGAAATTGTGAATTACCTTTATTAGTGGAGAAATTGGTTTTAATAAAGTCTTAGTGAGATGTTTATGCAGGAGATTTTTGAAGGTTTAAAGAAATTGAATGAGGTCGATGATGATCAAAAGAAGTTAATTGCTTCTTTGGATGACAAGGATCTTGAATATCTAGAAGCTGCTTGTTTGTTTCATAATATCGGGTTATTCACAGGAAAAAAGGGTTACCATAAACAGTCTTACCAGATAATCATGGTAAGCATTCATGGCCTTCATTAAAATTAAGAAATTCCTGCAGACTAACCATTTTTTGATTTGTAAACTGTAAAATTTTTATGAAGTCAATATTGTTGAAAATGTAGTATGTAAAACTAGAATCTGGTGTGCATGTGTGAACTCGTAAAATTAGGGAGATTTATTCTTGAATTTGCTTAAGAATTCGCCAAACGTAATGTGTTTCCCGAGGATAAATAATTAATTGCTTTTCATTAATTTCCTTTTGACTAGCTTGATCTTATTGTACAGAATGGTGATCATCTTCATGGATATAATACTGAAGAGGTTAAGGTGCCTTATCTGACTTATACTGTAGTTTAGTTTTAGAACAACCATATATAAGTATTGTTTTCTTGCTGATGGACTTTAGTTAGTTTCCAGTTAATTGCATTGCTTGCAAGGCATCACAGAAAGAAATTTCCAAAATATGGTCATGGTTCTCTTGAAGGTTTTACTAAAGAGGTATTTTAATGTGTTTTTGGTGAAGAATAATCAATGAACTCTTAATTGGAAAACTAGAAACTCTCTTTTGTTCTTTATAATGATGTTTTCAGATGAAGCAGAAATTCAGAATTCTTTGTGTACTTGTACGTTTATCTGCTGTACTAAAGCAATACCAGTCTCTAAACATTCAAGACATAGAACTTTCACGTTCTCATGACGGTTTCAAACTGGTAAGATTCGGAATTACTTATTTAGGTTCTTTATGTGATATAGGAAAATTGTCCATATTGTGGTATTGTGGCACATTGTTACTTGCTATCTATTGCTGGTTAAGTGTTACTGAAGAACCAAGTGATAAAATTGCCCCTTGCATCTGGCATGTTCAATTTGGCTGCAAAAACTAAAAGTGATCAAAAAGTTCCAATATTAGAAAGGATGTAATTAGTTTAACTCAAAGTTTGCTCCATAAGTGCTTATACTCTTAAAATGATATTAAAGATGAATATAAATGTAATTTTATATTCATCTTTTATTTCATTTTTTTTGTTTAGATGGGATTACAGTAATCATACAATATAAGTAGTAGTAATAAGAATAAAATTGCCTCTTTCTCTTTTGTGAGAAAAACAAACGAGTTCATCTTTCAAAAAGAAAAAGGAATGATACATTTGTTTAATGTGGACAAGTATCAGAAGATAGGAAAACAAATATAGATACATTTAGGACTGTCTTGTGTTATTGCGGATCTGTGTCAACACTTTAACACACGTGACTATGTTTATAAATAATAGGAAACTAAATGTACATAGAAAGGACAATGCAGGTGATCAATAATTATTTTGCTTTGATTAAGTAAAATTTATTAAAAAGGTGCCAAAAGGGGAGTGACGCCCAAGTCCACGCTAATCAATAATTTCCCTTTCATTTTTTCAATATCCATTCATTGTTCTTAACGAGCATCGGAGGGCAGAGAGGGACAAGACCATCTCTCCGTTTTTCTGCATATTTTGTTCTGCCCTTGAGCCAAATCGAAACAGTGTGTAGTGATTAGAACCTCCTCTTAGTATCAACAAATAGTATTTGTTATTCTCAAACAACAAATATAGTTTCTATAATATAGGATCTTTTTCCTTTTCACATCAACCCCTGGCTTCTTGTTCAACTGGAAAAGAAACTTGTTTGAGGGTTAGTTGTTCAATTGTTCACTGCTCATAATGAGAAGAAAGATGTACCACTTTTAATGCAAAACAATATATTTTGATAAAGAAAAGTCGAGAGTTTACACCATAATACTCTGGAGAGTGTTATGTCAAGCTCCACAAAGTCACATTCACAGTTAATAATATTCACTTTTGTTTTATAGCGGAGTACTTTTTTGGTGTTTCCTAATGTCTGCTCCCAAGAAAGCTGCAAGCATATTGTTTTTAAGCCTATTCGAATAGCTACACCTAACTAACCTTTTCGGCTAAAGTAGGTTACAACAAATATAAGTTAGGAGAGGAGCAAAAAATATTCTTCCGGTGCTTGTAGTTTGTACTCTTTTCTCTTTCCCTCTCTTTCTCTTTCCTTGTGGATGGTGTATGTAATTTTACTGAACGTTAATTGCTTTATTTGGATGATGATACGAAAGAAAATGAATATTCAAGACAATAAAAACAAAGGTACCTAAAAACAAGTTGCAGGTAGACTGAGAGCTTAATATGTGGTCATTTTTTGGCAACAAAACAAACAAGTGTATGCTGTTGCACCTAGGCATTTATAGAAGAACAGTAAACTGGACGATTCCTCAAAATGGAGAGGGTTCTAGTCAGTTCCTGATTTGATCTCTAGTCAAATGAATCTGTTGATCATGCTCCCCACTTGAAATGCTCGTATTGGTTTCAATTCCTTAGCAGGGGAGAGAGTGAATTCAAATGGATCAGTCGGTTTGATCTGTTCTTAGATAAATGGTTTATGATCACAAAGTAAAGATTAGATAATTGTTTGTTTAAATGCCACAGGGTAGTTATGTTGCTTTTCTTTTTTGGCTATCATTTAAACTCCACATGCTTTTAGCTTATTGTTGATTCCATAATACTTATTTATTTGGTCGCTCAATGGCTAAATTTCAGGTAACCTTGTGCAATAAGTGGTTCAACTGCTTTGGTTCCGTGTCCTTGTTGCGTTGCTAAATTGTTGATTATAGGCATAGTTGTTAGAATCGTACAATACGCAATACGTATCGTTCGATTCGACACAATACAATATAAAATCAATTCATAATCGTAGCAGTATAGATCTTTGTGTGAGAATCGTATGAATCACAGTCATATCTCATGTGAATTGCATAAATCGCACGATACTCCAATACTCCATCGATACAGGAATACGCTTAAAAAAAGAGGCCCGAATAAGAAAATAATTGTTACCTGTTTACACCGTCGCTCAATTCCTATAGGCTATTGCCCACATTCGCGATTTCTAAAAGAGGGGCAAATCCAATCTCAGATCATACAAAAACCTTCAATCAGTCCCAAAAATTTAACTCTACTTCTTCGATTAGCCCCAAAAGTGAGGTATACACTATGACCTATAGCTTCTATCGTAATCTCTGACTCTCTATTATCTTCAATTATCATCGCCGGTTCTATAGCTTCCATCGGAATTGTACGACTTGTGTTTTCTCCTCTTGTGTCATCGGAGTACGTGTTTTGTTTTGGATCCAAGACTAAATTCATACAAGTAAGTGGCCTCACAGCAGCTATTTTATATAGTGAATAATATACTATATTGCTCCATTCACTTAAAGCAGTAATAAAGTAATACTCCACTCACTTAAGAAGTAAATAAAGTAATAAAAATTGTATAATGTAGTATAGATAGCACTAATTTACCTTTTTTCTTTTCTTTATTATATACTTTTAGTATTATAATTTGTTTGTAACTTATAAGTAATCATTTAATACAATTAATTATCATATTAATTTTTATTTTTAATTAATATATTTTCTAATTTTTGGTATGATTTTAAGTCATAAATTATGGTCTCCATTTGACTATATATAATAATAATTATTTTATACATTATTTTCGTATCTTACAATACCATTCACGATACGATATATGAAATATGATACGGAAGTTTTCGATTCATGATATGATTCACGATTTAACAACTATGTTTATAGGTACTTAAAGAGATCAGAGACCAGCCCCTGACATCTGCTATCATTCAGCCTCAAACAGCAGACACAGCAGGCATTGAGGTAGAACTAGGAGAAGAGTTGGAGCACTTTAAAGTGGTAATCCTTCTGACCTGATCTTTGTTGTTTTGATAGTGCTTGCACTTACTTCTGCATAACCATTTATATTTCATGTTTTCGCAGGTATTCAAACAAAAGTTGGCGGTTGTGGTTCTTTAAAGCAACTCAGAACTGTCTGGAAAATAAGCTACATATCTCATATTCTTTCAGGTATTCCAAGCAAACATGTTAGTTGGAGTTCTTTCAACCCCTGTAGAATAATCAGGATGACAGGATGTTGATGTATCAATCACCTTTAGCCTATTAAGTTTTTAACCATTTTTAGGTTATAGGTAAATTATCATTTTAATAAAAGTTTAAATACTTCAGGTGTGGGCTGTTTACGATGCTGTTCTACATATTAGTGTTACTTTATGTTTTTTAAAACTAATAGAATGACTACAAGTTATAGAGACAAGGAAAGATCTAATAGAAATTTAGTCATCACATGATATTTGAGGTGGTGAACCTCTCATTTTAATTCAGTGATCAAATAAGCATTCTATTCGTCCAAAAATTCTGGTGCTAGGATATGACATGACGGCTGAACCGCGCTATAGGATCATCAGCAAAGTGACTGTATACTTACCAAAACACTCAATTTGACAAGTAGTAAATCTTACTAATGATAAGACTCTAGTTATCTTTAGAATCACTAAGAAATTCAGTTTTGCTGTCACATTAATTTGTTAAAAAAATAAGTACATCTTATTTTCCCTCATACTAATAGTTATATCATGATTATATAATATGCAGCATACATACCTACCTACATACGTATATATAATTGTTGTTAGCAGTGGTGTAGAGTGTAGACATATTTGATAATTGATTTGAAATTATTGTGACAATTAACTGAGAGCATATAATGGTGCATCATAATGATATCTCCGGCTTGAATGTTTACATAGATTGATTAAAATAAGAGTGAAAGTGCATAGTAACAAAACTTTCAATTAGTGCTTCAGCAACTAATTTGGTGATCATGTTATCCTTAAGCTTCATTACAAAGGTCCCGAGCTCCTTGAATTGAGGCATTTGGTCCTTTCCCTCTTTTAATTCCTTGTCTGAAAATTTGTAGATAAGGTAGATCTTTGTCAGCTTCTTTTCCTCCTTCTATTGTTGTGCCAAGGCATATTATTTTTTATCAATAGTTCAGTATCCATATTGTTCTAATAGTTTTTGGCTGTGATTGGGTCAAAAGGTGGCAAACTTATTCACCAAGTTTACACCACCACAACAATTCATGAGTAATGACTATATGTATATTTAATCGTGATATACCTATTAGTGAGAGAAAAAAGAAGAGAAAACAAGAGGTAATTGTCTTATTGTTTACTTTAGTTTCTTAGTAATTCTCAAGATAGCTAAACTGCTAAAGCCCTTATTTTTACAAGATTGTGAACTACTACTTGATATCATCGAGTGTTTTGGTAGGTACACTCCATTTTTTCAGGACGGTTCGGTTGTTAGATTCTCGAGCGGAATTGGACCGAATAATATCTGTAGGCAAGCATTGATAAGTGCACAGTAACTTGTCTTATTTGATGAAACATTACTTAGTGAGTGAATTTCAGTAGATCTATCCTTGGACATTATAATGTGTGTAGTTATTTTATTAGTTATATATCCCTATTGTTCCAACAATTTAAGACACTATGTCTCTTTCTTATTCTGACTGTAGGAAATGACCTACATCAGAATTTGTTTCTGGAGGCACTGGAATTCGAGTTTCACATCAATTGCTCCTGGATTCCACCATGCAGGAATAGAGGGTAAGCTACAGAAAATTGTTTATGGATGCTTTGTATATTTGTTGTATCATACTAGCACTCCGATGCATGTGGAATTGAGTTTAAAGTTAATGTACTGGGAAAATGATAGGGGGAAATAAGTAAATCAATCAATAAATAAAAACCTTGCACACTTTAAAGAGGGATCAAATCAAATTCCTGATTTAATATCATTTTTTTGAGTGTTATCATTAGGAGTATTATTTATTAACCTTTTTCCTTTTAGGTAAAGTTCCCGAGTCATAATCTATTTAAATAAATTACACACATATATGTGCGTACAAACACACACACATATATACACTTGAATGATCTGATACGGCAGAGGCTATAAAATCAAGTAACTAAAATTCAGTGAATTTAGTATTAATAGAACAGCTACAACATTTTCCCCTTTAAATAACTGCCGTCTATGTTTAAATTTCTGCGGGTGAAGAGGCATGGTCAATATTTGAACCTATGATGCTATAGGGCCAGATGGCAGAGTACTAATTATATAATCTGTTAATCATTAGTTGTGAAAACTAAACCTGATTTGATCTTAATTTGTGCCTGCTTCTTCAGAAAACCTGTCAATGTCAGTGCGTGGGCAGGGGGGTTTTCCTAGATCTTATTGGGACATTTAACTGGCCTATGTTAGGGTTAATTATCAAAGCTTCTGAAAGAAGTGTTATAACCAGCAGTTTGGTTAAGAACCAATCAAGTGTTTATTTTGTATGAAAATTATTTTCGAGCTAAATATTTGGGTTGAATTTCAAATTGCCGCACTATTGGGGTCCCCTGCAAACAAATAAGCAAGTTATGTAGGCTGCTTCATTCTGTAATTTTTTTTGGGGTTGCATTGCACTTCCACTAGCATTATGTATTTTTTGGGTTAAATAATAGCTTTATTTATCTTGTGCAGAGTTAAAGCTGCATTTTCTAGTTGTTTCTTTTGGTCTTAATTCTTAAGTAATGGAGATGCCTTCGTAGTTATACTGAAACCTACATTCATAATCAACTATTGGAATGAAAAGTGATAATTTCGATTGACTAGACTAGCAAACTGTTGTCAAACATGCCATTAAATCCTTTTATATTTTGGCCTTTTTTTCATTGAACATCCTTGATAAATTCAACTAACGATTGGCTTCATTTGAATATTCCATTTAATGCAGAACTGTTATGCTTGTTCAGACGAGCTCTCAGATATTGTTGCTTGCTAACATGCTATGCTCTGCTTCGACGTTTCTATACATGCAAGAAGATGATGTTGTGGTCAAACTTATAAACTCTGCTTCGACGACATTAGGCCTTTATATAAAGAAGATGAAGATGTTGCTGGAAAACTTTTGATTGAAGTTTAGTGCTGTCGACAAGACACAAAAAACCAAGTCAAACAAAGAATAACTTGTAGGTGAATGTGTAATATGGGCATATGGCTAATATATAAATACAGCCAATGTTAAATTATTGGATAGTTCTATGTTTATTTTATACACATGCTTATTAAATTAGTTTGTTTTAAGAATAACATTAGTATCATGGGTCATTGGTGCCTTCCTTTCTTTGTCAATTTATATATATATGATGATACAAATTCGAAATTCAAATTTATAAGTTTTTTAATTATTTAATTTCACATTAAAGTGAAGACACAGAATTGCACATTAGCCAATAAGAGTGACTATTCGGTTATTCGGTTATAATCGAGCCGAATTGTCTATTTGGTTATAACTGAGTATTAAATTTTATAAAATTTCACTATTCAAACAAGTATCTGAAATTAGTATTAACCAAATAATCAAAAATTGAATAATTGAATTATATTATTCGGTTGTTCGGTATATAGCCACAATATGAACATATTTTTATCAAATAAAAAAATTCATTTCAAATTTCACATTAGAGTTTTTAATAATATTTAACCAAAATCCACGACAGTAATAATTCATAAACTAGTTTAATTAACAATACATAAAAACATAACCATGGGACAAAGTATTTTTTTTTATTTTAAATAATATCTAATTTGGTTATTTGCATATCTGAATAGCGTAGTAATAAAAATTGGAATGAAACATAGATACTGAATAATTAACTGGTTATAACTGAATTAAGCAAAATAATCGAATAACCGTAATAATTTGGTTAAATTTTTTTGATTCAATTCAATAATTCAGTTTTATCCGTTTTTTACTTAGCCTTATTAGGCAATCCTTTGGGTTGGTTAGGTGGGTGTTGGGGTGGTAGGTGGGGGTGGGGGGAGACGTAGGGAAAACTTACCTTTTAATCTTCAATTTCTTAAAGACAGATACATTTAAACCTACACCTTGTATAATAAACAGAATGTTATGAATTAATAAACATCTGCTAAATTGCTTAGCTGGGACAGCTGTAGGTAGCCTTGAAGTGAATAATTACTTTAACAGTTTTTAGGAGGAAAAAAGTAGTTGAAATGAGGAAAATGAGTTCTATTAGTCGTATAAAAGGGGGAAAACAAGTGGAGGATAATCATCTGAGTTGTTGTATTTCTCTTTTTCTATTTGTAATCCTTCTTCTGATATTTAATACAATTTCAATTCTATCCATTTTTTGGATTTTTTTTTTCTTTTCTCTGTAAGTTCTGTTCTTCTTTAATTGATTGGATTTTTTCTATCTATAATCACAACATTTGGTATCAGAGTCATCATTCATTAGCCTTAAGCTTCCATTAATGGCGGTTAGTACTCATTACACATATACTCTAGAGGAGGGTTTGCGTAACATCGACTTTGGACCATTAATGAATAGTCATCATACTCTGCAAAAATTTGTTGCAGATATGGGAGATAAGTTTGGGCTACTGCAAAGTACAATAGAGTTGATGTTGTTTTGGTCACACTCCATCCTTATGTTTTGATGATGACTTTCTATTTGTTAAGTTCTTATGTATTTTTATATTAACCATGCAGCAGGCCTATACAGTATCCTGAATGAGAAATCAGTTATATGGATTAACACAACAAGCTGAGAACTGGACTGGATTAAGCGAAATAAAGGATTGATGTACAACAAGCTGGAAATAAGACTGTATTGAGTCAGACAAGGAACTGCTATACAATAGGTTGTATAACCAAGTTGGATTTGAAATGCAGAATCTCAAGAGTTGAACATAATTCAAATCGAGTCATCTAGGATCAAATGTAAGATCTTAACTAGAGGTTTAAATGCAATCAAGGCTCTTAGATTGCATAGCATACATGAAAACTTAAAATTGAATTTTCAAAGCCTTCTCTAAAAGAAAATATTAAATCATGGTTTTGAAATTAAAAGCATAGAACATATTTTGCTGGAAAAGAAATTATGGTTTCCTTTTATATAGAAATATGTTACAAAGATTCTAATAGATTGATTGATTAGGTTGACATTTCTATATAAATCATAATTGGTTATAATCAATCTTTTCATGTAAGTTAAAATGCGTGGCCAATTAGATTAATTGAGTGTCACTTTCCATAATTAAAGGAACTAAATCTGTTTATAACCAATCATGGTAATTAATTATGGAAACTGTATATGGAGCTAGAATTAAAGTTAATTAAATCTTAAATTGCTCATAACTGACACTATCTTGAATCTTATTCAGTTACCATATAAGTCAAGCCTAATGGTAATAGTATTCCTGAAAATCTGTTACTGATTGAAGTGATTCAAATTGTTTTGGAAATATCCTTGAATCCTGTTATGGTTACTTAATCAATTAAAGCTTAAATAGTAATAACTTTATCGGACTGCATAAATCATGCTCAAGTTAATTGATTATATTACTAACTTGTGTAAGACCCCAAATTTTATGAAATATAAAATTTAATTTTTCTTCATATTTTTTTTTTCTGAAACAGTAAGTGGTTAAATTGATAAAGTTAAAAGTTAAGGATGTTATGTGTAAATTATATTATGTCGGACAATATTCGTTTGGTCAGGGAATATTCGTTCTGTCGGGGAATATTCGTACGACGGCGCCGTACGAACCAATCATTGGTGGACCCCACAACGAATAATTGTCGGATATAGAAAATGACATAAATAATTTTTAAATGGTCAATGATACTATCACTTTTAATTGTTAAAATATCCGGTGGTAAAAGAATAGTAATATACGGTATTACAAGTAACATACGGTATTGCATAGTAACATACGGTATTGCACAGTAACATACGGTATTGCACAGTAGCACACGGCATTGCACAGTGTTTCGTATTATTAAATTGATAAAGTGGTTATCGTACAATATTTGACTTTATTGTCACAAGCACAATAATTCATAGTATTAAACTGATAATTGTTACAGTAGCATATACACAGTAATTCACATTATTGAATCAATAATTGTCATGACACAGTAACGTATTCTTTCTTTTACATACTTTCTGCATTATTATTATCTCTATTATGATGTTATTTAAACAGTTGTATTTCATTAATTAATTGACTTGATATCTAACTCAGAGTGTCAACTACACTGTATTTATAACAATTAGTCATAATAATGAATAAGTGTGAATTATTGTTGAATAATTGAATTAATAAAGTTATTATTTTATAATATAAAGTTAGGTGATATAAAATGAATTGTATAGATTAAAGATAACATAGAATTTGAAATGGATGATGTAGATTAAAAGATGATCTTTAAATGAATGGTTTAGATTAAAGAAATCTTAAAAGATGAAATGAATGGTATGGATTAAACATTATCTTGAAATGAACGGTTTGGATTAAATTAGGAAATATTGATTATGATAAGATTTTTGGCTATAAATAGAGGCCTTAACTTAAAGATTTTTCATAAACTTCCTTACTTGTTCTTTCTTTCATTCTCTAAATACTTCTTGTGTAAGTTCTCTCTAAGTGTGCTTAAAGCATCTTGAGTATTTGTGAAGATTCATAAGTGAACGAGTACTGTTCAAGTTAATCAACCTCATTTAAATCAATATTCAGTCACGTGTTAAGGTAAGGAATATCATCTTCTTTCATATTCTATTATTCAAACTTACTACGGTAAGGGATTATCATTATTTGATTCTCGAAAATAATATCGTTTCTTTCTTACTCATAAAATGTGCCATTTATTTTCATGTATTAATTTGTGGGAATAACTTTACGGCGCGGATTACCGCCTGTTGGTGAATAACCTTTCGTATTCATTCCTTATTAATCTCTGAGAATAACCTGACTACGCGGATTACCGCATGTTTGGTGAATTACTCTTTGTATTCATTTCTTATTTGTCTCTTGTGGAAATAATTTATTTACACGAATTATCACATGACACTTTTATTGCATATTCGTTTATAATATCATTTTCTTTCCTATTCGTAAGTGATATTATTTTCCTTTATATACTCATAAGGGATACCATCTTTTTCATCTTCCATTATTCAAACTTACTATGGTAAGGGATATTAATTTCATTCACTTTTTGTTAATCAAACTTGCTACGGTAAGGGATATTATTTTCTTTCATACACCTACATCGAAACTTATTATGGAACTAGTGCTTCTATAATTCCTGAAAATATTATATGTTCCATAATAGTTGCACTCCATCATTTCAATTGAATCATCCTATTTACGTGAACCTTTCTATTGAACTGTAACCGTTATTCTGAACTGTGGATCTTGAATATCATTTTTGAATTTCACTCCACATCATGTTGACAATTTGGACATTATTTGAATCTGCAAAAAGCAAACTTCTGATACTTATTGTTTATCCTGTTTCTTCTGTTCATCATTTATATCATTCTAATAATTCAAAATCGAGTTGTTGTGAATATCTGTGGCCGGGGGCACAGATGCGATATATTTGTTGAACAGATGATAGGTTAAAGGCGATATAATAGGTTAAATGCGATACATCTGTTTGGTGTCTTTTATGGCACGTGGTGAATGTACTCTTTGGCCCGTAGTGCAAAGATGAACTGTTGTTTGGTATGATTATGACCAAAGGCTGAATCTGGTATAATCATGAACGTTAGTGTTATATTGAATGTCTTTGGCCCGTAGTGCAAAGATGAAATGTTGATCTGCATGATTATGACTAGAAACTGTGAATTTGTATTATCTTGACTAATGGTATTTCAGATGATAAAAGTTGATGATGTTTTTCCTAAAAAGAGAACTGAGTGGACATTATAGTCTGCATTATTCTTCTAATAGATTGCTCATTCCGCTGCTATTATTGATCTGAACATTGTTCAAGAATTTAACTGTAGATTTTGATATAAACCTTGTAGTCTATTGTATTCTATCAAGAACTCAACTGTTGAAGACTAATGATAATTTATTCGTCATTATCTTAGTCATGATATTCTTTACTGGGCTATTTGAGCTCACCCTTTCTTTTGTTCCATTGTTTTTCAACAGGAGAAGGGAACGTAGCTGGGTCTAGCCGGGGAATTGAGTGAGAGTCCGAGGGATAGCTGTCGTAGTCTTCACGCGTTGTAAAATAGTGTGATAATAATGAAGACTTAATTGTGTATTATTATACACTGTATTGTTGAACGTTGTTCTACTTTGTAATAATTTTGTTGTAGTCTTTTGACAACTCAGGTTTGGGCTGTGTGGGCCCAGATTTGGGGGTGTCACAACTTGCTATAAGTGAACACAACGACTAAAAAAGTGTTTTATATATATAGATATCATCTCCTTCCCTAGTCGATACACTAAACAGATACAATATACAGAGAACATACACAAAAAACATTCAATTATGTTTTAACATATTTCACCCTCTCGACCAAAAGCGTTATTCACATTGGTGAAGCTATTGGTTGAGTTTTCAGTATCATCGTTACATTATGCTATATTGGTGATATCTCTTATTTGATCATCACATAGGATTTGAGCCTTGAATTGATTTATCTCTCTTACTTTAATCATAGTTATTGTGTAATTCATTGTTTAGCTATTTGTTGTCTAATCCAGTCTGGATTAAGTTGCTTTGCAATTAAATTCCAAGTGAGCTTTAAAGCTCGGTGAGTAAGTGTACTTAAAGGGTGTATTGGTTTGCACAAGGGAGCATAAGTGCTCGAGGGAGATAGGTCTTTAAGGTTAGGAATTTGAATTGTAAAAGTGTAACTTAAAGTTAATAAATAAAATGAGTCTCTAATACCAATTGGTATTGGTCGTGAAGTAGGCCACTGGAGTAGAGGTTAGGGGCCAAACCACGTAAAAAATTCTTGGTGTTCTTGTGATTACTTGATTCATCTATCATGTTGAATGTTTTAAGTCTCTTAGTATATAAGTCCAAAACATTTCGTTATAAGGTTCACTGCATTGTTTATATAATAAGTTAAATTCATAATACAGTAAACTATTTTCATCTCTAACAAAATAAATCTTTATCACAGTAAACTATTTGTATACTCAGTAGGCCAAATTCTTGACACAGTCAATTGTTTTCACATCCAGCAGACTAAATCTTTGATTCGATTAACTATTTTCATAATACAGTAAATGTGACGCCCCCAAATCTAGGCCCACACAGCCCAAACTTGAGTCGTCAAAAGACTACAACAAAATTATTACAACAAAGCACAACGTACAACAATACCGTGTATAATAATACACAACTAAGTCTTCACTATTATTGCCACACTATTTTACAACACGTGAAGACTATAATAGATATCCCTCGGACTCTCACTCCATTCCCCGGCTAGACCCAGCTACGTTCTCATATCCTGTTGAAAAATAATGGAACAAAAGGGTGAGCTCAAATAGCCCAGTAAGAAATATCATGACTAAGATAATGACGAATAAATTATCATTAGCCTTCAACAGTTGAGTTTTTGATAGAATACAACAGAATACAAGGTGTATATCAAAAACTGCAGTTAAATTCTTGAACAATGTTCAGATCAATAATAGCGGCGAAATGAGCAATCTATTAGAAGAATAATGTAGACTATAATGTCCACGCGCTTCTCTTTTTCGTAAAAACATCATCAACTTTTATCATCTGAAATACCATTAGTCAAGATAATACAAATTCACAGTTCCTGGTCATAATCATGCAAATCAACAGTTCATCTATGCATTACGGGCCAAAGAGAACATTCAATATAGCACCAGCGGTCATGATTATACCAGATTCAGCCTTTGGTCATAATCATACCAAACAACAGTTCATCTATGCACTACGGGCCAAAGAGAACTTTTAATATAGCACCAGCGGTCATGATTATACCAGATTCAGCCTTTGGTCATAATCATACCAAACAACAGTTCATCTATGCACTACGGGCCAAAGAGAACTTTCAATATAACAACAACGGTCATGATTATACCAGATTCAGCCTTTGGTCATAATCATACCAAACAACAGTTCATCTATGCACTACGGGCCAAAGAGAACATTAACCACGTGCCATAAAAGACACCGAACAGATGTATCGCCTTTAACCTAGTATATCGCCTTTAACCTATCATCTGTTCAACAAATATATCGCATCTGTGCCCCCGGCCCAGATATTCACAACAGCTTGATTCTTGATAATTAATACAAATAACAGTGATACAAATGATGAACAGAAGAACAGGATAAACAATAAGTATCGGAAGTTTACTTTGTGCAGATTCAAATAATGTCCAAATTGTCAACATGATGTGGAGTGAAATTTAAAAATGTTATTCAAGATTCTCAGTTCAGAATAACGGTTACAGTTCAATAGAAAGATTCAGAAAATAGGAAGGTTCAGTTGAAATTCAACTATTATGGAACATATAATATTTTCAGGAATTATAGAAGTAATAGTTTCATAATAAGTTTCGATTCAGGAGTATGAAAGAAAATAATATCCCTTACCGTAGCAAGTTCAAGAGTGTAAAAAAATGACATTTCTTACTTTATCTGGTGACTGGATATTGATAAAAATGAGATTGATCAACCTATATATTTATAATAAAATTAGTAATTACAACATGTAAACTTCAAAGTGTATGATAACTCATATATTATGAACTATCAAAATTATATATATCTAACATAATTTTTGTAGTATAAAATACCAACTTTAAAATAGTTTTAAAATAATATTCCAAAATAAATCTTCCAAAGAAAGCTTTTAAAAATGAATCTTCTCAAAGAAGAGTCTTCTAAAGGAAGATTTGTGAATACCGTGAAAAATAGGAATTTATAAAATTACTACTCTTTAATAAAAGACTTACTTGAAAAATTCCTGCACTCCTTTTGGCTTTCAAACACTCAAAATAGCCTTACTATGCTCAAAATTCTCTCACAATAAACTTATAGAAAAATTTATGTATTTTAGATATGATTTTCTTATTCAGCGAAGGGGCCTATTTATAGCAAATGAAGTTACTATGCGTAGCACGCCGGGGAAGGAAAAATTGGGGGGGCTGCGCCTCCCCCCCGGCTGCGCAAACGTTTTTAAAATTTTTTCAATACTTGCACAGTAACTTTGCACAGTAACTTTAAAATTTTCAAAAAGTGAACAGTAATGAATAGTAACTTTTGTCGGCAGATGAACAGTGACTTTCCCGAGATGAACAGTAACTTCCGTCAGTGAATAGTAACTTTTCCGGGAATGAATAGTAAATTCCGGGAGTGAATAGTAACTTTTGAAAAATAAAATTTTTATTTTTCCTGTGGGTCCAACATATAAAATAAAATAATGCTACAACAATAATTCAACAATAATGTAATAAACACGTTACAGATTATTATTAATTTAATAATATAAATTACAGTATATTTGCAACCGTGACAATTATTAGGTTCAATAATTTTAAAAACAGTGCAGCAACAATTATTGAGTCAATGATATGAAATACAGTGTAATGACAATTATTGAATCAATAATGCAAAATACTGTGCAACAACAATTATTGAATTGATAACATAAAATATTATGCAGATCAATTATTGATAAAATGATGCGCAACAGTTACGGTGTCAATTATCAAAACAATAGTATGAGACACTGTGCAATACCGCGTGCTACTGTAGAGTACCGTGTGCTACAGAAAATACCATAATTTACCGTATGCTACTATTCTTTTATCACCGGTATTTTAACAGTTAACACCGTTGACTATTTTTATTTAAAAAGGTTACTTCTGTCGTTTTCTATATCCGACAAATATTCCGTTGTGGGGTCCACCAATAATTAGTTATTTCGGCGCCGTCGTACGGCCCGAATATTCCCCGACAAAACGAATATTCCCCGACAAAACGAATATTGTCCGACAAAATAAAATTTACACATAACATCCTTAACTTTCAATTTCGTTAATTTAAACACTTACTGTTTCAGGAAAAATATATATGAAGAAAAATTAATTTTTATATTTCATAAAATTCGGGGTCTTACAGTAAACTGTATTACAAACTGTTTTATTGAAGAAGAAAAAATAGACACTGTTTATTCACATACTTATTCAACCCCATTCTAAGTGTGCTTACTTATATTTCAGTTGATTGTAGCTGAATTTCAGATGTCTCGTAAGGGGAAGGGAGCGACGACTTTTTCTATAACTCATAAAAAAATCCCTATGGATTCTTTAAGTAATAGGCTTCATCACAACAGTGGTAATGGAGGTAATTGCAATACTAGATCTCCTAGATTTGATTTCCTTATATTCAATGAGTTGAATATAAAGAACTGGATCATAAAGAGTGATTATTTTTTTCAATTCTACCCATGAATGATGAACAAAATCTAAGGAATGTTGCCCTTAATTTGGAAGTGGATGCTGAAAGTTGGTTCTCACCATATTATAAATATAATCCTAGGGTTCTATGGAGACAATTTATCACTGATGTGGAAATAAGATTTTGGAAAACTTCCCATGATAATGCTCTGGATGAATTCAATCGGTTAAAACAAACTTCTGAAATTCAAATAGGCACACTTAAAAGATGGTTGAATAAATGGAGCAAATAGTATCAAATTTTTGTGATTTAAATATTATGTTAAGAATGCAGTCTATTGTATTTATGAATTCAGCTTGCTGGATCATAGTTTTATCAATATTGTCATAAAACTGTTTACTGCTATAAATTTGAAAAATAATTTACTTGTATTAAGTGAAATCCTGAGTTGGAATAAATAATTTGTTGATGATTTATATATATTCAAGTATTAGGATTGTATTTTACAATCCAAATTTGAAGCATGTAATAAACAAATAAAGTAAAACAATTAATCACATGAACATAAATGATTTTTACTTGGTTCGGCCTTAACCTTTATTCTATTGGCCTAATCCACATTCAATACCAACTAGTATTGAGACTCTTTTATTAATCAAATTTGATTACAATTCAACACCTTTACACAATAATTTTATAAATTACCTTGAGTACTTATATTCACGAGCACATATGCTCCTTTTGTGCACCTATCCACACCTCGAGTACTTTAACTCACCGAGTACCTATGCTCACCTTATGCACCTATGCACCCCAAACACTTACGCTTCCTTAAACCTGTTTGTAAAGAACCCTAACTCAACCTAGATTAGAAACCCATAGACTAAAACCCTAGTCTATCAAATAACCTTGAAGTATGTATAATAATTACAATAAAAACTATGATCAAAACAATAAATATATCACAATTCAAAACTTAACTAATATTGAAATGATCAAAATATAATGAAAAGATATCACCAGTTTAAGCCCAATGTAGCAAAATTGTAAATGAATTATTTGTACTTGAAAAATCGCAACTTGTAGTTATGCTTCACATAAAAAGATTTTACTTGCAGAGTATGTGAAGAATGATAATTCAATATAATCAGTATGTATTCTGTATATCTTGTTTGGTTATAAAACTTGTCAATTTATACATGAAAATTCATAGTTGTTATGATCAGTTTCTAAAGCAAGACATATTTTCAGCAATAGTTATCATTATAATCAAGAAGATGATTTCTGGAAATCATTTGATTTTCACAATGATTTTAATCATATTTAAAGACATATTTTATGCCCATAAATCATATCCGTTAATTTAGTGACAACCCTTTATAGTCGACATGTTAGATTTGATATAGATATTGATTAGCTCAATCAATTATGAAAATATGGTAAGTTCAATAATGTACAGCTCAAACCCATGATATAAGGTAACATATCATCTCAAAATATATTTTAAATTTTAGTTGAATTAATTATGGGAATGCTAAAAATTAGTTTTATCAAAATAAGATATTATTAAATTTTGAGTCCATGATGATTTTGAAAGCTTAATTATTTGTTTCCATTATTAGTTAACTACTTGCATAATTAATTTCATGCAATGCAAACTCTAGAGCTTTGATTGAGATATAATTAAAGGTAAGATCTTACATTTATATCCTAGAGACCTAATTCCTGTCATCAAGTCTTCAATTTATATAGCTTCATAAAGTACTTTCTATCCGTGCTATAGTGTCAATTTAGTTTGTTGTATCAAAGATTTTAACCTGCTGCTTAAGTCCTGTAGATATATAAATGCACACCTTAGTTCAATAATAAAGTCATCATCAAAACAAAAGGTTAGAATATGATCAAGTCAACAACTTCAACTATTCTTCACTACCAAAAAGGGTTTGAGTTCTTAAGATCAATAGTTAAAGCAGATAATCATTCATTAGATTATAATTATTTATTAAAAAATTTCATATAAGGGTTAACGGAAGAGATTGAGGGATTTGTAAGACTCCTTAAGCCATAAAAATTATCTGAGGCAATAGTTGCTGCTAAAGTTCAGGAATCTACTATTGAGACCATTACAAGAAAAGGAAAGCTAGGAGAAAGTTCAACTAGAACAATGGGAACTACAACCAGTGAGATTACTAGTGTGGGACTGGATAACAATATTAGTAATAAGGGTGGTTCATAGTTCTCTCAAGGCATTATTTCTGGCTAGCTTGTTTATGGGAAAGGAAAATATGGGTTGGGTGCTATCAAAAAGCTTTCATATAATGAAATACAATTGAGAAAGGAGAAAATGCTATGTTTTAATTGTGATGAAATATACAAGCTTGGCCATAGATGCCAAAACAAACAAGTCTTCATGATAATTAATGATGGTGAATTTGTGACACCCCCAAATATGGGCCCACACAGCCCAAACTTGAGTTGTCAAAAGACTACAACAAAATTATTACAAAGAAATAAGGTCAACAAATAATGTGAGGTTGTTGATTTGAACTAGGCAAGATTTATAGATAGTTGATGTGATAGTTATTTCTCCCAATGAAGTTTCAACTGATAAGTCAAAGTCTAAGTTTTCAGAAGTCAAATTTAAACGTTGAGCACACGTATGTGAGATAAAAGAATGGGTAGAGCAAGTATCTAACATGGCATAAACTTTACAAGAATTTATAAATTGCTTACCGGTTATCACTTCATTCGGTTCTTGACTGTCATCGTCAAATCGAATCCCGAGTACTTCATTCGGATCTTCACGTATTTCAACCATGGGAATACCACTAAATAATTCTCTAACGAACTGTTTCTCGAATTCCTCAACTTCATCAGTAGTAACGTACCAATGATTTCTATAAAAATAATATTTTCGATAGACTGCAGTTTCCATGATAGTGACTAACTTAACCTGAATTCCTCTAAATTGTAATGCTCAAAAGTATAGAAACATCATTATTAAATAATCTTAAAAATCATAGTTGTAACACCATAAATCCCAAAGACTGATATGAAAAGTCCATATATTTTGATCATTTGTTATCGAGCATAACCAAGTGATATGATCCTTCCAATGAGCAGATTAAAGGCAATAATTTCCGCAAGTTCATTACATCCTTTAATTGCTTCTAAGAACGGATCTGAAATGACTGTAGTAGAGTTTTCACCTTCATCCTTCCTAGATAAAACACGAATAAATTTTGCCTTAGGCAAAAGATTCAATTCTGAGTTTGTAGGAGAATTATTTGTGGCCTCTTGATTCTCAGCTACATTGGCTTCAGGTACTCCATAGTTAACCTCTTGATTTTTAGATGTCATACTAAACTGTTGTCACAAAATAATTGTTAGTTCAAACAAACTGACTCATCTCTTTATGTTCCTACATTCAAATCGATTCGTTAGATAACAAAATCTAATTTAGGTAGGACACACTAGTGATTGATTCTATTCGTCTCTCCCCTCCTAGTTCTAACCTCAGATCTCCATTAAAGACCATATCTAAGCTCTGATGCCAACTGTGACACCCCCAAATCTGGGCCCACACAGCCCAAACTTGAGTTGTAAAAAGACTACAACAAAATTATTACAAAGTAGAACAACGTTCAACAATACAGTGTATAATAATACACAACTAAGTCTTCATTATTATCACACTATTTTACAACGCGTGAAGACTACGACAGCTATCCCTCGGACTCTCACTCAATTCCCCGGCTAGACCCAACTATGTTCCCATCTCCTGTTGAAAAACAATGGAACAAAAGAAAGGGTGAGCTCAAATAGCCCAGTAAAGAATATCATGACTAAGATAATGACGAATAAATTATCATTAGTCTTCAACAGTTGAGTTCTTGATAGAATACAATAGACTACAAGGTTTATATCAAAATCTACAGTTAAATTCTTGAACAATGTTCAGATCAATAATAGCAGCGGAATGAGCAATCTATTAGAAGAATAATACAGACTATAATGTCCACTCAGTTCTCTTTTTAGGAAAAACATCATCAACTTTTATCATCTGAAATACCATTAGTCAAGATAATACAAATTCACAGTTTCTAGTCATAATCATGCAGATCAACATTTCATCTTTGCACTACGGGCCAAAGACATTCAATATAACACTAACGGTCATGATTATACCAGATTCAGCCTTTGGTCATAATCATACCAAACAACAGTTCATCTTTGCACTACGGGCCAAAGAGTACATTCACCACGTGCCATAAAAGACACCAAACAGATGTATCGCATTTAACCTATTATATCGCCTTTAACCTATCATCTGTTCAACAAATATATCGCATCTGTGCCCCCGGCCACAGATATTCACAACAACTCGATTTTAAATTATTAGAATGATATAAATGATGAACAGAAGAAACAGGATAAACAATAAGTATCAGAACCTATTTTACAAGTATTGCATGAATATCAGGATATGTTCCAGGAACCTAAGTCCTTGCTTCCACAAAGATAGCATGACCACCACATACCTCTTAAAATAGGATCAGACATATTTACCATAAAACCTTATAGGTATCCCCAAGTGCATAAATTAGAGATTGAAAAAATAGCTCATGAAACGTTAGCTTTTGGTATTATACAGCTCAACCAAAGTTCATTTGTATCACCAATTTTGTTGATTAAGAAAAAAGATAGGACTTGGAGATTTTATGTAAATTACAGAGAATTAAACAACATTATAATTAAGGATAAATTTTCTATACCTATTATTGAAGAGCTAGTAAATGAACATAAGGGAGCTAGAATATATATCAAACTGGACCTTAGATCTGGTTACCACCAAATTAGGATGGTTCCAAGTGATGTTGCTAAAACTGCATTCAGGACACATGTGGGCTATTATGAATTTTTAGTGATGTCATTTGGCCTTATCAATGCTCCTGCAACTTTTCATGCATTGATGAATCAAATGTTTTTTCAGCATCTAAGAAAATTTATTATGGTCTTCTTTGATGACATTTAGTTTATAGCCTTAACTTGGAATCTCATATGACTCATTTGGGTAGTACTCTGGCTTTGTTAAGCGTTTCACACATTGTTTGATACAAGGTCCAAGTGTTCTTTCACCCAAAATAAGGTAGAATACTATGGACACATTATCTCTTCACAAAGAGTTTCTGGTGATCCTAACAAAATATCAACCATCATGAATTGGCAATTACCACAGAATGTCAAGGACATAAAGGGATTTCTGGGGTTAACTAGTTATTACAGGAGATTTGAAAGAAACTATGGTGAGATTTATAGGCCTCTGACTAGGTTACTTCAGAAAGATCAATTCAACTAGGATGAAGAAACCACTACAACTTTTCAAACTCTTAAACAAGCCATGAGTTTCACACTAATTTTGACTTTAGCAAATTTCAGTCAACAGTTTATAATGAAGGCTGATTTTTATTCTAAAGGTATTATGGTAATTTTAATGCATAGAGGAAGGTCCTTAGCCTATCTTAGTAAAGATTTGACTCCCAACCATTTGGGTTTGTCTGTTTCTAAAAAGAAATAGTTAGTCATACTGCATGTTATCTCTAAATAGAGAACGTATTTTATAGGAGCTCATTTTGTCATAAAAACTGACCACCAAAGCCTGAAATTCTTCATGGAACAAAGGCTTTCTACTTTCCTACAACAAAAATAGTTAAGCAAAATGTTTAGCTATAATTATGAGATAACAAAAGAAAAGGGATCTGACAACACTGTAATAGATGCTTTGTTTAGAAGAGAAAACATTCATACTGATTCACAATTATTGGCTATTAGTGCTTATGTTCCTATGTGGTTACAAGAAATACCAGAATCTTATGAACATGATATCTTAGTCCAATCTATCATTTAGTAACTCAGTATTGATCCTCACAGTTCTTCACAATTCCAGCTACAACAAAGGATATTAATGACTAATGGAGTTATCTACATTGGAATGGGGAATGATCTCAGGAAAAAGACAATTTCAGTATTTCATAAGAGTGTTATAGGTGGCCATTCTTGTATCCAAGTCACTACAAAGAGACTCACCAAGTATTTCACATGGCTTGGCTTAACAAAAAACGCTAAGGCTATATTTGTTTGCACGGATTACACTTGGGATAGGTGGTGCAGGCAACTAAAAATAAAATCTTACTTTAATGAGTATTTATGTAAAAGTACAAGTAAAAGTCGATCTCACATAGAATGATTAATATAATTTTTATGCTATAGTAAACCAAAATTGGGGGATTTTTTGTGACGCCCCCAAATCTAGGCCTACATAGCCCAATTTGAGACGCCATAAAATACATAATCTTTAATACAAATAGTACATAGAACAGAAATGCAAAACTCAATAATACACAACTAAGTCTTCACTATTATTTTCACACTATATACAACATGTGAAGACTACAATAGCTATCACTCGGACCGTCACTCCATTCCCCTGCTAGACCCGGCTACTCTATCTTTTTCTGAAAAACAATGGAACAAAAGAAAGGGTGAGCTCAAATAGCCCAGTAAGAAATATCATGACTAAGATAACGACAAATAAATTATCATTAGCCTTCAACAGATGAGTTCTTAATTGAATATAATAGACAATAAGCTTTGTATCAATAATAGCAGCGGAATGAGCAATCTATTAGAAGAATAATGCAGACTATAATGTCCACTCGCTTTTATTTTTAGGAAAAACATCATCAACTTTTATCATTTTGAACACCGCTGGTCATGATAATATAAATTTTCTAGTTCCTGATCATAATCATGCCAATCAATAGTTCATCTTTGCGTTACGAGCCAAAGATATTCAAATATAACACCAACGGTAATGATTATACCAGTTTTCAGCCTTTGGTCATAATCATACCAACAACAGTTCATCTTTGCCCCAGGCCAAAGAGAATATTCACCACGTGCCCTAAAAGACACAATAATTATATCGCCTTTATCCTATCAACTGTGTCCCAGACCACAGATATTCACAACAACATGGTTCTTGATGATTAGAATAACAACCGTGATATAGATGATGAATCAGAAGAAACAGTATGATCAATAAATATCAAAAGTTTATGATTTTTCTTTGTGCAGATTCAAATAATGTCCAAATTGCCAACATGATGTGGACTAAAATTCAAGAATGATATTTAAGATCCACAGTTCAGAATAACAGTTAAGGTTCAATAGAAAGATTTAGAAAAATAGGAAGGTTCAGTTGAAATGATATTAGATGAAGCGCAAACTATTAAAGAATATGTATTCATTTCAGGAAACTTTACCAACAAGAGACAAGTAAGAAGTGAATACGAAGAGTAATTCACCAAACATGCGGTAGTCCGCGTAGTCAGGTTATTCCCACAATTTAATAAGGAATGAATACGAAAGGTTATTCACCAACATGCGGTAATCCGCGCCGTAAGGTTATTCCCATAATTTAATAAGGAATGAATACGAAAGGTTATTCACCAACAGGCGGTAATCCGCGCCGTAAGGTTATTCCCATAATTTAATACATGAAAATAAATACGAAAGGTTATTCACCAACAGGCGATAATCCGCGCCGTAAGGTTATTCCCACAATTTAATACATGGAAATAAATACGAAAGGTTATTCACCAACAGGCGATAATCCGCGCCGTAAGGTTATTCCCACAATTTAATACATGGAAATAAATGGCACATCTTATGAGTAAGAAAGAAACGATATTATTTTCGAGAATCAAATAATGATAATCCCTTACCATAGTAAGTTTGAATAATGGAAGATGAAAAAGATGGTATCCCTTACCTTAACACGTGACTAGATATGAACTCGTACACTTATAGCTCTTTACAAATACTCAAGATAACTTTAGCACACTCAAGGAGAACTTATACAAAGAAATATTTGGAGAGTGAAAGAAAGAATAAGCAAGGAAGTTTTTTATGAAAAATCCTTAAGTTAAGGCCTCTATTTATAGCAAAAAATCTTATCATCACCAAGATTTCCTAATTTAATCCAAACCGTATATTTCAAGATAATGTTTAATCCATACCACTTATTTCATCTTTTAAGATTTCCTTAATCTAAACCATTCATTTAAAGATCATCTTTTAATCTATACCATTCAATTTACTTTATATATAAAACAACTAACTTTAAATAAATCAATTAACTTTATATATAAAAACAAACAACTTTATATAATTTATCATAATAAAAACAAATAACTTTATCAATCCAATTATTCAACAATAATTCACAATTATTTATTACTATGGCTAATTGTTGTAAATGCAGTGTAGTTGGCTTTTCGAGTTAGATAAACAGGAAAATCAACTAATAATAGAATACAACAGTTTAATCAATATCATAAAAGAGATAACAATAATGCTGAAAATAAATAAGAAAATAACACGTTACTGTGTAATGACAGTTATTGATTCAGTAATGTGAATTATTGTGCATATGCTACTGTGACAATTATCAGCTCAATAATATGAATTATTGTGCATGTGACAATTATTGGTTCAATAAAGTCAATATAGTACAATAACCACTTTATCAGTTTAATATTATGAACACTGTGCAATACCGTGTGCTACTGTGCAATACCGCGTGCTACTATGTAATACCGTATGTTACTATTCCTTTACCACCGGGTATTTTAACAGTTCAATATGATAATACCGTTGACTATATTTATTTAAAAAGGTTACGTATGTCGCTTTCTATATCCGACAATAAGTCGTTGTGGGGGGTCCACCATTATTTTGTTATTTCGGCGCCGTCGTACGAATCGAATATTCCCCGACAAAACGAATATTCTCCGACCAACCGAATATTGTCCGACATAATAAAATTTGCATATAACATCCTTAACTTTTAACCTTATCAATTTAACCACCTACTGTTTCAGGAAAAATATATATGAAGAAAAATTAAATTTTGTATTTCATAAAATTCGGGGACTTACATTTTTAATTAAAAAAAATAATTTAAATTAAGAATAAAAATAATACAAAACTAACTACATAGAATAAATTAACGGAATAAATCAGAATAATGAATCTTAGGTTAAATTAACATTCACCATCAGAAATTTACACTGATCATTGACTCAAACATAAATCAATAAATATTTTGAATATTCACCGTAGAACTAATTACTCGCTAGTGGAATAATTTTTCTCATCTCTCCTTAATTTTAGTTAAGTAGAAACATGTGATCTAAATAACTCTTACTACTAAATAACCATAGACACGCGTTAAAGATTTAACCTAGTAACAACTTAAAAAATTAGAGAAATCGTTGAATTAAACAACATAAGTACAAGCGATTGCATTTAAATTAGATGAATATTCTTCCTAAGATATAATATTATTTTAATTTGCAAAATAATTTTTAATCTTAGTTGTTTCACAAATTAAAGTGACAAAACAATTATGAATTTGGTATTTAATTTAGTAGTAGATTTCAACGAATAATAAACTAGTACGCGTCCTAGCAATTAAATGAATCAATTATAAAAATTAAGCACAAAATAATATCCAATACTCAAAATATAAATTAAACAATTAAAATCAATTAGATCTCATAGTGCATAAATTATGATGGCTTCCGCTAATTTAATTCAAGAACAATAATTTAGGCTTTCATAATAGAAGAATAAATTTTATATAAAAGAGAGTACAAGAGATATAGGAAAGATGTCCTTAAACGTGTTTAATAACCTCTATTTATAGATTACATAATTTTTCCTAACTCTTTTAAAAATAAGATTACAAATTAAAATCCTAATTTATATTTTATTCTAAAACTGATAAGAATTTATTAATTTAGTAATCTTTTATTTCATTGCAGTACTCACTTTTTACAACAATAAGTTGATGATCTGAAATTGGAAAAGGAATAAGGAAGGAAAAGGCATAGTGGTGGGTGGGACCCTCCACTATAGAAGAATTAAGCTTCTTCGCGTCCAGCTTTCACGTGTCTGCTCATTCATTGAACCGTCACGCATTGCGCGTGTGCTTTATTTTTCATCTATTGTACTTTTGTGCATGGCACGGGTGCTAATAACTTCACTTGCCATAAAACGACGTCGTCCTGAGCTGAATATCCATGTTGTTGACCGCCATGTGTCCATCATACCATTGTTGCATATTTCCAAAATTGCCATCAGACTTCCAATTATTTACCGTTTCTGCTCCTCAACTTTAATTTCCTGCAAAATAAAATTAAAATATTATAAGAATACATAAAATTAAATAAATTACCTAAAATACTAAAAATACTAAAAAACTCAGAAATAATTAAGTATTAAAATACATAATAAATAGATATAAAATCTACTTATCAATATGACTATTAATTTCAAATGTCTTGTTTGTTTTTAAATTTGAACTTAGAACTATTAGTCAAAGGATTATAAAATGGTTTAATATGAGTGATTATTTAATACCATATTCAACAAGGTATTATAATCCTTAATATTTGGGACTAAATTTTTTTAGACAAAATTAACCTCAACTTTTTTCTAAAATGTCCATTTATCTAAAATATCCATTTATTTATAAAGCAATTTATTTAACTAAAAACTAATGCACCAGATAAGAAGATTATGATTCACCTTTATATAATGTAAATGATATAATCATATATATAGTGCGATGAAACTTTTTTAACAATCCTGCCAGTGGGGAAATTTATGAAGTATACTATAAGGTAGTTTATAAATTATTATTATGATTCTATACTTGTTAACTATCACTAATTTTATTCAAATTACCTTAATTATCACGTTTACCAACCATGATAAATGCGTTTTACACCCGAGACACCATTTTCTCTTTTGTATATAATTTCTTAACCCACTATTGATGAACCCAAATATCATTGAACAAATTTATTTGTTAATTTATGTGCTAATTTATGATAGTTTAATTCTCAAATATTTCAGGTAAGAAGGATATGATGAATCACTGTGAACTCACTAACTTATTTTAACAATATTTAAAAGTTTATAATTAATTGTTCATCATTTTTTGATGAATAAACAAGTTTAAATTATAGTTTAAAATATGTTATTATTGATAAGGGTGTAATAGTCTAACTGATATTTTTGTATCCAATCATTTATTAATCCTGAAAAAAAAATATAATATGAAATTATTTTAAGTTATCCCATGAATAATACCATAAAAAACAAATATGTGACTAGAACTATTTAATCCTAAAATTAATAATCTTAAGATTATAATCCATGAGAATATAATCCTTGCAAACAAACATGACCTAAGGCTTAGTTAAAGAGTGTGATACCTGTCAAAAGCATAATAATGAAAGTGTTCCATATCCTAGGTTATTACAACCTTTGTTAGTTTCTAATAAGCCTTGGACATATATATCATTTGATTTTGTTAAAGGGTTGTCTACATCTAATGGGAAGATTGTTATTTTGGTGTTGGTAGACAGATTTACTAAATTCAGCCACTTTATTGGGTTACAACATCCTTTTATTGAGTTATAGTGGTACATACATTCATAGAACATATCTACAAGCTTCATAACTTACCACAAACCATTTGAGACAAGATTTTTCTTAGTACTTTTTGGTAGACTTTGTTTAAACAAGTAGGAGTTTAGCTATTCTTGAGTTATTCCTAACATCCCCAAACTAGTAGTAAAATAAGAAGACTTGCATGTGTAGTGACCATCCTAAGAAATGGTTGACATGGTTGACGTAGTTGCCCTTAGCTAAGTGGTGGTATAACACTAATTATCACACTTCACTGTAGTTTACTCCATTTCAGGTCTTATTTGGGTTCTCTCCACCACATCTAAACTTTCATCAAATAGAGGCAACCAGAGTTCCTGCTGTGGACATTTTCATATAAGAAAGGGAGTCTATGATGACAAACTCTTAAGAATAACTTGCTTCAGGCTTAGGTTCAAATGAAAATTTATGTTGATCAGCATAGGTCAGGCAAAAAATTTAATGTGGAAAATTTTGTTTATCTTAAGCTCCAACCTTACAAACTGTCCGGCTTAAGTCAAATGTCATCTTTTAAACCAGCTCCTATATTTTATGGACCTTATCAGGTTTTAAAAAGGGTGGGCTCAGTTGCTTACAAGCTTCAACTTCCTGACCATGCTCAGATCCACAATGTCTTTCATATGTCTTTATCAAAAAAGAAAATTGATGATCAAGCTATAGTAACTCCTTTATTACCTCCTATAACAGTTGATGGCAAACCTCAATTGGTTCTTATTAAGGTGCTTCAAAAGAGAATAGGTAAACATAACAACAAACCTAAGGCGGAGTATCTTATTCAGTGGGCCAAAAACCTTATTAATAAAGATAAAGAATGACAGAAGTAATAATAAACTCATTAATTAGTTTTAGAAGACATAATTATATTAATAAAAAAGAAAGAATGAAAGTAATAATAAACTCATCAATTGGAAGATTTACAATGTTGAATATTCTAGGCATCAAGTGTCACTTAATGTTGTCAGCTACATTAGGATTAAATAACCTTATCCAGTTTCTATATATTTACATTAACCAGTAATGGGTAATCTTATCCAAAACAATTTTATTTTTATTTTTATATCTTTGTTTACTTTTTTAATATTATTTTTTTGTACAGATCAGTTAGGCAGACTATGCTACGCACCTTACAGAAGAAACTATTTCCGCCACACTTCTATCATGTTATAACAGTAACAATCGACTAGCACTGGTTTCACGTGCATTGCACATGCACATTATATGAGGTATAATAAAAAAAATTATATTAAAGAACTAAATAGAAAGATACAAAAAAATTAAAATAAAATAAAATAAAATAGTAATATAACTAAACTTATAGAGACAAAAGAGAAAAAAAATGAAACAAATCATTATAGGAAAAAATAAGAGATTTCACATCATGAGATAGGGATTATGAAATACTTCGAATCGTGTGATCAATGCCGGCTTTCGATGAAGATGAATTGTGCGATTGATGTCAGGTTCCAGTGAAGATGAAACTCGTGAAAATTTTTAATGAGTAAAAATTTGAGTGCAAAGACTAACTGGCGAAAGTGGAGAGCTGTAGAGAAATTAGTTTACGTGAGTTTTAGAATGCGTTTATACAACAACTAGAATCTTTAAGGGGTGCATATTGCAGGGGGATAACAGAGAATTCCTTCTCTTCTTTGACTACCAGAGACGTATGATCAAATGAGGCAGAAAGAGGAAGATGGTAAGAGGCGGAATGACAAGAAAGTTGCAAATAAAAAGAAAAATCCTCCTTACGGAAGTCGTACGACGATCAAGAAGCCTACAACAATGAAAGATAAGATATTATTGTTTTGTAATACTTGTAATAATTGTTGTATTCATTTATAAACATTTTGTTATCATCAATAAAAATTCATAATTCTTTTAGACAATACAGCTTCTTACTGTCCTAGTTACTGTATCTAGGATATATTTAAATTTTGTATTGTCTTACATTAGAATAATTGATGATTGTTGAAATTACTTATTTTGTCATCATCAAATAGGATGAGATTGTTAGTGCATTTATGTTTATCTACTCTTTGATTTAATGATTACATAAGAACTTAATGTATATTTGTAATGACCAAGTATTTGTATAGTTCTTATGAATGAAAGATTATGTGTAAAAGGACTTTGTAATCAAACTTGTTAGGTTGATCCATTTCGTAGAGTTATAGTAATTATAACCAAGTTGTCCAAGATCATAGGGTAGAAGACTTCGTTACTCTGAGATCGCAGAACGAACTAAGGTAGTTCGACAGAGTTATTAAGTAGAAAGTGAAGGCACTCGAATATCGCAGAGTGAAGCAAATAAACTCTGAGATCGTAGATTAACATAAGATCGCAGAGCAGAATGAAAAAACTTTGAGATCATAGAGCTACACCAAACGAAGAGTCGAATCGCAGAGCGACCAGAAATGTAGAACGAACAGTATCTAATGATTGACTCTACGATTTATCACAGCCTCAATCATAGAGTGCAACTCCTAACATGTCAGTGGCAAATCTGCAACAAATGAGTGAAAGCTTCTTCAACACACAACCCTTATTAAGATATTTGAGTGTGTTAGCGAAAATGATAGAAGTTAAATCAGAGATTTATTCAAATGACTATATTTGCAGTGTCTGGACGCACCTACTACAACAAAACTGACAAACTTAACTTTAGGGGCGACTACAACAAACTTTACAAGTAAGAGTTAGAAGATGATTGTGTAATTTAATAATTAACAATTACGTGTAAGTATACACGATCAACAAGTAATATAATGATAAGTCGAGTGTTGAACCCACATGAAATTATATCTAATATTTTTCAAGTACCAATTTTATATCAATTCAATCTTATTTAAATAGATGAAATAAACTAAAATAATAAAAATAAACTAAATAATAAAAATAAATAACTAAATAATAAAATAAATTTAAGAATTTAATTTTACCCGATGCTTCATTTAAATCTCATGACTCTCCATTTAATTATACGGTCATGATAAATAGTTAACCAGAAATTCTAATTTATTTATAAGCCTATTTCCAATAGCAAATAAAAATATCCATTCTAATTAAATTACTATATTTCTATGCAATTTAACTTAGAACAGATTCATTAAAATCAAATTTTCCAATTAGTTACACATTACATATAAGTATATTTCTATCATATACACAAATTATGCATTTAATCCTAAGATGAATAACATAAACACATGTTATTATATTCAGATCTAAACCTATAATCCATCTACCAATTTCATATAGATTATCTCAAATTAATTACTGCAAATAATTAATACATGAATATACAAAATATAATAAACCAATTCATATGATGCCAATTAAATAAAGAAAAAATCAATTTAAACTAAACATCGAATTCCATTAAAATCTTAAATTAAAAATCAATTCATAGTAGATAAAATTATAATTCTCAAAATATTTAACATCAATGAAAAATATAAATAATAAAAAGTTAAGAAAAGAAAAATTGTCTCCCGCCAATTTTTTATCTCCAAACTTCTTCAATCCACGGCCTCCATCTTTGTTAATATTTTGCTTGCTCTTGAACTCCAAATTTTGGTAGAGAATTAGTCTCACATAGTGATCATTGATTTTTTTTCCCAATACTTTACAATTAGCCTCTAATTACATATTTATAGGAGTACAATTTTTTTTTAACCCTAATAGGAATTAAAATCCTAATAAAAAATATAGTATACAATATCCTACTTTTAATAAACCGAGCCTGACACCCCTATACCTTAATGCTTAAATTACTATTTTTCCATCCAGCTATAATTCTTCCTATAAAACAACATAAAATAAATAAAAATAAGAATAAAACGTATAAAAATAACATAAAATAAATAAAGACTCTTAAATAAAAATAAAAATAAAAATAATATAAAATAATTAAAAAGTCACAAATAATTAAGCCTAAAAATATCTAATAAATAGATATAAAATTCACTTATTAGAAGACTTATGTGTCTTAGACTCAATGGAAAAATGGTAACTTCTAATGGGCAGATTTCAAGAAAAATCTATATAAGAATTACTACTTCAGACACAACAAACTAATGATCGACAAAGATCAAAAAGCGAAAAGTGCAAGTGTTATGAAAAACGCCACTTTACAATCCAAAGCTTTACTCAACTTTTTTCAGAAAAATAAATCAAGCTGCTAAGTTATTTAGGGAATAACTCAAAGACACTTAATAGTACCCCAAACGACATTCAAACAACCCTTTCACGATCTTAGTGATCTTATTAAGACAAGTCTTAGCGACTTACTTGATTCTGAGTGAATCAATCCTCTGTATGAAATTAAATCTGAGTGACTTATTATGCCCTAATGACTTATCAAAACTTAGTATCTTGCCTATTTCTTAATGATTCATATGGATATAATTGGTTCTTAATGAACCTGGTTTTAGTAAACTTTATCTTTAGTGGATCATCCCTACTCTCGGACTGGAAGAGAGGATTAAGAATATTTTAGGTTCCGAATCTCTTAAAAATTATTGTCTCTCTTTATTACTTTATTAACTGGCATACAATTGCCATATAACTACAATATCAATTGAGACTTATTTTCACATTATATCACCAAATTTAAAACTGGGATATTTTATTTTATCTTTAAAGGGATTTTCAAAACGTGATATTTCGCTGTGCATAACTCAACTAAGTTAACTAATTAATCAATTGGGTAAATAACTTTGATTTGAAATGTTTTAAAAGAATCTATTCAACTCCTTCTAGATCTCTTTGTGCCATTTGAAAATAACATATATTATTATAAAACATACTACATGTGTTCTTGAATAGGTAATTTTATTGGGAACTCATATTTTCTTTTATTAAAATTTCAAATAGTATATGACAATTTTTATAACATATATTTTTACGATAACTCTTTTTTCTCTTTCTTTTTCCAAAACTATTTCTCAAAAGAGTTCTACTTATAAATCTATTAAATTTAAGAATATATTTTTTGTTTCATGATTTGAACTTACTGAATATTTAATTTAATAGTGATAACATAATGAAATTTTGATAATAAATATAAGAATATTGTATATTTTATATCTTCATAAGAAGATATATGTATTTTTTTTATAGAAAAAAAAAAGCTTGCAAATGCAACATTTTGTGGAACAAAATATTAATATTTAAATAAATTTAATTTAATCATAAAACCGATTTCGGATCAAAGAATTTTCACAATAAACAAATGCAATGCAATGCAATGATTTCAGGTGCCTAATGAAAAAAGTAACAGCACTCTTTGTAAAATGTGGCATTATATGGTGGACTATTTATATGGTGTTCGTGGATATGGGACAAACTAGTAATAATAAAGAAAAAGTTGTGGGCCTTTTTGCTAAATTTTTAAACATTATGGGTAGTAATTAGAAGCAAAAAATTGTAATTATTGATACATAAAGGGGTCCAATATTTATTTTCTATATTAAAAAACAAAATGTGACAGTCAACAGAGGGCGTTATAAAGCAATCACATCACCTACTTTCACATGTACCTCCGTAATCTTGGTGTCCTTTAATATTCTCTTACCTTTTCTGGACACTTGTGTCGTATAATATTCTTTTCCCTTTTTTGGACATCATGTCCTTTAATATTATTCACTTGCCACCACATTATAAAGGCAAATCTACTTATCTTTATAGATTTATTTTCGTTAGTTCTGAAGCAATTCAGTAATTTAAGTTCAGTAATTTGGTAGTTAATTTTTTTATTTTTTAGTTTCATGCCTTTTTTGGTTATACATTTTAGTAGGACAATAATACATACATAAAAATTAAATAATACATTTATCTTAATCATTAAAAAATAAGATCTGACACGAATTTTTATGTTAGACCCTATTTTTTTAATTGTTAAAATTCATTTTATATTATATTTTGTGTTTGTTTTTTTTAACTTATACTTTTCTATTTTAGTATATTCAAAATATTGATAAAATTTTAGTATAAAATTATTATTAAAGATACAACGTATCTATTGTTACTAAAAATTAAAAATAAAATTTAGACTATCGAGTCAATAAACTTAGACTGATGAATTGACTCGAGATTAATTAAAAAATATAATTTAAATATATTATATTTAAAATTTATCTAATAAATTGATTATAAATTTACTCGTACTTTATCGAAATTATTAAGCTTGTAATAGTTATAATACAATAAATATACACGCACTTTCAACAGTGCTATCATATGTATAAACACTTTTGAAATCTATACACAATTTTAGAATGTTTTCAACGAGATAAAATGAGAATATATAATAATACTTTTGACATTTTAACATAAATCATGTAATACATGCATACTTGTCCCATGTATAGTTCACATTTGTTTGAAGAATATTTAATACAAGGATAAATTGGTAATTAGGTTTTATTTCTTCTCTTGATGAGAATATCCAAAACTCAGAACCATAGTGTAGTTTGGTCCCACAAAATAAAAATTAAACGGCCAAGATCATCCCAACCGGTTGATTCTAGTCATTACCCCATCCCTTATAGTGGTCCGACCCGCAGCCAACCCCAGCCTCACTAAAACCATCTAAAAAGTCAGAAGTTGAAAATGTCCTCCTATATCGATCACGCGTCTCATCCTGGACAAGTGACGTACCAGCGCAAGATAGCACCAAATAGCACCGTAACAGGCTTTGACTCTTTTTTTTTGAGAGAGAGAGAGAGAGAGAGAAACAATTGTTGCCATTTTTGTTAATGGGCTAAGAAACTCTACTTAGGGTTTTTTAATGGCGGTTCTTCTGTAGCTTAAGCAATTCTATACACACAGTAATACACACATTACAACATACAGTTTTAGAGATAAGGCATTCTAACAAGTAACAACCATTGATTGCTGAAATTCTGTGACAGTCAAGTAAGTTCAGCCAATTGTTCAGTGTTTCTAAATGTTGCTGTTATTTCTTATTGATTTTGCATTTTTTTAGTAAATTTATGTATGAAATCATGCCATTCGTATTTCATATCAATCTATACTGTTTTATTGGGCTGTGGGAATATATTTGACAGATCGAGTAACATATTTAGTGTTTAATTTCCCTGTTTCCCTCTATTTAATTCTATAGAAATTTCCTATACTTGGTTGACACTTTCTGTTATGATAATGTATACTTGAAATAAGTTAGATGAGAGTGATAGAGAACACAAATATAGAGGCTGATTAGGCTTTATAGGCTGCAAGTGTAAAATGTGTTCTGCTTTACACTTTAGCACAAACTGATTCCAATGTGGAGTGGAATTATTGATTCCCTAGTTTTGTACTATTTTTCTTGAAAACAAGTGAAATAAGTTTAAAAGGGAAGGCAGAATGGGAAAAATATGGTCATATTTTTATAGATAGAGATCTGTACATATTCACTATGCACCTTTAAGTGATGCTTGAAGTTATAAGTATGCTTCAATACTATTTCTATATAATGCCCTTTTTTCCAAATACAGATTAATAATTATCTCACAACTGCTTTACTAGTTAGTTGAAGACAAATGGATCTTGGATCTTTAACAGCTGCATGAACGCACCTTTACTATTCCATTGTCGTTGTAATGTTTTGTTGTCATTTGTCAATGTTGCCGTGCTTCTGCTGATGTTTCCTTGTTCTTGTTGGCATTGTGTTGTCGTTATCTTGTGTTGAGTTTTTGTTATTGGTAGTTTTCTTTTTCGATGTTTTTATATCCTTGTTGTCTTTGGTTGTTTATTTTGAATTTTAGCATGATCTCCTGTATAGATAGCACTATTATGAATATTTTCTTTTGAACATTAGTGGGATCACCTGTCAATGCAAAACCTTTAATGGGATCACCTGTCAGTCTATAATTGGTCAGTGGTTACAGATATTGTTTATGTGAAGCATAAAGTTCGTAAGTTCTTAATGCTTGTCTTTTTAAAAGAAAATGAAACTAGTATTTGGAGGCTGTGTATGTGATACTAAATATCTTACTCCTAGAGTGGAACTAATTGAATATACCACTGTGCTTAATGTGGTGCTTTGGGAGTGAAACGAATACGAGATATTTCAAGGGCGTCAAACAGCCAGTTGCTAAATTGAGGACTTCCTTCCTGTACGTGTTATATTTAGGACAGTTGACTTCTATAGGGATTTGTTGATAATTTTGCTGACTTTGTGGATGAAGTTAGACCAGAGGTAGATAGATAGGTTTTGTGGTTTTTGAGGCGTACTTTTGGCTTTTGGGGTGAGATGTGAATATTATTTTAGGTCTCCTTGCTGAGTGTTTTCGTGGGTTGGGGTGGCATTACTCCTCGGCTTTTATGGAATATGTGTACAAGGGTTGCATACTCCTTTGGTGCTTCTTTTAACTTATCTTCAGGGTCAAAAAACAAAAAATTGAATAATCACAATTTAGCTGCTTTTGCATAGATTTATTCACTTTTCAGCGTACTTGTGATTTTGTTGGTGGCTAAAATTAAAAGCCTAACAATTTGTTTCTAAACTAGCTGGGTTAAAATTAGTAGTACTTCCAAAAATTCATTATATTCATAATCCCTAGCTGATTGAGATGGTTTTTTGGTGTCTGGGGTTGCTTGGCTGTTGTCCATAATTTTTGTATATGCCGAGAGTACTGGGACGACATTCCCTTATGATATGTCTTTTTACATATGTTTTTACTTAATAAAAAGAATCATAATTGATAATTTCAGTTGAAAGTGGACTAAAGTAGATTGCAATATTATTTCCTACATTTAATTAGGAACCGAAAATTCTTTGACCATTTATTGCCAGTTGTAACTGTCCGATTGCGACGACCTTGTTTATACATCCAATGATTTTTCTTCCCACTTCTCGTCCACTTTCTCTCTCCCCTGCAAAATCCCATACCTCACCAGTCACCACAGCTAACATATTGGTTGTTTTGCTTTTTATGCGGTTCTGATCTAGCTCCTTCACTGCAAACTCTAAGAAATTTAAAGCATTAGGTATCACTTCAAATGCTTCAACTTCATTCATCACGAGGTAGTCAATCCCACACACAAGAATCTGCTCGTAAGTACCATCAATGGTTGTCAGTCACCTGACTTGGAATATAAGGTTTCAAAAATCTCATGTTGCTCATGTGTTCTCTATTTGTGAGTAAATATTTAACTACTTCATTCTGAGCTTTTTAAAGGGGTTTGTGTTTTTTTCAAATCCTGAAATCTTGAAAAAAATTCAGATTAAAATTTAGATATTGCTGTAAAATTATCAAGTTGCTGAATTCTATCAGTGGAACTGAGTTTCCTATGGTATGTCATCATTTTACCAAGAACTTCAAGGGAAATTTACTGATACTTAAGGGCGGTGATCTCCTCTAACCCCCCCCCCCCCCCAAAAAAATAAAAATAAAAAAAAGAAAAGAAAAAAGAACTCCATAGAGTAATATTTGTTTACTATATGCGACTTCATTAGCAGTTCCATGTTGGTATTGGCCGGCCAGCTCCACACATCCATGTTTAATTATCATGAGGTTATATAATAGCCAACTGGCCTTGGCATTTATGGTTTGACGAAATTATGACAGTTACTCCTCTCGGCTATAAAGTGATCTCCACACACTGTAGAACTAAGTTTATACTGGCTTCAGTTAAATTAGGGGGTTGCTGAGAAAGCAAGAATGTGAAAGAGGAGAAAAGTGATATAGCTGCAAGCTGAATAATATTGGTTTCTCTCCATCTTATAGTTATTGTACTGAAAGATTTAGTAAGTATTTGTAATTTTCAATTTTTAGAAGAAAGACTTGAACACATTTTCTATTTCAATATATTTCTTTTTGTCACTTACCCTTTGGGACCAGTAACGTACGCTTTACCTGGAGGTTTTCTGTTTTAGTGTGATAGTACTATATCTTTTCTTCACATAACTATATCATTTCAATTGTATTATTTTGAATTGTAAGAAGGAAACAAGTAGTTAAAATGTTTTTTTTAATGGTAATTTACATGAGGCTAATGTTGAGTAACAGTTGCTTTATCACTCTACTGATAAAATGTTGACTTCTCCATTGGAGCATTTACATAATTGATGGGGTACAGTATTTTACTTCTCAACATGCTTCTTTTTGTTTGTTTGTTTGTTTAGGTTCTCCACTATATCTGCCATGGATTTGGATGGAAGTGTTCGAGAGCACAAAATTGAAACAACTCATCAAGCATGGACTATATCCATGCATGCCTTTTCTGATCTTACCCATGTTTCTCCAGTGGTGTTTCTGTACCTATTAAAAGAATGTTATATTCGCGGTACAATTTTCTCTTCCCACTGTAGATTTTATTATACACAAATTTACTTCCTTCGGTCTGTTAATTATCAACAAAGATAATAAATGAAAAGTCAAATAGCAAATCAGTTGTCTATGCTGGTTGTTTTGTTAGGTTTTAATTTCATGCTTAGTTGGATGAACATGATATTTTAATGTTTTCGTTTTTGTAGTTGGCAATTTATTTACAGTTTGAGGGTTTAAAGTAGAACAAACCTCTAGGCCCCTAGACTTCTAAGATTTCCTTTATATTCCAAGTTATTTATAAAGTTCTTGGTAAACTGATTGTTATGTACTTACAATTTTTTATTATTATATGTTTACTTATTATCTTGTACTGTTTTCCATATTGGTGAAACTGAAACACTACTTTTTTATATATTCTTTAATCTGTCCAGAAAAGGAAAGTAAAAGATTTCCGTGTAGTTTTGACATGGAGCTGACTGCATCTAGGCATATTAGGCTAGCTGATGGTATTTTATGCAGTGCTCTAAAATTCCCGTCTAGGTCTGATTAATCCCCGCCTAGGCGCTAGGCCCCCCTGGCGCCACGCCTAGCCTATGCTCAAGGAAGAAAAAAAATCCCTCCAAGAAATTATACGGGACTGGGTGGGCACAACGGAGAAATTAGGTGAGGCCTAAGCGGAAAATTTAGGGCTGCAATTTTTTTTTTAATTTTAATAACTAAATTACAAAACGACGTCATAGTAATAGATGAATAAGTTGAGGGCTATTCGGGCCTTACTTGGGAAGCGGTTGGTGAAGCATTCGAAGCGGATAGTGTGCTAGAGCCTAAGAGAAATAGTAGAAATGTTAGAGTAAGAGAACTCCATGAAGAAATTTTTTTGTCTGATGATGACACGGAAGAAGAGGGAGATGAAAAGTATGAGTGTGAGCCTGATGGGGACATTATCTTGGAGGGATATGGAGAAGAAAAGTTAGAGTGAGTTATAAAGGGATATGGAGATGAGGACTATTAGTTTTTATTTTTTATTATTTATTTGTGTTTGAACTTTAAACAATTGCATGTTTCTATTTGAACTTTGACATTAGCAACATGGATATATGTTTGAACTTTAAACAAATGCCTTTATTATCTTTATTATAGCTTATTTTCTTTTATTATTGTTTTGTTTGGATAAATATAAGATAAAATATTAAAATTGACTTAAAATAAAAAATTCCGCCTAAGCCCCCTAGGCGCTACGCCCCCCCCGGCCGCCCGCCTTCCGCCTGACGCTTTTTAGAACCTTGATTATATGCAGAGGCGGAGCCAGGATTTTGTTTCAGGGGGTGCCAAAATTATATATCAAAATAGAACCCGACGTTCTTTCAAATCTCAAAAGTCGTCTATGATTGATTATATACTAAATTTCGTAGTAATTTCCCTTTCAATATATAAAATCAAAGAGTCGGTGAGAAAATCATCCTACATCTTAGATTGAAGCCTAGTTTTGATGATATTCATAGTTGAAAATGATTGTTCAGTAGTTGCAGTATAAACTGAAAGAGTAAGCACGAGTTCGATCACTCTATAAACAAGTTGGTAGACTGTTGTTCTTTTAGTCCTCACCAACTAATGACATGGGCTGCTGAATTTTGTGTGGGCCATTATGACATTAATTGTAAAGTATATAATTTTAAGTTATGGCCTTATTAAAGAGTAAGTAAGTAAGACCCATTAAAAATTATATACATATATACACAGTCCTAGTAAAGTCTTAAGTCTAGAGTTTTTTTTACTTAAGTAAAGTTTAAATTCTTTTTTACTTTTATGTTTTTATAGGGGGTACCAAAGTCCAAATATATAGAACATGTACTTGATTATATATATATAACAAATTATTTTCATTCTTCAAAACTCAGGGGTGCCATGGCACCCCCAACTTAATAGGTAGTTCCGCCCCTGATTATATGATTGTTGGACGTGCAGCATGCTGGGTCGTGACTCGTGCATGCTAGTCTTTTACCATTTTATTAGTCTGTTATAAGTAGTTATTAAATGTTTTAGCATGTATGCTGTTGTAATAATTCAGTGATGTGGGACACCTACGAAATTTCGATGCAAATTAAAAATCTGAGCGCTGTGAAAGATAAGGACTGTAGGGGCTTGTTTACTGGGATTTTGGGGTTAAAATAGCAAGAAAGATATTGGGATTCATGGTTTGTTGATTGTATAATAAAACGGTAACGTATCGGGATTGAACTAGGGCACAAAATGGTATTTTTAGGTGCTGTTGACGGTACGTGGGAACAGTTTTTGATTCTAGGATGTGTTATGATCCTGAATGGAAATCTGAGATTCAAGTTTAAGAAACTTTGACCTGACTTGTTCAATTAGTTTTTGACATACAGATCAATGTCCCTGATGTGGTATTAGAGAAATCACCATGTTCACAGTTCAAGTTTCGTATGCTGTGACACGTGGAAAGGGATATATTTCCTAAAGAAGGCATCCGGAGTGAGAAGTCATTGTAGCTGGAAACCGTAGCTCGTGTGGAAGCAATTGTAACTTGTTATGAGGATGGTGAGCTAGCTTGGGGTTTTGTAGATTATGATATTTAGGTTTGAAAACAAATAGTTTCCGCTCTGAGCACAAGGTTAATAAACTACAAAAAATAAAGAAAGAAAAGAGAAAAACTAGCATAAGCATCAAACGCTGGGAGTTCTAGTAATCTTAAGTGTAAAAGATCCTAAATTCTTGTTAGTAAACTGATTGACTCTTACTAGGAAACCTCCAAGAGACTTACTAAGATCTAATTAAAGACCTAATAACATATAAACTAAGAAAAGACGCATGGGTCAACACCATGGTTTACAGGAACGCTTAACGATTGGGTACGCAGAACGTAAACGGGTACGTGGAACCTACCTATGGTGGAATGCACAAGGGATATACCGTACCATGTTTCGGAATGATGGTACCCTTTTCCGAATAGAGGACAATAAGAGTTCCATCTTAACTTTGGTCAACATTCCGTAGTCAGAAAAATAAGAAATTTCCATAACCCCTGCACTCTGTGTTGCCGTGCATCTTATGTGTTTTTTTTGGTATAGTCAAGGGTAAATGGGTAATAAGGAAAGATTGACATATAGAATGAGCGTTTGGGGTTGAAGTCATAAAGAAGCTTGAAAAGAAGAGGACAGAAGAGGTTGTTGCTTTCAGTCTATTCAATTATGTCTTCTATTTGACTCACGGATATGGGCTATATGGAAGGCAATTGAAGGTACTAATGAGAGAAAGGAGTTGAGATACATTGTCAGTCTGAGAGGAATGAGAAGAGATACCTTGAACCAATTACTTTCTACATAAATGTAACTACGTATTTGCATAGGATTATATATATCCGTATGTGTGTTATTTTGTTATTTGTATTGTATCAGCCATATATTTTCATGCATGATATATATTTTCACAAGTATGTTTGCATGGATGATGTAGCAATGGCTTGTTTGACATTGTGGTATTTTGTTTGCTTGTTGAATTTGAATGGTCTATTCTGGATAAATTGTTTATTAATATTATTTTTAGATTCTGCAGCAGAATAGAGCAAAACCTTTTAAATGTCAAATTCCGGCACATAAAAGGTGAAACTTGAATGCAATAAAATATAAATGAAGAAACAATGAAATAACTATTATAGATTCGTTAAAGAACTGTTTTTTGTTTCACTTTGGTCATAGTTTTCTAATTATTCCTTTTATACTCGTACATACAGGAGTACACATGCACACATTTACATATACATGTGATTTTCTGATAGGTACATGCAAGGCAACAGCAAAATTTCGTTCTCTTCAGCGAACAGTCCATCAAGTTCTATATAATACCCCAAGACCTGGACCAGCTCTTTTTGTTGCTCGCTGCCTCTATGTCTTGCCTATATTTGAATTATATTGTGAAGGATTCAGTCACTTGATAATATCTGCTCTTCGTCGTTTCCTAAAAACAGGAACTACCCAAGAAGATTTAGTTGAAGCGAAGTCCATTGCTGCACAACTATTTCTTAACACTGTTGGGGGAAATGGCCATGATGAAAGGGTTCTTATAAAGATACTTGAAATATTTGATATCAGGTTGGAAAATGTTGAGAAAGTTATGTGCAACTTACAAGTGAAGAATGGTAATGATTTGGACACAGCAAAAGTATTTGTTGAGCAATATATTTTTGAGTTGATAGAGTCCCAGTCATATATGACAGCAGTCACTTTGCTAGAACACTTCTCTTTCCGCCAGTCCGGAGAGGTTTTTCTATTTAGAATGATGGAAATTAAAGAATATAGAGCAGCAGAAAAGTGGGCGAGTTTTATGGGAAAGCCAATGTTGTGTGTCCTTGTCCAGCAATACATTGATAGGTTGCTGTTGAAAAATGCTTACGATGTTATAAAGAAAAACAATCTGAAAAATGAGTTTCCAGAAGTGTATCATAAGGGTAAAGAAAGGTAAACTTTGATGTCTTATATTTATCTTTAACTTATGTTTTCTGTTCCATGTTTCGTCACCTGCTGGTACCCTTACTGGTTTCAGACATTCTCTATTCAAGTCCTAAATGAAAGTATCTATCCAATTGCAGCTCATTAAAGAAGCTAGCTGAAAAGGGATGCTGGGACATTGCAGAGGCAAAAACGAATAGTGATAAACAACTTCTTGAATATTTGGTAAGTAGCTTTGAACATGAGCAACCACTACCTTCGGCATTTTTGTGGCCAGAAGTTAGAACCAGAACCACTTTGCATTACTTTTCAATTAAATCTGGAAATCTTTTTATTTTATATTTATTTTGAACACCTAGATTAGAGGGTGTAGATGTCAAAGCACTCATCGAAGTAATTCAAATATCCCATTGATGTAGCTGGTGTTTATCTGGTCTTAGAAACATATAATTATTTGGCATTAACTATACTTAAATGAGTCACTGAGAACAAGTGCATAATAGTTTTAAAAGACTAAAATCAACATAATTTCATTCCAGAATTTCCATCTATAAGATTTGTGTTTATCGTTACTAGGTCATATATAAATATTATTAAAAACACCTGGTGTTTTTGGTTGATATTCGTGAAATAACTATAATATAAGCTACAACGGGATTGAAGACGTGTTGTATCAGTTTCAATGTGGTACAGTGATGCCATAATATTGAATTGGCCACATGACATCATAATTTTAAATTGAGAAAGTAAATTATCAATACGAATATAATTAGTCTGATGATAATTTCCGCTTGGTCACCTGGCCTGGATGATGGGTTTTATTACTTTTTGTCAGCGTCAATTTTGTTGAACGTGTCAAAATTCAGACAGATTAGTCCGAGGCTACCCAATCTGTTAACTTGCCATGTTGCCATCTTTAAGCCTTGGTCAATAGTCAATTCATCTGCTTGTTATAGGGTGGATGAACTTCTTGTAATCTCTCTATTCTACTAAGGTAGTAAGGTACTAATTAAAAATAATTTTTCTATAAAAAACTTTTGACCGTGAATCAATTCATCTGTTGTTATTTACAAGGTCGTGATGGAATTAATGCTTCTTGGCCACTCATCCTGGATTAATAGTATTATTATATTTTTCTTTCTTTTTTCAGGTGTAATGCTAAGGTCGAAATAAGTTTTTTTAATTCACATTTTGTTTACATTTATTACTTGACCAATCATTAACGATGTAGTCAACCAATACAATAACATCTTTATGTCAAATTTGTCAGAGCGTTTGGAACCCTAGCATTATTCTTTTTTCAGTGTCAATTTGTTGAACATTTCAATGTTAAGATTGGTCATAAGATCCCAACCTAATTCCTGCTATCAATTCATTAGTTTATCTTCATTCAAGCCCCAAGTACCGTCATGAACATTGATTGATACTTTGTGATATAGCACTGTTGTTTCAATTCATAGGAGAACAAAAATTTGAGTGTTTAATCAAATGTGTCGGGGTTCTGCACACATAAGCATCAGAACCACTGTTAACAGTTCTATTAGTTGGACTGGTATTTAAAATTAAGAATCAATTTTCCCTTTATGAACAAAGCGTGCTGTACATAGATGAGTAACTCACTTTTTTCCATTAAAAAACTACAATGTAAGGTTTATTTGGCAATGGAAGCTGGCTACTTGGAGAAGGTTGAAGAGCTTTGTGATCGTTACTCCCTTGAAGGTTTTGTGAATGTCAAAGGTGTGTTGGATGTTCCTTTTTCGTGTCTTACCTGCATCTTCAACACTTGCATTGCGCATTAATATAGTCAACATTTAATATTTAGTCAACACTTTTCTAATTCACATGTAGTTGAACGTTTATTTATGATTGGAATTTTAATATGATTGTGTATTTTCCAAGACTTGAATATTTAGTCGTAATAGTTTCTATTGGCATCGTTATAATAATTTTTCTAGTTATCTAGAGAAACTTTTAAAGAAAATTATTAAATTAATGTTGGATCTGTTCCTCATACCAAGAAAAATGAGGACTATAATTTCCATTGTTGTTCAGAAAAAAAGTTCTTACAGTATGGTATGATAATTTTCCTGTGGACCTAGTTTGATTAGTGAATATTGGGTCCCTTGACAAAAATCTCCCTCGCTCCCTTTTTGCATTATTTATTTATTTTACAAAAACAGGTTTGAGCTTTTACATTTTTCAAAGTAGCAGTGCATACATCATGTTAACTGGGTTTGTTCTTATCTCATGAAAGGCTTATAATTGGTAAAAAAAAAATAGAAATTAGTATGTTGTACTACTAGCATGTTGGACTATTGGCCTTCCTCAAATTCATGTGTGCTCTTAATAATTTATATTTTAATTTTTCCGTTTGTTCGTAGGAGGGAGGAGGAGGTTGTTTGTTCTTAGGTGCACTTAATTTTACATCTCCTGTTATTGAGCCCAACTGATTCTCAAGATATATGTAAATTATGCAGCAACTGTTCATCTCAAAAGTCGTATAAAGTTCATTTTGTTTTACTTTTCATTTCTTATTTTAAAAGTTTTTCTGATTTAGAAATATTGGATTAATTATTGACATTAAAACAGAAACACATTTAATCATTATGTTTTGATGTTATGCAGACCTTCAGGCAAGCCTTCAACAAAATCGATTTTTAAATCTTAATGAATTGGTTTTGGAAGACATAATTTGGGTTGATGAGGTCAGTGGTTTGCGTGATGCAACATGCCATATTGAGGGGTCTAAAGTCGTGGGCATTGATTGTGAATGGAAACCTGTTTATGAGAAGGGCAAGAAGCCCAAGGTAAATTTTTTTATTAATCAATCTCCAGTCCCTACTATTAAATGTTAATTTTTTTCCTTAACTATTTTTTGATCCTTGCTTGATTCATTAACAGAATCTTACGAAAGGACTTGTGCCTTCTCCATAGTTTCTTCATATCAACTACACCGTAGCGACTCATAACAAAAACTATAGGAATATTTAAGTACGAAAAGAAAAGGAATTCAATAGCACATAATCGTACACATCATTTACGATTTCCTAAATGTCAAGTTTGCCTACCTCATTCAATGTATTTTGCATGTAAATGATTTTTTATCTTGTCTAGATGCATTATCTTTTTTTGGCAGGATACCTATCTCTTGTCTCCTTTCACTTATTAGAGCATAGAGATGGTTTACCTTTCTGTTAATTAATTGTAAATAGTGTCTGTCTAACTTAAATAACATCAGAGTCGATAAGCTCTTTCTATATGTATATTTTTAAGTATCTTTCATTGTGTATATATAATGTGTTGATGCCCTAGCGGATTCTTCATAGTTCAGGGCCTAGCTAATTTGTTATTAATTGATCTTATGTTAATAATTATCCCACTTTCTAAGGAGTACCAATGACCTTAACCATATTAAACACTATAACGTTATCTACTTTAAAAAACTTACAGTTGCCTTACTAAAAGTCCCAGCACAAGTTGATATAATGACACAAAAAGGCCACAGTCCCAAGAGCCTACATCCAGTGTATTATGTTCAACCATTATCCAATAATCTTCAGTACGTCCCGGATATCAAAATTGAAAATTTGTTGTGTTTTTTGTTTCTATGGAGTTTTCTTCTGCAAACATTTGTATATAATTTCTATCAGCAGAGTTTAGTTGAAGAACTTTGTCTGCGAAAAAAAAGGCCCATAAAAGCATATAGTTATCTTGAACATGCTTGATCGGGATTTTATGTTTTTCCTTTACAGTGATCATTCTTGTTTAATTGTTTTCAACTCTTCATTAACAACATTATTTTTCATGCTACAGGTTTCTATCATGCAAATTGCTTCTGAAAAGGTGGTCCATATCTTTGACTTGATAAAGTTGTTTGAAGATGTACCTGATATTTTGGACAACTGCCTGACTCGCATATTTCATTCCCCTAGAATTTTAAAGCTTGGTATGATATAGTAATTATAAGAGAAGTCACTCTTGTAAGATTATATAATTTTGCTACGTTAATATGTAAAGCTTTGTCAGCTAAATTTTGCTTTCTTATTTGGGACGGGTGGGGTTGGGTTGAGTGCAGAGAAAAGTTTCCAAAGTTAGCTGTTAGAAATAAGGCCAGAGTCCAGGCTATTGCATGTCTTGTTATATATGGTATTGATAGGAAAATAGGCTACAGTTTGTGATCCTTGCTATTTCACTTCTTGTAGGCTATAACTTCCAGTGTGATGTGAAGCAGCTATCTCTTTCTTATGGAGATCTGGAGTGTTTCAAGCACTATGAGATGCTGCTGGATATTCAGAATTTATTCAATGAACCTCAGGGTGGTCTTTCTGGTCTGGCAAAGGTAACTTAGAAATGTAATGGCTACTTTGGGTAGTCACTCCTTAAAGTCGTTAGTTAATTTGCATTTCCTGATCACTTCAGATTTTTATATATTCTTCTTCCATTCTTGAATTGGCTTCGGCTTCGATCATATGGATACCGGGTGTAATTTATGTGTCATTGTTTTGGTGTTTTTTAATGAATCAGAAAATCTTGGGAGCTGAATTAAACAAGACAAGACGAAATAGCAACTGGGAGCAACGACCTTTAACTCCAAATCAGGTGGTGTTATGTCATTTTCTTATATGCTAGATTTTATAATTGCTTCGGAAATAATGACATGGAGTTATATAGACCACCTTCAATTGGTGTTCGACTCCACCCACTTACAAGCATGTAAACGTCAATTAAGAAATCAATAATTTTCCCCCTAGAGAAATAAAATATTGAATGAGATCATTATGTGATTTTAGAGCTTATAAATGGATGTTAGTTTGGTGGTCTCTCGTTGGCTCTTTGAAAGGTGCTGGGATGTGGACAAGAAAGCCCCTCTCAAAAGGAGGTTGTCTCACTTAAACTTATGAACTACAAACATGAATTATACTTACGTGACGTTGTTTCTTTTAGATTAATTGGATTTCTTAATGAATGGTTGAAGAATCTATGGGTTCATGAGGAATACCAATTGTTTATCAAATCAGTACCAATGTAATTAAAAACGGTTTTAACCTGACTAAAATATTACCCACAAAGCTGGGTGGACTAATGTAATCTGGATGGCGGCTCGATATGATATGTATAATGAAAACGAGAATAGAAAACGTCTCATGCCTTGGTACGAAGTACAATAAGGGTAGGTTTCTTTGGGTCATTTTGGTACGAAATACGTTTATCCAAAACGTGGTATTTTAGAATAACTTTCTTAAAAATATAATTAAATCTAGTTAAGTTAGTGTCGCAACAATACACGTGCATGTTACCCTTATTGGATGCCCACAAGGTGTTGACAGTAATTGATGTATTTTAGAGTTTTCTTAGAAATATTAGGGTTTTTGATAGAACGTTCTACATTTATTTATGTGAGAACTAAGCTCGTAGATATCCTAGATATTTTGGAGAAATGTTATAGATAGGCAATTTTGGTCTTCTATTAAATTTGATCCTAACTGTTGTTTGTAGGGCCGAGTGACTATATAAAGATGCCTCTCATTTGCAAAATCATAAAACATAGTTGTAATCGTGAAATAAAAGTTTCAGTCTCATGATACTAAATAGGAAAATAAGTTTTGGATCACTAAAATGTTTCAGAACGAAAGTATTTCTTGTTTTTAAAAGTTCGTACCTAAACGCAATTCACTAACGTGTTAGTATTTTCTGGTAACATTGGGGTGGACAATAGAAAACTAACACGTGAGACACATGGCATTTCTATGGGTTTTACGGACTAAATGGAAGTCTATGTTTTTTGGGAGCAGTACTCGTCTCTACAATTGTTGAGGGACCAAGTATTCTTGTTGTGGGCATCAGCCATGTAGCTTTCTTCAGTATGCGATTTGCATAGGTATTAAAGTGCAGTGTTTTTTTAACTGTTTTTCGTTGTTTTTTTGTTACTTTATTCTTTCCTCACTTATGGTGGACCGTTAACTTTTTATATTTTGCGTCTTCTTTAAACAAAATATTCTTTTCCTTTAAAAATGTAGGGTCTTTTTTACATAAAAAAAATATTCTTTTACTTTAAAAATGTAGTCTTCTGAGCACAAGGCATTGGAATGTGGACCCATAATCATAAAGGCATTAGTCAGAATTTGTATCAAGGGGATTTAGTCCAGCTATAAGAATACTCTCATTCCCTGAATATGAAGTCATAGGTGGATTCATTAGAATATATATGATTTTTTTTTGTTTCACCTTATATTCGCTATAACAAAACTTGCTTGATTTTCAAAGCCTAAAATTACTCCTTTTTCTTTTGCTGCGAATGGATATTCAGTTAGAGTATGCTGCGCTTGATGCTGCTGTACTCGTTCACATATTCTCACATGTCCAGGGCCATTCACAACCTGCTGGGAAAACCAAAATCGAGTGGAAATCGCAAATTGTAAGTTGTTTAAAATTTGCATCAACATATACAAGTGGTTTACCCACTACTTTTCTGGCAAAGGTCTTGACTTACCGTTGACAGTTGCGTTAAGTCATTATACATGTTATTTGCTTAAAAACATATAATGTCAATTGTTTGAAATCCATTTATGTTGGGACCAATACAGGTATGTCACATGGACACGCCTAGAAAGTATATAAAGGAGTTGGATTCTGGAACTGATGAACCTACACAATTAAGTTAGAGTTATGTTTCTTACTCCTCTTTTCTACTTGCATCACCTGTTTTCTGTCTGTAAAAATTTCAGTTAACTTAAAAAAGACAAAAGATCATGTATGAAGTCTGCTGTTGTGAATATATGGTATTTGTACATAAAAACGATCGTTTCACATTTACAGCACCTTTTAAAAAGAAGTTCCGACTTAAACTTCTGTCTGCATACATCAATTGATCACCATACTTAATTTGAAGGGAGTAATGTGATAAATTGTAAATTCTTCTGTGGTCAGTTTGATCTGGTGGCAAGGACTAGACAAGAGTCAGGCCTTAACTATTCATCTCACTGTGTTAAACCATTCTGTTTGTTCCTGGGCATCTCATCGAATGTTCATTCATTTGCATAATATTAACTCATTCTGCATCCCTAACTTCTTCAATCCCTAACTTCTCCAGTTAGGAATTTGCTTCTTCTGAGGAATGGCAATGGGACAGGGTGGGGATTTAACACAACCCGCCATGAACATCTTCGGGTTTTAAAAACTTAAAACCAACTCCCTGCCTGGGGAATTTAGGGTTCCCAATTTACTCATTATTAGGAAATTCGAGCCATGACCAAATGTAGTTGAATTTTGCAAAAAATGTTTTAAATTGGGACTATGATTACCACCAAGGCAAATGCGAGCTTTAGTAGAGATATAATCCCGCAAAATTTAGTAAAAAAAATGCCCACCTAGTTACATTCTCGACCTCCCTTTTACATATGTCTTTGTTATATAAAGCCTAACATGACCAAACCCTAAACTTCTCTCCCTCTCTTGGTTTCACTCCTTCAAATGTGCACTGGAAGAGGAGAGAGAGAGAGAGACGGGGGATGGAAGATTTCTCCGGCACTCATTGAACATCTACGAGCACGATGAAGGTGGCCAGGCCAGGCCTAGGCCTGCATTGTTGTCAAGGTCGAAGAAATCATGGTTGACATGAAGAGATGAAAGCCAATCGCGAAATATAAATTGTATACTGCCGAAGAGAATATCCAGAATTCCTTCAAGAAAGGGATTCGTTGGATAAAACATACATGCAACAAGATTTTACGCGGCTTTTGGCTAGGGAGAGAGAATTAATGAAAGAGAGTGCAGTTATATACGTATGGATTCCGAAGAAAGAAAGAAGGTTAATGTACATGGGGTTCTTGTTTATAATCTGTATTTCAATATTATATAAATCAGATTTTGTTATAGTAATTTTAAATAATAAAATAAAATAAACTTAATTGGTAAATCAAAGTAAATGCAGAAAAGAATTATAATAGATCAAGCCTACTACTTAGTACTATATTCTTAAAATAATTATCTCTCATGATATATACAATGATCACATATACTATAGCAGCACTATAAATAGCGAACCAAAATAATATGCAATATTTATAAATGGCACAACATATTAACCCAAATCCAAGTTAATGGTATATATACTCATTTAATGTTTAGTTCTTAATCTATGTGGGACAAACATTTATTATCATATTCATGTGATAATCTTTGAGAGTAAATTTCTCATTTATTATTCCATAAATTTGAGCTTCTTAATACTTGATTTTAATCTACTCATGAAGTATAATATACTTATATGTGGACTCATATCAAATAATTAATGCTCCCACTTAAATTCTAGCATAAAACCCATGTTTAAAAATTTCATTTAATGCTCAAATTCTATCAATCTCCCACATTAGTGCTAATTCTTTTAATCATATATATAATATGGTGAGTTAATTTTATAATTCTATGCATATTGATATACTTTATAGAAAATTTTTGTAATACATAACAGAACCTACAATTATTACCTTCTCTTTTCTTATTGAGGAAAAAAAAAACAAGAAAAAAAACTGTAGAAGAATGTTGGCTTCGACATGATACATTTTTAACTTTAATTATGTTATAATGTGATGTACGAAACCTATTATTTGCATTATTATTATGGCTTCTTGTCAACAGAGATTATCAGATTGTTGATAAACTGGATCTAGAAGATCTACAAAAACTACAAAATATAATGAGACATATGTTGACTAATTGGCAATTGCACATAGTTGTGATTCCCATCATTATACTCCACTCAGGAGGAAGATAAAGACTAGATAGACTAATTGATTTTGAGTGGCCAATAAATTAACCTCGTGATGTGTTCATGTTTCAAAATTACCATCAATTTTCATAGCTATGATTAAGCATTGTTTCTGTGTATGTTAGGAAGGAGAAATTATTGTATGTTCTCGAGCATAATTATAATATGCTCTACTTTTTAATATGTGTGGATCTTACCTTTATGTGAAAGAATAAAATATACTGTAACTATACTTCAAGAACATTCAATAATTTCTCATTAGGAAACTAGGTTTTAAATAATATTGTGGTTATAATAATAATAATTGAGTAAATATTTTACAATTCTATGGTGGGCTCACATCAAAACTAGGTCCAATAAGTTGCAAACATACAATAATAATTCTACGTAGTAACTGAAAAAATATTACGTGGGTCGCACTATTTGAATTACCGATAAAAATTATAAATTGAGCTCACATATTATTTTTTCTCTATTTGTGTAGAACAAATCGTCAAACTTTTTTCTCTATTATTAAATACGAGTTCCGGATAGGGGTTAAAAATATAAAACCATTAAATTGTTCAAGGTTTTATAAATGAAGAATTTATATAGTTGAATGTATATCCTATGATTCCAACGAACCAGGGTGCAAATAATCAAATCTCATGCAAGCCTAACAATTGTGTGGGTGGGAAGTCCAATTCAGTAGGCAATGTACATAGAAAACATAAACTTGGCTCCTGTCCAAAGCTCCACAGCAAACTACTTCCATTTTCTATCATGTGTTAATATCAAAAGAATTATTAACACCAAAGAGAGGGAAAAGACAAAATTTCCATTTGTTTGTTGGGAGGGAAAATTTTTGATGAAAGAAAGAAAAGCAGAAGGATGAGTTTGAAATACTACCTACTTTTTCAGACTCCCAATGGTGGACCATAGACACAAGGGGGAAAAAGATGGAAGATATAAAGATGGAGAGAGATCCATTACTGTATACCCTCATCAAATACAATCCTAAAAAAATAGTTTTTATTTATTTATTTATTATTTTATTTGGATATGAGAAAGGACACTATTTAACTAGGAAATGATAGTTTATGTGCTCAATTTTTTTTCTTCTTCTAGTCCAAATATTGTACTATTTTGTTTTAAATTATAATATTAATATTGACTTTTTAAAAATTAATTTTAAATATTTTTAAACTCAAAATTAACATGAATTTATTTAGTTTGTGTTATGAATATCATAAACTATCTAAAAAATACTATCAATTATAAAATTTATTATTTTTAAAATTTAAATGAATCATGTCAATTTAAAATTTAAAAATATCTTAAATTGACTTTTTAAAAAAATCAAATTATATGGAATTGAGGGATTATAACAATGTATAGTTTGACAATTTAAGTTGAATTGTAGGAAGCATCTATTTTATCAAAAATAATAATCACTATTTTCATGAATGTTCCTAAACAAACTATCCCCAAAGTTTTGAATGATTCATCTAAGCAGGAGAGTTAGTTATTTGGGTAAACAAGTGTTGTGTCATTTGTGTTCCTCAATAGTTCGAAAATATAATTCAATAAATCATGAAAAAATTAATTTAAAATAAATTAACGGTTCGCGAGAACTCGATAAATCTGATAAAAAAAATGATCAATAATTTATTGAATTATTATACTTTGCACATTACGTTGTTTTTTTCATCAAAACTGCTAAACCATCATTCTTTCATAAGATAGTTAAGAAATTATAATTTTTATTTTTCTTCTTATTATTAATATTGGTATATTCTTTTAGTAAATGAGCCCAAAACACTTGTATAAACAAGCCATGGTCCCTTTTTTTTAATTGGAATTCTCATGCATCATATTTATTCTTTCAATTAAAAAATTATTTATTTTAATAAGAATAATATTTTGAAAATGATAGGTCTATTTTATTTATTTATTTATTTATTTTTATTTGTAACGTCCACAAGACGTTTGTCTCTTCTTCTTTTTCTTTGTCCAAAATTTCAAGTCACTTTTTCATCCCAATTTAAACTGCCCCCTCTCTCCATTTCCACACTCTCTCCGTTCAGCTCTTTCTCGTTGACTTCAATCGTTCCCACATTCTGTCAAACCCTAACAATCAGGTAATACTTGATCCTTTACCTCTTCTCGAATTGAAGAAAGGAGTTCTTATCAGAAGAATTCCCCAAAAATTTAGTATTGTGAGTTTAATAGAAATGATTTTGGTGTATAATGTTGTTTGGTCCAATAGCTTGAGATGTGAGTTTAATAGAAATGATTTTGGTGTATAATGTTGTTTGGTCCAATAGCTTGAGATGTGGAGTTATGCTGGGGTTTAGTTCAGTGGATTTCCCTCTATATATTTTGAATATGTTGTTACTTTTTGGACCTAATGTAGAGTTCTATAAGCTACTAAATAGGGTTGAAGAATTTTCTTTTTTCTTTTATGCACTTGTAAAATTGTATTAATGATTTCAAATTTCCTTGCATACTAAAAAGTAAACATGATTGTGCCCTTTTATTCTCTGTACCAAAAATTAAAGACATGGGGAAGAAATAGTTTTTGTATTTTAAAGAAAGTTAAAGATGTTTATACACACACACACTTTTGACCTTAGGTATTTATTTGGAATGAGTAGTGAGGCTGATATAATGATTTTGATGAAAGCTTTCATCTTTAAGATTATTGGCTTAATTCAGCTATTTAAAAAAAACTTATGTATTGCTGTTGTGGTATTATTCGCTGTCTTATTCCAGATGGTTGATATTAAATTGTTGCAGTTTGGGAGTGGTAGTTTTGAATAGTAGATGAGAAAATGGAAGTTGAGAAACAAAGTTCAAAGGGAGGATTTTTTCAGTTGTTCGATTGGAATGCTAAATCACGGAAGAAGCTGTTCTCAAACAAGTCTGAATTTTCCGGTACTTTTTTTTTCTTTTTTTTTTCTTTGGGGTACTTTAAGTAGGCGATGCAAATGTATTCTCATCATTCTATTTATACATTCATTATTTTTTTGCTCTTGGTCTATTTTTACACTTTAATATAGGTTTCATTTTCAGCCTATCCCAACTGGTTTGGGATAAAGTCGTTTAGTTGAATTGAGATTTTTATAATCTTGGCCTCTTTCATTTTCTGATTACGATGCATTGTATAATGGCATGTTGAGTACAGAGCATAAGAACCGAGGAAAAGAAAATTCTGACAGTGCGCTGCTTCAGCAGGTGGATTCTCTTTCTCTCTCCTTCTCATTGTCATGTGATTATACTGAAATTATGATTAATCTGTGCACTATTGCCATATATATAGACGGAGCTGCATCAGAATGGGCCTAGTCTGAGTGTCAGAGTAAGTGATTACACTTGTGTTTCATCAGTGAGTGGCGATGAAGGGTGTGGAACAAAACCAACTGGGGTGGTTGCTAGACTTATGGGACTGGATTCATTGCCAACTTCTGAAGTTTCTAAGCCCTCTTCTACTCCATTTTTTGACTCTCACTCATTTAGTGATTCTCATCTCCCAAGGGCTAGCACCGATACTCAAAATGAGTATAACATCACAGACTATGGTAAAACACGTAATAAATTGGATGGATTCTCAAGAAATCCAGTAGAACTTAGGCTGCAAAAGTTGCAGAACCAATCGATTGAAAGGTTTCAAACTGAAATATTACCTCCTAAGTCAGCTAGATCCATTCCTATTACTCATCATAGGCTGTTGTCTCCTATAAAGAGTCCTGGATTTATTCTGACGAAGAATGCAGCTTGCATAATGGAAGCAGCTGCCAAAATTATTGAGCAAAGTCCTCAATCAACTACCAAGGGTAAATTGTCATCCTTCGGGTCTCCTTCAGTTCCCTTGAGAATTCGGGACCTGAAAGAGAAATTGGAGGCTGCACAGAAAGCCTCCAGGCTTCCGCAAGCATCCCAAAAATCTGCAGATAATCGATCTGCAAAGTCTCTGAGTAGTGAAAGGGACCAGAAAGGATCATATGATTCACAATTGCTAAAGCCATCTGTAGTTCCAAAACAAGGTGGATCAAGAAGTTTGAAGGATAAAGGAAAATCTTCTTCCCTTGCAATTCAAGAAAAGACAAATGTTCAGAGAAGAGAAGGATTGCCTTTGAGTGGTAACAGGAGTTCAATAAACCAAAAGGCAGATAGCAGGGGCAAGTCAGGTCAATTTGATAAGCAGCAGCTAACCATTCAAAAGAATGTGCAAAAGCGAACTTCAGCAGGCGGGACTTCTGATGTGCTTAAGCAGAATAACCAGAAGCAGAACTGTGCATCCAGCAAAGAAAGGGTAAACTTGAAACCCAATATGGCTTCCTACCAGCAAGACAGAAAATGCACGTCTGCAAATAGTTCCGTTGGGGTTAGTAAAACTGTAAATAAGATTGTTGAAAATTCTTCAATTGGGACCAAAAAGACGAATATAGTTGTAGCTGATTCTGTAAGGGAACGTTCATCATCGAAATCAAAGAGCTTCTCTGGTAAAAAGCGGCCTGTCAGTGGGGACGTTTATTACAACGGAAGTGTTGTTGATGATGTTTTGATCAACAAAAGTGAAAGGTTTGTAAAATGTAATGTTTCAGCTGATGAGTGCACGAAATGGGATGCAGTAGATGGGAAAAAAGGCATGGATGTTATCTCCTTTTCATTCACATCTCCCATTAAAAAGCCACCTGGTTCCCAGACATCTGGTCAGTTTATGGAAAAGAATAATAACTTAATGCTCGACCCTGCTAATGATCAAGATCAACCAAACTCAAAAATATCATATTTATCATCTCTGGGGTTGAACGCGATTGGTAGAGATGCTTTAAGCGTTCTGTTGGAGCAGAAACTTAAGGAATTAGCATGTAGAGTTGAGCCGTTGGATTGCAATTTGGTCAAACAAGGGGCTTTTCCAACTTCTGCTTCCACTCTGCAAGAGTCAGTATCATCCCCTAGTGTGGCGAACTCTGCTGAACATCAGAAAACAATTCAACTTGGTCTGCCTAACTATAAACCACGCAACAAACACGACTCTGATTGCTCTCCACTAGATGCAAAACAAAAGTGTCAGGTAAATCTCATTAAGGAGAATATAATTGTCATCTGCATCCATATTCTTTTGTTAGTGACTATTCATTACGACAATTTTCTGTCACACTAACTACAGTTGATGAATTAATTAAACAAATTATATATTGTAATACTGGATAATTTAACATGGAATATGCATAACCATAGTTTAGTGAGTTTTAATATATTCTCCATTAGATTAAGTGGATTCTTTTTTCTCTCTTTCTCTGCTCTCTCTCTCTGTCTTTTTATTTTTTTTCCTAATTAATATTATTTTGCAATAAGAACCAATCTTTGTCCTAATAATGCCTCTAATATTTACGGATGGCACGGTGGGAAAGTAGCTTGAATGGTTGTTTTTGGGCCACCTGAGGCTTTTCAGTTATGCAAATGTAGGTTATTTGTGTGTCAATAATGTTGGAGGTGTGACTGGGTTAATTATGCTCACCATTATTATCCACAATCTTCACAGATTCTGATGTGATGAAGTTGGGTTGTGAATATATTAATTCGTCAAGTTATTTGGCTGAAATATTAATGTCATTGTTTTCCAAATCTCAAATATTAAAATGCTAGTGTCCTTTTTCCTTCTTTTAATTTCATTTTTCCTTTAATGGATGTGTAGATCGTAGGTGGAGACTCTGAGTTCTGAATTTTTCATAGAGGAAAAAGAGAGGAAAAAACCTAGTACTGCTCTTAGAGTAGTAATAGATAACATAGATGTTTTTAGCAAAGCATTTTGGAATGTTCTCAAAAGAAACATTGTACTCAAGCTCATTAGCAAAAAGTGTATGCCAGTAATGATGGTTCTTTTCATCAGAAGTTTAGTTTTCATTTTTCAAAAACTTTTGGTGTGTAAGATAGTAAGAGTGAATGTGAATCTTTGATATCATAACAGAATTAAATACTTTATTTAAAAACTAAGAGAATCAAAAAGATAGACAACTCAAAAGTAAGATGCGTGCTATTCATAACTGAAACCATTGACGAGATCTTACCTGTTTGTTTCTTTGTTCGAGTTCTTGTACCCGTCAGATATGCTAACCATGGCTGGCTAGCTGACTGCATTGTTTGCTGGCACCACCAGACCCAGTGCTGCAGAATCCTGCCGTCACGTACCGCCCATGACTGCACTACCACCTATATCTAGAGAGAGATAGATCTGCATAACCTCCAACGGTGGCAGCTAAAATTATCAGTTCCACAACCTACACTATTTTCATGTTGCTGGCATGTAGTCAACATTGATTTGGTTATTGGAAGGATAACATTTAACTTTGTTCAGTCTGTTATACAATATTTTGGTTCGAATTTCAAAATTATGTGGTATAAGCAAGTACTTGAGATAGTTTTTACTTGGAAAGTTTGTAACTTCTTTCCCTAGAGTTGTCAAGCTCATGGACACTGGAGCCTGCTATGCTGATGCATTTTTGTTAGCCATTGCAGTTTAAGTTTTGATTTGGATTCTCTAATGTGGTATTATGGTATCAGAAGTAGGTCTGGTGAGGCTAGTTAGTCAAAATCTAGCCACTCGATTTGTCCCCCTCTCACATGTTTGCATATGTGGGAGCAGGATCATACATCAATAAAGGCTCCCTAAGAAACCCTCCACCGTTTGATATAGGTTTTGGTAGGTTGAGAAATGACCTTATCCTTCATTGCATATCAATGAATTCATTTATTTGTTTCAAATTATAATTTATTTGCAAAATTGTCTTTTTGGCACTTTAGAAATGCCAACTAGTTTGCATGAATGGAAACACCCTGATTTCCTTCTTTTTATTTATCATTTTTCTTGACCACGCGTGTCAGCGTTTGTTGGTTTACAGGTTGTAAGTCAATACTTTGAATCTGAAACATTTTGCCTGTAGAACATGGTTTTATGTGGAATTTACTTGCATCATTCCTTCCCTCTTCCTTCCATATGAGATGAAGCACATTTTAGTCTAATATCAATAAAATTTGTTGATTCAACCATTGGATTGGCCTTTAGATAATTCAAGGCCCAACAAGATGTCAATCCTTTTCTGGATGTTTTCTGAAACCGGTTGGTTGGATGTATTCATCATCAGATTTCATTTTCCTTCAATGACATCTTAGATGTATTAGCTCCTAGTTGACTACAGAGAAATAGACCCAAGGTGCTGAAAGAAGCATTAAAACAAATTCATTTTCCCATCTTGTGGAAACGGCGTAGTGCATGTAGTCTATTATCATGCTAGTTGTGGACTATTAAAAACGTGTCTGTTAACTGAATGTAGCTTTAAATGATCATGTTGAGATTTGAGAGTATGACTAGTGAGACAAGTAAATGAGAACTGAATGAGTGTATATATGAAAGTTCAACTATGGTAGCTCAAATTGTTTGATTAAGCGTATCAAACATAATGGGTTATACTACTAAGGGGTATTTGGTTCAAGGCATCATGTGGAGAAAGGTTCTAACAAATGTATATATAGGGGTTTAACAGTGCTATGACAGATATAATCAGTCTTATAGCCAGCCTCAGGTAATTAAACTGAGGCTCCATTGAGTTTATGTCTATATAAGTTAAATCTCCAATTTATTTAATATGCAAGTGTTTTTGTATCTGTCCCACCGGTGACTACAAATGATACCATTAGTTATGTCAATTTCAGCAGTAAACAAAAATAGGACTAGCATGAAATTTACTACTCCCTCCATTCCTATTTATTTGTATTTTTAAGGTTATGGACAAGAGAACATAGATTAAGAAATGCAATTAATGCTTTGTCTGATTGACTAAATTTAGTATAAAATTTCAGTATTAACATTTCAAAAATTTATTGGAAAGATGAGAGAGAAATAAATTAACCTTTAATTATAAAGGATAATATGGGAAATTAAGCATTTAATGATTCTTTGAAATCTACAAATGACAAATAAAAAGGAACAAAATTTTTTCTCTATAAAGACATAAAAAGGAATGGAGGTAGTAGTTTGAATATCAAGTTCCTGTGTGCGTGCAACTTGTCAAAAGGTATTTTGATTGCTGAATTTTAATAGTGTTCTTGTTCAAGTAATACATGTAATATACTAAGATTCTCCTTTCATTTTCAGGATTCTGAAGAGTTGGAGGAGAGTAGCTATAGCAGCAGCAGCCGTAACAACAGAGAATATGGAAAAGAGTTTCATTGTCGAAATCCCATCCCAATCTCAAGCCAGTCATCTTTTTCAGGTGGAAGTTGCATCTTGCTAGATTGCACAACCAGCTTTACTAGCAATGGTACAAGTACTGAATGTGGGCTTTTCTTTTGTTCCTTTTCTTGCAACATAGTTAGCATAGTGATAAGACAAGGTTCAAACTTGAAAAAGTACCAAAAAATGAACAGGAAATATATTGGGGAATTAATCAGAAACATAGTCAGGAGGATTTTAGCGATTACAAAATCTAGCTGGAACTAAATGATTTTTCAAGAAATAAATAGTACACTTTAGGTGTGAATACAAAGGAAAGGTTAATCCTAGATTATATAAAGGTGTCACCAGCTGTTATGGATAGTATGGTAGTTCCAATGTTTTACAGTATTAAATTGAGAATGCAATTTATTTAGTTTTTTCTCCCATAGACTTATTACATGCATGTTCTTACTTATAAAGAAATAAAAACTTTATTTTCAGGCAACAGGCCGTGTTCATCAGCTGAAGGTGATGAAACGGTCTCCTGGATCTATGCCAGAAAGCCCCAGAATGTTGAAGATGATACGGAGTTATCAGATTCTGCCTCTTCCACATCTGTCGGGGGCATGGAAAGAAAGGATATAGCTTCCACATTTGGGTATAGAAAATTTGAGCAATCATCTAACTGGCATTTAGAATATGTCAAAGCAGTAATATTCAATGCAGAGTTGATGCTAGAGGATTTTGTATTGAATCAGGCACAAGAACTAATTAGTCCAGATCTCTTTGATCACTTGGAGACTTCAAATAGTGGACCTGATAAAACTGTGGGAGAACACTATAAACTCGAACAAAAGCTTTTGTTCGACTGCCTGAGTGAATGCCTAGAATTCAGATGTGAACGGCTCTTTGGTGGAAGTTACAAGTCATGGATTAAACTGACTGCGATGTTTCAGGGGAAGGAACGGTTGGCAGATGAATTATACAAAGAGATTTGTGGTCGGACAAGCATGACCGACTTGATGGTCGATGAGCTTGTGGACGAGGACATGAGTACAAGGTATGGGAAATGGGTTGATTTTGAAACTGAAGTATTTGAAGAGGGTTTAGAGATTGGGAAAGGTATATTAACTTCTTTGGTTGATGATTTGGTGACTGATTTGTTTTCCTAACCCCTTCCAAGGAGTTCTTTATTTTTTATCTTTTCCAATGTTTACATATACATGAACTAGTCTTATGGATCTTTTTCTCTTTCCTTTTTCCTCGTAGCAGTAAGAAAATGTAAATTAGAAATGTTTAGGGTAAGTGTTATTGATAAAGTATGATCCGACTTAATTCAGAGATGATAGTAAAACTACCCAAATGCAACCGGGTTTTTCTTGAATGGCTGGTGGTCCAAAGCGGAGTTTTATACTTTTTTAGGTGAATTAGGTGATCTGATCTTGCACTGTACTGTTATGTAAGCTTTTATGAGATAGTGAAATTGATTTATCACTGGACATAACCCAATCTTTAAGTGAATTGCATAATTTTTGTGTTTTGTGTGATAATTTTTCTTTTGATTTTGTTTTCTATTTTTTTCACTGCCTTGTTATTTAGTTGCGTTAAATTATAGCTGTTTCCGGTGACCATTTTGCTTTTTGTGCTTTGCACTTGGAGCATACTTTGAGATGTGAAGAGGGATGGGACACCAATCACACCATACTCGCATGAATTTTGCATATTACAGTCCATCAAATTAGGACTTTGAGAGGACAGGCCTGCTGGCAAAAAATGCACACCTCCCAATCAAATTTGTATTTTTGAACCTTTGTTCAGTTGTAATTCTGATTCTGTCTAGTACAAATCCTATTGAGCTTGGCTATGGAGCTTGGGATCGAACAAATAATGGAATTTAGTTGAGAGGAGAGAGAAAAAAGAGTGATATCGGATTCACATTCCACATGCTTGCCTTGTCAATCTGTTTAGCTATTTAACATCTACTAATCCCTCTTCAACACATTGTTAACTGACTTCCCCACTTAACTTGTTGAGCAATTACAAAAGAAATGACAATGATGTCCTCACTAATAACAACTAAAACCAACTAATCAGTTTATTAATCTCAGCTTAACTTCTTACATTCTCTCCCCCATAAAAGAATAACCTTGTCCTCAAAGGTTGAAAATGAGGGAATTTCTTGTGAAGCGGCTCCCAATCTTCCCATGTAGCTTCATAATAATGTAAGGTGTTGGACCATTGGACTACAACCTCCACTGCTACAGCATTATTCCTTTTGACCATTCTCCTATCCAACATAGCTATAGGATCCACCAAAAACTGCTCACGTGCATTAGTCTGAGGTAAAATTGGAGAATTAGATCAGTTGAGATCTATCTTCTTTTTAAGAAGAAAGACATGAAACGCAGGATGTACTTCAGCATCTGCAAGTAGTTTGAGCCTATAAGCAACAGTACCAATTTTCTCCTCTATAGGGAAAGCCCAAAATACTTGAGAGGTCGCTTACCAAATCTAGTTTGGACTAATGTGGACTGTCTATAGGGGGTTTAGCCCTTGAGTAAACCAAATCCCCTACCTCAAAGGTCCTCTCACTTCTGCCCTTATCAACATACTGTTTCATTTTAGATTGCGCACTTGCTGAATTCTGTCTTCGTAGCTGCAACAACTAAGTTCTTAGCAAAAAAATCTAGTAGCAGGATCATGGATTTGGCCATACTAGTGAAAATTGAGATAAGGGGGCTTATAGCCATAGTATAATGCCTCAAATGGAGTAGTTTTCAACCCATTGTGGTAATGTGTGTTATACCACCACTCAGTTAGAGCTAACCAAGAGATTCAGCTATTAAGGCTCTAAGAAACCATACACCTTAGATAACGTTCCAACACCTAATTGAGCCTTTCAGTTTGACCATCAGTTTGTGGACGGTATGCACTCCTCAAATGAAGCTTGGTTCCCACCACCTTAAAAAGAGACTGCAATAAGAGACTGATAAAGATTTTATCTGTCTGATACAAAAGTAGAACGGAACCCATGTAGTTTATAAATTTGGTTAATGAATACTTGAGCAAGTTTTGCAACTGTAAAGGGATGTTTGAGAGCTATAAAATGATCATACTTGACTAATTTGTCCACTATAGCCAAGATAACAGTCAACCTATTGGATCTTGGCAATCCTTCAATAAAATCCATAAAGACGTCAGCCCATGAAATCTCAAGGATAGATATAGGTTGTAACGGTCTAGGTAATGCCACAGTCTCATTAACAAACTTGGTAACGTTATTCCTTATAGAAGGCCAAAAAAACACTTTTTAAGCCTTTCATGTGTACCTTAATTCCAAAATGACCTCCAATAGGTGAAGCATGAAATTCATTAAGCAGTTTTGCTCTTAAATATATATATATCTGGTCCTACTACTAGTTTGTCATAAAATTTTAATCTTCCATGATTAAAAGAATATCCTGGTAAGGTTTGTGGCTCCAGTTGTAACTGAACAATCAAATCCCTCATCCCTTCATCAGATTGCCAAGATTTAGCCAACTCCAGAATCCATTGAGGAGTGACTGTAGAAATAGTTAAACAGTTGTGATGACTACCAAAATAAATTCACATGCCTTGATAGAAAATTAGCTGCTACATTTCTTTACCCTTTTTGTACACAATCTCACAATCCAGTCCCATTAGTTTAGTAATCCACTTTTGTTGGCTAGTAGTAGTAACTCTCTAATCCAAAAGATACTTTAAACTATGATGATCGGTTCTAATCAACACCTTGTTACCAAGCACATAATGCCTCCACTTTGTAAGTGCATAAACCACAACCATCAATTCTTTTTCATATGTAGACCAACCCAGATGTTTTGCTGCTATAGCTTTGCTCAAATAAGTTATAGGTCTTCCTTGTTGCATTAAAACTGCACCAATATCGAACTGTGAAGCATATGTCTCGAGCACAAAAGGCATGAAAAAATTAGGCATTGTTAAAACTGGTGCATTAACCGTTGCATCTTTAAGGGCCAAAAAAGCCTCTGTAGCCCCCTCATGCCAGTGGAACTTATCATTCTTTAATAGTTCAGTTAAGGACCTGCTTATAATTCCATAGTTTCTAATAAACTTTCTGTAATAACGTTTCAATCCCAGAAATCCTCTCAACCTCGTAATGTTCTCTGGCAAGGGCCAATTAGTCACGCAACTGATTTTATCTAGATCAATAGAAACACCATCTTTAGTAATAATATGGCCCAAATATTATACATGTTCAGTCCCAAACACACACTTGCTTCTTTTAACATATAACGTGTGATCTTGTAGAAGCTGCAAGGTCAATTTCAGATGCTCCAAATGTTCTTCATAACTTTTACTGTATATTAGTATATCATCAAATAAAACTAATATGAATTTCCTGAGGTAAGGCTTAAAAACTTTATTCATTAATGACTGAAAAGTAGCTGGTGCATTGCTGAACCCAAATGGCATTACCAAAAACTTAAAGTGGCATGTATGGGTTCTGACTTCTGAAGGTAGTTTTTGGGATGTTTGGAGCATGGACTCTTATCTTGTGGTATCCGAACCTAAGCTCAAGCTTAGAATACCACTTGGAACCATACAACTCATTCAATAATTCATCAATGGTTGGTACAGGAAATTTGTCGTTAATAGTTATGTCATTAAGTGACCTATAGTTAACACACATCCTCCAGGATCAATCATGCTCCTTAACCAAAAGGACTGGAAATACATAAGGGCTAGTGATGGGCTGAATGACCCCAGAGGCTAGCATTTCATTCACAAATTTTTTAATTTCCTCCTTTTGTACGTAAGGATATATGTATAGCCTCAAATTAACTGGTTGGCTGCCCTCCTTCAAGTTAATATGGTGATTGTGAGACCTGTCAGTTGGCAAAGACTTTGATTCCTTGAAAACCATAGAAAAACTAATTAACAAGTTATCCAATTGTAGACATTGTTGTTTTTTTTCATCTGCTACCTAATTAGCACAAGCATCCAGGACTGTGCCCTCAATGGTGTGAGACTCCTGATACATACCAAATATATATCCAAAATATCCATGTGTGGATGAATTTAAAGTCTTCATAAACTCCCCATAATACATTAATTGCACAATTGGTGTTGCTTGATCAGATTCTTCTTGTAGTACAACAGATTTATCCTCCCTAGTAAAAGACAACTATGACGGATCAAAATCAAATGTCACTAAATTGTAGTCTTTAAGCAATTGTACACCTAAAACTGCATCAATACCTCCTCGTGGAAAAATCCTGAAATCAGTGACAAATTTGTCTCCTTGTACCGTCCATTCAAAATCTGAACACTGCTGAGAACTAGTTACCTTGAACCCATCTGCAATAGAGATTGAGATTTGCCTGGTTTCATTTAAGTTGGCCTTAACTCTCTTAGCAGCATTAGGATCCAAAAAATTATTAGTGCTCCCGCTGTCTATTAAAATCCTTAAAAACTTCCCATTAGTCATGCCTAATATTTTGATAGTATTATTTGCATTGTGTCCAGATAAAGCATGTAGATTAATATGAGCTTTTAAATATTCACAGGAAAAACACAACCCCTTCTTCTTCTTTTCAGAGATTTGTTCCCTTATTAAACCTCTCATTGGTAAGGATCTGCTGGTCTCCAAATTAGGTAATCATGCAATGATATTCCCAGCAACACCACCCCCAACATTCTTAGTAGCTTCCATAGAACTATTTTTTCTAAAAATTCCCTATACCAAAAGTTTTAATGCCCACCCTACTCCTCCTTATCCAAGCTTTCATCTTAGCCTCTTCTACTCTAGCCAATCTAATCAATTCTTTAAGAGTGGTAATCTTCATTTAAAGCATGATTCCTAGCCAAGGCCCAACTCTTAGGTTCCCCAAAAAAAATTCTGTATTCATCCACAATACCTATTTGTTGCAACTTTTTAAGTTCTCATATAAGATTAATTTGAGTCTCAGGATTGAATCTAACCACAATTTCCTCAATGAATACATTCCAGGACATCTCTTGCCCCTCTTAAACAAATCTTGAGTACCATTCCTCAAACTCTCCTTCTAAATTCATGGTAGCTAAATACAATTTCTAGTTTTCAGTAACAACATGATGTGAGAAGAGTTTGTTTGTACCATCAAATTTGGGGAGCTCAAACTTAATTGTTTTGACTATACTATTAGTTTTGTCACTTTTATGTCCAATATCAAAAGGACCTAAAACTGATCCAGCTTGGTTACTAAAATTACCTGAATTAGGTGCAATCAAACAGGTAGGAGAGCTTCGAATCCCTTCGTCATTTGCTCCAACTTCTCATCAAAACCTTGCCTAAGGTTATTAACAGATTCTTGGAGCTGAGTTTGTAATTGATGAATAGTGTTCTTTTGTTCGTTAACGTGAGTTTCCAAGTTACTAAAAATGCATTTCAAACCCCATATTTTATAAAGATTTACAAAATCGTCTAAAGTAACCGGAAGTTCTAGATATAAAAAAAATGTTAGTCCAACTACATTTGATTAGATTAAATTGACTGAAGTTGTAATCTAATCAGACTAAGTTGGACTACCATTTATTGTTTTGAATTATTTGTCAGGAGTACTTGCTTCATCATTGTAGTGATTATTTACACTAATTGTTGGGAGTAATAACTATTCAAACAATGTTAAATAGCACAAATTCTTCCCTTTTGTGTAACCCAATAAGAAAAGTAATTCAAACAATTAATAATCGAAAATCACCAAGAAGTTTCGAAATCACCCACAACAAATTAGTCCGATTGAACCACAAATGACCTTCTGATCCTTAAATTAAAAATTACTGTATAATTTTCCGCGAGAATTAGATATTTATATTTTTCTATTATGTTTAGTTACTAGTTTCTTTTGTTTTTCCCAAAATCTATGTTAGAGTCAATAGACTATATGGGAGCCGGTCACCGTGTGTGATCAATGAAATCCTATACAATTTGAATAAGATGAAAATTAGGATTTTTTAAAATATATTTGGATTAGAAGAATGTGAGAGAAAAAAACATTCATAATTAAGTTGAACAAAGGTTCAATTGTAGAGCTCAAGGATGTGTTAGTATTTGAAGAATTTGACAAAGAAGAAGAAGAAGAAGAAGATGGTCAAAGCCTTCAAATTTTTGCTATGAAGGTTCTTGAACCAGGGTATGATAGAGTGATAAATTGATAGCATGATAATTTACAACAATGTGGAAATGAAAATACGGCAAAAGACAATTAAGGACACCAAGTTAACAGAAATAACAACTCAATATAAAATCATGCCATATTATTGACTTGAGATGAGTCATTATTATTGTCAATAGTGTATTACTGCATTGTCGACTGGATGAGCTCTATCATTAAAGCCCCACCACCATAAAAACAAGGAGTAGCTTTGAGAAAGAAAATGAACACATTTTTTGTGAACGTGCATGTGAGTCTGTTGTAATTGAGATAAAAAAAAAAAAAACTGATATTTTCACATGAATTTTTGATATTTTTATACGAAAAGTGTCGCTATAGATCTATAATGACAGTTTTAATTGTCATTATAGGTTTATAGCGACACTTTACATGTAAAAATATCAAAAAATTATGTGAAAATATTACTTCCCTAAAAATATTTTAATTAGATATAATAACATATTATTTAAATAAAAATGTATATATATATGAGTAATTTATAGATATGTCTATTAATAACAAAAGTCGTAACTTATTTTTTTATCGTAAAGTATATCATTTTTTCAAATTTATTTTATTAGCAAATTGGTGGTTTTAATATTACTGAAAAAATTAGATATGCTCCCTCCACTTTATGCTGTTGAATCTTCTATGTTTTTTCTACATGATTTTTAAGGATTGGGTATCGCTGTATCGAACTTATCACATGCCAAGTTTATTTTAATTACCAAAAAAGTAAATTTTATTTTGTATGGTGAAAAATTGTAAAGACATTTGTATAGAAAAAAAGTGTAACTCTTTGTTATACAAAATTTAACTCAATTTAAAAAAATTCAAATACGTCTTTAAAACGCTTAATTTGTTTCAAAATTAGTGATATAATTTTTTTTCCTTAAATTAAAGGTATATTTTTATTTTTAGATTATAGGATAACATAAAGTTCCTAGCATGTCATCGCATTTCTAATCAAACATTAAATGAGTTTGAAAACATAAAATTTTCTTAAAATAGTATCGTTTAACAAATGTATCTTTAAGATTATGTACTTAAGTTTTCTAGAGAAAATGGTGTGTAATAAAGATACTGTATGGTTGCTACAATTCGAGTTAGAGTTGAGTAAGAAATTAAATTTGGCCTTGAAATCGTACAAAAATTTGATCAAACCGCACCAATAGAATCGCACTAACAGTTTCGGCGTATATTTTTGATAAATCGCATTTACAGTTTAATTTCAGATTGGAGTCTACCACACCGCAAATAAAATCTCACCGCACCAATAATAGTCAAAAGTGTGTCGTTTTGTTGAATTGGTCCAAAACCTTGTATCCTGCTTATGTATAAAGTTCTGATAAGGAGTCGTCAATTTTAATTAATTACTAGTTTTGTTTACACATTAACATCTCATGACTAATCAGCTCGATTTTTTTGTTAATCTGCAAACACTAAAGGAAAATAATTTTAACTTGGCTCATGGGATTTAACTTGTTTGTTTTTAAAAATGTAACTTAATACAATTCTCTCTTTTTCATGAAAAAAATATTTTTCCGTATGTATATATTCAATTGATTTTGGACCCAAAATTGCACCAAAAAAAACACACCACATATTTTAAAATTGCACTTTACCAATCAAAAGCGGTTTCATCTGCAGTTTTAAATTTGTCAAACTACACCTAAACGATTTCATGTATGATTTGAACTTTCAACTGTATCATACCGCACCATACTCTGTGCTAACTAAAGTATACTTTTATCATAAGGATATTTTCTTTTGAGTATTAATTAAGGGATTTTGATTCTTGACAGCTTAAAATAAACTGTTCATCTGGTAAACAACTCTTCAGTATTACTAATACAATTAATTTAAATGTATTGTCCATTTTATGCCGCTTGGATTTAGAATCTGTATTTAAGACACCGTGCTAGGCTCTAAGAAAGGCAAACTCTCGAACATAATTTGTATCATCATGGGGATCACTGTGCTTGAGCATTGCAAGGTCTCACCACGGTTCGGTGGCCAGAAAATCTCTCCCCCTCACTTTTTTCGATACTTCATGGATAAATCTCACCGTCAAATATATTTTCTTTTATGATTTTCCAAAGTCTAAAAGCAACATCTCACTCTCAAAACACTTTTACCCTCTCGCCGGAAAATTAATAATCCCAGTTTCCACCAACAAGCCGAAGATGTTAAAAATATTCGGCACATATATACTCATCTGAAATCACATCTTTAACTCAAAAGATTAATATATTAGGTATATGGCCTATTAGAGTATGATGAGGCTTATCGTCTCTCCCTAATGACGAACCATACTCTTCAATGTCTCGTCATAAGCCAACCAAGAGTCTTTACGAGAAGGGTTCACAACTTGCTCAATGAATTATTTTCGTCCATCATGCGTAGTCCATACCATATCCATGACCCAAGCCCATAATCATGACTCTGATATCAGTTGTTAAAAATATTTAGCTCATATATACTTATCTAAAATCACATATTGACCCAAAATGTTAACCTATTAAGTATATGGTTTATTAGAATATATACGTCCTCAATTTTTCTCTTTATAATTCAATATGAGACTTTACGTTGTACCACAATAGGAGATTCGTTGCTTGGTCGATGCCTCAATCTGTTTCACTAATATTTGACGAGTGTTGCAGCTTTACTCATGATATTTAAAATCATCTTTCTGGACATCAAGCAAAAAGTGAAAATGAACTATTTCTTCTTGCCCAAAAATTGTCGTACATCGATTGTTCTAATTATTCCTGACTGGCTATTACCCGAGCTTTTAGCACTACAAGTGACTCGCTTTCCTGACCATGAAATTAGTGTCGGAGTTGCCAACAAACACCGCATTGCTGACGTGTTCAATTTCGTATTAGTGTGGTCGTCCATTTGCCGTCGTCGTTCCTCCCATTTTTTGACAGGAGCGTGCTCAAAAAACAAAAATAAATTGATACTCGCATAAGTTTCTCGTAAGGAGCAGGAGGAGAATAACCAGGTTATCCTCCTGCACCTCCAGCTCAGTCCAAAAATGTTGGAGCCACCTTTTATTTGGATATAGTTGATATCCAAGGACTCAAGAACTTGGTATTGACGACATTACCACACGTGTCTTTCACGGTGGCATGTGGGTACATATGGACTTGTATGGCAAAAGCCCAGATAGCTATTGGTGAAAAAATGAGTGAAAATGAAATGGAGCATTTTGCGTTTTTAATGGATTGTCGAGCTCGTTTGGATCCACCAATAGCCGACACCTATATTTGAAATTGTCTGGTACCTTGCTTGACAACGGTACAAAGTATGGAATTAATTGGAGAGGATCGAGAAGGGTTTGTAATTGCTGCCAAATCGTTCGGAGAGGGTCTCGAGTTGTTACGGCCCAAGCCTAAGGTTTGGCAATTGGGTCGTGCTTCCCTCAGAACCAAGTAAGAGAAAATGAAAGTAGCAAATATAGTTTAGATTGTGGCAAGTAGCTGTGCTCATTCCTCAAGTTATGGTAACTTAATGACTAATTTAAAAAAAATTACATTACAGCAACTTGAAACGTCTCTTTCCCCCTCTTATAAAATTACACTTCAGGTGCAAAAATGTGGGGAAGAAGTGAACTGTATAACTAAATGGTACACTTTCCCCAAGCTTGGGGAAAACTAAACGTCTCTTGTGCAGATACTATCAAGCTAAGTTGTGGCACCAAAACACATTTCTTCTAGGCTATCAAGCAAAAGCAGATAGGATGTTCTTCTTGAGCGTGAACTGATCAGCCTTTGCGGCGCTAATCGACTGCAACAAGAAAAAAGGATTACACATTTACCCGTACAAGTAGTAGTTTCATTAACAGAATCGCAGCAGAAAATAAACACACAATGATGTATATATGGGGTATGCATAAAAAGCACAGGTGAACCAAATGGAACAGCTATGCTTACGGCTTAATCAAGGAAAACCTCTAAACCCCTTGGAAGAAAAAAAATACGAAAGGAACATAGGTCAGCAAAAAATTACGCAAAGGCCACGTGCTAGAGTTCATATAACCATGATCTAATCAGGATCACAAACTATCGATACACATCATGAACCCAGAAGAAAGCCAGATGAAAGTAAATAAAATCAAGTAACCCAATATATAGAGGGAGATAGATCACTCTCTCAACATGACCCCTTAAATTCTCTCTTCATCCGTGATTAAGATTCCTGAAAAACATTACTTGAAATTTGGCACTGGAATCTAATAGAGGCAACACCTAGGAACTCAAATTCAATTCTTCTGGGGGATTAATTGTGGCATTAAGATGATAATATGATATCGAGACTGCAACTAAATATTTAGCCACATGACATGTTCCTTTGTTTCTAGTCATGGACTCAACTTTTTAATATTAGTTTACCATAAAGAAAACTAGTGTTTATAAATTCTTGCAATGGGATGAACAGCAGCAGATGTATAGTTGAGGAATACCTTTGCAAGCATACGATCCAACCGCTGGATTTCATTCTTAGTATAGTCAGAGCCCTTGTCCATACAGCTCTTGGCAGCTTTCAAATAGATCTTGCCATAGCTATAGCAGAAAAAATAAATAGATATCAAAGATATGTACAAAAGAAGAAACAGTTGATTTTACAAGCATGGGTAATCTTGAAAGATTCTACTAGTGGTACTGTGAGTCACCAAATACTGGCTAATGCTTGCAAGCCAAAGGTAGTCTTACAACAACATAGAAGATATATAAACAAAAACATATATATATATGTATATTAAACTACGAAAACCTTGCGGAAGAACCCTTAAGCTTCTCAACTTCCTCCTCAAGCCGCGCAAAAGCTACTTTCTTTTCATCATTTCCAGCACTTACGAACTCCTTCACCAAGGTGTCCAAATTTGCAACTAAACCTGCCTACATTGAACAAATATAGACACAGTCAGAATAATTTGTAACATCCTATTGTGGACAATAGGAACTATTATCCCACTAACCTTAGAAGTAAGTTGGCCTTTCCCATCACGACTAGTACCACACTTCTCATTAATGAAAGTCACGAAGTCGTCTAAATCTCTCCCACCATCATAATCTTCACCAGCTTTGTTGCCTTTTGGGAAAAACTTCAAAGTCGGAAAACCACTAACACCATACCTGCAAAGGCAGATTATATGCATCTATCAGTTGAAAAGGCAGTTGAAAAGGAGAATGGGGGATATGTGGTAATAATAGACTGAATATGTGCCAAAAAAGGTAACAAACTAACAATAAACTGAAATGATTTCCAAATCTGTCCACAACAGATACAGGGTGCATCTAAAAGATTCAGGTATAGCCATAGGTAAACTTTGTGGTATTGTTACTCGTATAAGAAATCTAAAATCTAATAAGAGCAAGGACATAAATTATCTTAAAGAAAATGGAACTCACTTTTCTCCAATATCCTTGTGTTTGTCAGCATCAATATTAGCAATAACTACATCTTTCTCCATGTTAAAAGCTGTTGCAACATTTTCATAAATCTACACAATAAATGGCAGAATAACAAGTCAGGAATCAACCAATAATCAAACTTGGTCCATCAAGCAGTTAAATCAAACTAAATTAAGTACTTACAGGAGCAAGGTTTTTGCAGTGACCACACCTACAAAGGTATATAGCCAAAATCAGAATCACATAGCAGAATAATTCAGCTGAAAACATACCAATAAGTCTTTTTGCTGACGAACCCCACATGCTATTCTAAGTGAAGAATATGCATATAAACAATTGAGCTACTAATCTCATATCAGATCATGTCAACAATAAGAAAACTAGATTGACCATGCATTCTTACCAGGGAGCATAGAACTCAACCAGGACATCCTTGGTCTCATCCAAGACAATCTCATCAAAGTTATCAGAATTAAGTACCACTACACTTGAGGGAACTGAAGCTATCTTAACATTAGTCCCTGAATAAGAAACAACATAAAAATGTCAATTTCTTTTGATGGAGATTCTACGAGTCATCGTGTCTTGCTGCAAGCAAATTAAGATAATAAAATCATCCACTATTCAATAAACCCATTATATCATAAAATAGCAAAATACAATTTTATCAAATTGCAATACTTATAAAACAGATGAAATTTTACAGTGAAACATCCCGCTTCATAACCTAAATGATTCATTATGAAATTTCAAGACAGTCGAAGAGCCAAACAGCACAGAATAACTAGAGAAAAGACATGCTGAATAAGTAAGAAATAAATAAACTGGATTCGAAGCCAAACCCCCAAATAAGCACAGTTTATTCCCTTTTTTCTCTACATAAACTATACACAAAGGTTTTTAATTAATATATATATATATATATATATTACACTAGAAGAGTAATATTGTGATTAAGTAATGTTCAGTTCCAGAACATGATGGTAAAAGAAAGATGTTACTGAAGTAAAGCCATCATTGGCACGCTTAGAGCAATTAAGTATAGCTACGACGATGATCTAAATTCTACATAGTTCATCAGAAAATTCCTTGTAATACAACACTAGATCTAGTAACCAATATATGCAACACAAGAAGGTGAAAATACTTGCCTCTAATAACATAAAAGCATTCACAAGTAACAATAAAGACTCTAACCTCCTTCATTATTCACAAACTCAGAAAGGGCTTCAGATGTGCGTGCGCCTTCATACCTATTGAGAAGAAGGGTCAATTAAAAGGAGAAATGGGGAATGAGGGAATCATACATAAAGCAAGTGCATGCATGAGTAAAACATTTTGAGTTGTTTATCTAATAGTGCATACACTCACTTTTTGGGCTCCAAAGACCCCTTAGGAAACCATTGAATGGTGGGGTACCCAGAAACCCCGAACTTGTTGCAAACGCCTTTATGTTCATCACAATCCACCTACTCCAAAAATCATCCAATCATTTGGCAAAGCATCTTGAGATCAGTTTCATAGTCCAGGATAGACAGTAAAACAAATCCACTAATCCATTAAGTTGAAGTATAATCTTCATGTTGCAGATCATGGTCAAGTATCACAAGAACTAACCTTTCCAATCAAAACAGATTTTGCCTTCTTGAAACTTGAACCAAGCTTCTCAAATTCAGGAGCAAGCTTTTTACAGTGCCCACACCTACAAAAAGACAAAAACCAGATTTCTAATGAAAACGCGATATAATTTATTTTTTGAAACAAAGGTGTCATTGTGCAAGTGCGAATTTTAGTCTTGGTTTGGGAGGAAAAGGGAGAATATACTACTCTCTTCGTCCAAAAATACAAGTTTAATATCAACTTTTAAGGTCAATTTGAGATATTCTTAAATTCAAAATTAACATGATATCCATTTAACTTTTGAAAATAAAAAATCTTGTAATTAGTAGTACTTTTAGATAATTTACCATTTTTAAAATTGTATTGTCTAAAACTAAATGAATTCATATCCATTTTGACTAGAAAATGTTTCAGATTGACTTTAAAAAATCAAACCTAATCCTAAAGTTTGGAATGAAGCAAGTATATCATATAATTTTTTAACTGCATAATTTCCCACTAATTTGGTTCCATAGTCCTCAAAAGGATCACAGAAGTGAAAAACAAGTAACAAGGAGCCAAGCCACTGATTGTTGTTGAAGCTTTAAAATGTGAACTTCTGGAGTAAGGGCAAACTATGACTGTTCAACAATATATTGGTAGAGCACAAATAGAGCAACATTTCCTAGATTGATGAAGAGCTATAGAGTCTATAGGCAGTCAGGTTTGGGATAATGAGGTAGCAAATAATGGTAATGACTAATGAGTCTTAACAGTTTTAGGCATGTTTGGTCTTTAAGAAGAGACAAAGATGAAAAAGTCTTAGGAAAAGTATTATAAATTTCATGTGGTCATACTAATTTCATAGAATGAAACCGAAGAAAATTGAGGTAATATAACATTGCTAGTCACGACCTATTGCCACATTTATGGCAAACAAAATGAGGCAAGGAGACTTTCCCAACAATTCTCCAAAAACCTAATTGAAACTAAACCTGAAAGGCGCTTTTAGGAGCTCAAGTAGATTAGGGGGATGAGAACCAAACTTGAAGCAAACACAGGCACCCAAATCCAGTTATCTTATCTGAGACATGTTGTACTACCGAGGTTTCTAACTTTCTATCCTAAAACTTGGCCCAAGATTGGATTTTTTTTCAAAAGAAGAAGCAAAAAAAGAAAAAGAAAAAGAAATTTTCACTAATTATATTCCTTCAAAGAATTCTGATTTACTGATAAAGAAGTTGTTCCCACATTCTTCACCTGATGAGGGTTGACGAAACTTCCTTGGGCATCTATCATCCTTATTGTATCATGGAAAGAATAGAAACTATCATATTTCTCTGGTTGCAATGTGATTTTGCAAATATAGCAACTTGTTACATTCCAATAGTCCACTTGACTTTTAAATCCAAGGTTGGGAAAAGCATACTCAATTACATACCATAATTAAAATTCACAATTAGAATCAAACTTAATAACATATTCTGTAAATTTGACTTTTACATAATCACCCATCAAAATCAAAATGTACATGAATAGTATAACATTGGGCAACCAAACTTTTAAAGCTGCCTCATATTTTAAACCATCCAAAAAAAAAGTTGATTTCTAATCATGGAGCAGAGTTTAGTATTTTTTTAGGTTTAAGCTAATAACAAATTCAACCACAAAACACCAACATCCCTAAAAGCCAATCATCACATCGAAATCATTGGATCTGCCAATCATCAAACTGAAATCATTGACATATCCAGATAGATCAACCAAAACATGATTTCAATTCAATTCTTAGATCTAACACTCAAACACTACCAAAACAGCATAAACATTTCCAGCAACCACATCAAGCACAGCCAAATCAATATAAGTACACCGATCAACATATATTCAAACACAAAACATAAAAATCATCAATCAAATTCATACCAAGGAGCATAAAACTCAACGAGGGCGCCACGATCTTGACCGACCTCCTTCTCGAAATTCTCCTCAGTCAATACAACAACATCAGCTAAAGCTGAGGACAATACAAAGAAAGCTAGGGTTCCGAATGCTAAACAGATCCGTGAGGTCGACATTTTTAATGTCCAAATTCTTCAACTTCTTCGTTTCTCAGATTTGATGTCAGATAAATGGCGAGGTTTGGCAGAGGACTCTGCTACTTATAAGTTAGACTAAAATGCAAAATTATCCTTCCTATTTGTACCTCTTTTGTAAAACTCACCCTAAAATTTTTATCTTTGCAAAAGCCTCCCTTTAAATTATATTAATCATGCAAAAGTCACCATTTATATATTTTTTTTGTTAAGATATCTTATATATACGGAGTATTTCACTTCAATTTATCACTTCAGAATTTTACTCTTAGAATACCACTTTTATTTTACTTAAATGACTTTTAATTAGCAAAAAAATTCTCACAATACAAACAGATATATCTAAAATCCTAGATTGTCTAATTTATATATCTCACTTTCTACTTCTGTCATATATCAATCAATTATTATTTTATTTTATATTCATTGCCTTTGAAGAATTTTCTTATAGTGTTAGTAATGAGGGAAATTGATCGACTTGTGTTTATATAATCCATATAATTAATTTTTCTTGTGATATTTAATAAAATATTTATTAATGACAACAAATATTAAAAATCGAGAATAAGATAAATATTTTATTATTGGTCTTGTGTGTGAGACATTTATCAAAATAAAATGTTAATCAATTGACATATAGCAAATATAAAAAGTGACATATTATTAAGCAATTTAGGATTCCAAATATATTTATTGTGATTTTTTTTTTGTTAATTATAAATCATTTGAGTGAAATAAAAGAAATATTTTAAAATTAAAAATTTTAAGTGATGAATTCGTTAAAATAATTTGACTATATGAGAATTTTTAACAAAAAAAATACAAAAAATGAGTTTTATATAATTAATACATTTTTTAAAAAAAATTATAAAAATAAAAATTAAGAGGTGAATTTTTCAAAAATAATATAAATTGGAGAGTTACTTTTACATTTCGGTCAAAGTTATAGTTTTCGTCCTTTCTTTTGAATTTTATTGGGTTTTTGATGCGTATGGATTCATTTTCGTCATCTAGAAGCAAAATGTATGACAACTGCCGACCAATAGGGAAGTACCACGTTACCCTCTTCTTCTAATTCTTAAGTTATCAAATGATTTCTTTATAACAATTTTCTAAAATGAGAGTCGTCATCTATAAATAAAAATACTTCAATAAAGTAATACGCTTCTACCAAAGATGAGCTCTAACTTATAATTTATTTATTAGCGTTGCTATATATGATAATAAACTTAAATTTATATAAAATATTAATATATATATATATATATATATATACATATATATATATATATATATATATATATATATATAGAGAGAGAGAGAGAGAGAGAGAAAGAAGGAGAGAATAAAAAAGAAATTAATTCATTATAATTTTATTTATTGCTCCGAATTGCACGTCAATTGCAATTCAATTTTTTTTTATTAAAATTAGTGTACATATAAATCATTTTCTTTTATTTATTATTACTTGTATCGGTGTAAATTATATGAGAGTAAATTAAAAATTTTACAAAATATGAAGGACTAAATAGAAAATTATAAAAAATAATAATAATATAATTAAAATTATAGGGATAAAAGAGAAAAATAAAGAGTGCGGCACAAAATCACCAAAACCTCAAAAAAGGCTTTATAATATGATAAAAATAGATATGAGAAAACATGGGTCTTTAAGCAATTCTCGTTACGAAATTTATTCAATAATTTTTCTTCGTACATGTATATTTGGAGGTTTGCTTTAAAATATAGAAACATAATTTAAACCGAAAATATTAATAATAATTTTATTAATAATAATTTTATTATTTAAAAAAGTATGCAAAATGTGTTGCAGGTATATTTTAATATTTTAAAGAAAAATAAGAACTGATAAGTTGGACTTTTCTTTTTTGGAAAGAGCAGGGGTTCGCAAGCCTTGGTGGACTGCTAACATTAAAATGATGGAGAATATTTTTAACCTTTTGTACAACTCTTTTTACTATTCGTCGCATATGTCATCGATGACATCAATAAGAAGTATTAAAACTTATTTTCATGCAACATTGCATTATTATTCAATTTGAATTAAATTTTGAATGGAAATTGATATAATTTTAAAAGTTTACTATTGTTAATAAGAGACTATTTTTGGACCAACTATCTAGAAGAAGCAAAATTTAACACGGTTATCTATCTATGTTATATCCTTTTTTTTTAATTAAACAAAAAAGTTATTCTATACTTGTTAATTTTTTTAGACACTCTTCTTACATGCATAGATAAATTAGTGTAGTTCCACTTTATTTTATTTTTAATTTAAATGGCTGAGTCACACTCATTTGTCTTATATACGAGTAATAAAAGTAGATAAAAAAAATGAGTAAATTTAGAATTTTCTTTAAGATCTGTTTGGGAACCTTAATTCGGTGACCTGAAATTAGAATTGGGGCTCCCAAAACTAATTCCATTGTTTGGATAATGAAGATGAGTTTATAATTAAAATTGATTTAGAAGTTCAGATCTATAAATAACATACATTCAATAATTATTCATGAGATTTTTAAAATAAAACTTAAGAGTTCCGTACAAATCAAACCTCGGACACACACAATAAAACACGCTCAATACACACAGACTTTTCCTTACTATTCGATCTCATATTTCTCAACAAATTCTATCCAACTTTCTTGCAAATAGCTCAATCATCTTCTTTCCCACAATGTTTACAACTTAATCCTTCATCATTTGGTCCTCCCGTTTACCTTCGTTACTCCTTTGTCAGATAGGTTTCTTCTTCAAACATTTTGTTGATATTTGTGGTGATTGGTTTTTATAAACGATTTGTGGTTTCTATTTGTTGTCGTGCTATTAGCAATTTTAGATGGAATTCTTGTGTTTTTTACCTTGGATTTACTTGATTTTTAGGCTGACGATGGTGCCGCATCGGAGAAATTGACGCCCATTAATAATTCCAAGAATTTGAGCTCATCGCCATAGGTGGATCCACAAGAATTTAAGACTTGTAACTGTTAATTTGGTTTTTAAAATAAAATTCCCAACTTTCAAAATAAGCTCCCCGTTATCTATTTACTTTCTTATTTTTCTCTCAGCTATTCCATTTATTCACTTTTTTTTTTCTCTCTTCTATCCCAAATTTCTTATTAATAATTAACACACACATAAGTGTACGCTCAAAAAACTAGTATAATTTATTAATATTTAATTGCCAACTTTGGAAGTAGATCAATTGGGCTGGCGATCAAACAATTTCTTGATGAGTGGCGGCCAATTTTTCCTTTGACTTGGTGGATATTTTCCATTGAAGATGTTGTGGTAGGAATAAAATTTTCTCTATAAATTAGTACTATGTTGAACCGATCCAACGCATGGTCAAAAATTTATTTTCTTTGAAGAAATATTTGGCAATAATTGATATCTATACTATACTATAAAAGGAGGGGGGGGGGGGGGGGGGGGGGGGGGGGGGTGGAACAGCCTAAAAAAAAAATAAAAAATTCCCTTTTTATTCTACAAGTTTAGTTATTTTGCAATGTTGTCCTTTTTAATTATTTTATTTTTTAATTCGTATCCTTTAAATTTAATAAAATTAATATTATATTTTTACAGCAATTGCATAAAAAACGCGTGTCATGATAACTAGTTATGATAAATCATGTCAATCTTAGCATAGAATTGGCTTAGCTGCATGATGACTCGGGGGTAATTCTGAAGAATTTTCTCCTTCGTATAAAAAAAATGATGACAACACATTGTTAGGTCCTAATTGGGTAAAATAAAATAGAATGATTTACATATTCTGATACATTTTTTAAAAATATTACAATAAAAGTATATTCTAAACTTATTTACAGAATGAGTATCTTTTTAATATTTTATTTACATAATTAGTAATTGCTCTACCGTTTTTTAAGTGATATGCACTGATTTTTGTGGGAATAATTACTCTACCAGCTTTTGTTGGCCCATATTCAATGAATTCAAATTTTAAACATTTTGTATTCAAATTTGATTTGCCATGTTATGTTCCAGTTAACTGCCGAAAACATCTCAATCCATGCGCCAACTTTTCTGCATTTTTGGGCGTAGAGACGGGAGTAATCTATATACATGGAGTACCGTATATATATATATAATTTACACATGTATATATAAACACCAATTTTATATTTTAAAAATATCTTAAATTAGGATTGAAAAATAAAACTGAATTATATACTTATTTTGGAAGGGATGTTGTAACCAATTCAATTTTATTGAGTTACCAATTAATTATAAAAAATATATTATAGATTTTTTTTATAGTGCAATTGGTAGCCAAACATTCATACAAATGTTACCATTTTAGTTTTATTGGGTTACGAAATAATTATTAAAAATCTATTATATTAATTTTTTTTCATAGTGCAATTGGTAGCCAAACATTCATATAAAGGTAACCATTTTAGTTTTATTGGTTATCAATTAATTATAAAAAATCTATTATAGAATATTTTTATTTCATAGTGCAGTTGGTAGCCAAACTTTCATACAAAGGTAACCAATTCAATTTTATTGGGTTACCAGTTAATTATAAAAAAAAATCTATTATACAAATTATTTTTTTCATACCGCAGTTGGTAGCCAAACATTTACACAAAGGTAACCAATTCAATTTTATTGGGTTACCAAGTAATTATAAAAAAATTATTATATAATTATTTTTTTCATAGTACGTTGTTAGGGATAAGGTTCGTAGTAATGGAGGAGGCGAGAAATCTGCGAAGAATATAGAATCGATCAACGAATTGGAGATGGGAGAAGAATCGATGAGCAACTGCCCGAGTAACACGTGACAGAACTTTCGGGGTCTCAGCGTAATCGCTAGTGTTCAAGAGTTTTGTCAGGTGTTTGAAGGTCCCGAGTAAATTCAAGTTAGGCTCAGGGGTCCAAGTGTATTCACGAGTGTCTTAAGCCAAAATTTGATTTGTAGTCGTCCATAAGTCTAGAAAATTCTTTAAACTCCTTTGCATCCAGAGAGAAAATCCTCCAAGTGGCCAAAGATTCAAAAGTCCCTTTCTCACGAAATGAGGGGGCTATTTATAGTTCCTGGCTAGGGTCATGTGTCAGGCATGTGACTAAGGAAAAATTTCAGAAATATCCTTAGTAATAGGAAAATTACTAAAATACTCTTGGTAATGCCCAAATCGCTCAATTCTTCTAACCACCAATCCAATCCTTCAATCTATTCCCAATATGAGTTGTCCCCACGAGCTTTCTACTTCGGGACTCGTAATGACACCTCTCGGGTTACGTTTTACATTATTAAGTTCAGAAAATTGCGTTAAACAACTTTAACGTCGAAAAATCGCATCAAGGAGCGAACAAGGGCTAGCCCTAGGGGGCCGATCCCTAGGGGGCCAAATCCTAGGTTTTCCTCATTTTTCGATTTTGATTGTTCGTTATTCATTTATTTTAGATTTATTTGTTTTAGTTCATTAAATTCATTAGGTCAAATATAAACCCTAATTTTATACATGGGTTCACATAAACTAAATATAAAGAAGATGAAAAAGTTATTTTTGTACGAGTGAAACTACTCTGTTTTTTTTGGGGTATCACATGCCATACTCCGCGCGGGGGGGGGGGGGGGGGGGGGGGGGACTAACATTTATCATTTTTTTCATTTTCGTAGAAAGTTAAAAGAAAGAATGAAAAACAAAAGAGGAAAACCATCATCAAAAGTTACAACGCTTATCATTCATGGGCAGCATTTTCCTTTCCTGTTCTTAAATAATATAAGATAGGCCCCTGATTATTGTTCACTTGCTCTTGGATCTTATCTCACTGTAACTAAAGTAACATCAAATTTGTTGAAGAAGGGTTTATACTCGGTCAAGATAAGTGGTCTTGGGCTGCAATACAGGATAAGTGGATATTTTCAGCATTCCTTTATCTACACTAACAGGGCAATCGGGACTTGCTCCTTGATAATTTTTCGTTATCCTTCTCAGTGTAGTCAACTATGTCCAAACTTTAGCTTTGCTTTGAAATAAGTCTAATCGATTTTGCTTATGATGTGCATTTTTAGGGTTGCAAAGGTACTGTGAAGTTTATAGTGACGCAATTCAAAGGCTTGAGCTTAATGGTTTTCAAGGCAGATTGAATAGTTGAGATTCATGGCCCTATAATGTTGGTGACTACTACTTCGCTCTCCAAAAAGATTGATTACAATTATTTCTTTTCTTTTGTTTCATTGCATATGATTTACTGCTCTTATCACGACTAACCAATTTCTTACAATGATGAATAAAGGAATTTCAACTTCTATTACCACAAAAAGGAGGATTTATAGACGTCAGATCTACTTGAGTTCTATGTCAAATTCATATTTCACGCAGTCCCCAAGTTTTACCCCGAAACTAATAATTAAGTATTGAGGAAATTTAGAACGTTTATGAAAATATGCTAAAAAAGTTTCTATAAATTTACGATTTTATATTTCTAAAATATATCTAGAGCTTTATAATTTATTTACGTAATTATTCAAAATAGATTCAACTCTTAATATATGTAAACGGTTTACGCATCTCATTTCTTTATGGATCTCTAATTTATTTATTTTTATTTTTATTTTGCTAATTTGACTCACACTTACACACTCGCTCACTTTGGTTTTGTCAAAAATTGAACTCTCAACCTTATGGATACTATGAGTTCGGGCCAACGGCTTTCAGATTTTTTAATATGTATTTGTATTATAAAAAATCTTTCCCACTTTTTTTAACAGCACATGCATTGCACGTATAATTTTTTATTTTTTGTATATCAAAATTAATTATTCAAATCATGTAATTATACTTCAGATATATAACCATGGCATGTATTGGCCTCCTTCATGCATTCAGCCTATTGTTCCACCTGAAAATCGTCTTCAAGTATACAATTGTGCAATTTAATTGCATCAGAAAAACAAGAAAAAACTGCCAAATTGTCCGTCACACATTGTACTTCCCTTTTGGAACATTTGTTTAGGAGGAAAAAGCAAGCTATATATATTCTATTAGTATGACCATTGTAGGTGATTCACCCGGCAAGTGCAAAGAAGCTGCATGCAACAACCAACATAACAAAATAAATTTGGATTCGCTTGATAATAAGGGCACTTGAATTGCTTGTTTCCCCTTGTAAATAATCCCCTACATTGAAGTTTCCTGCAAACAAAGTGAGGGTAAACATAGGGTAAAGAATTTGTACACAACCCTACCAAAATCTTCTCAAATAATAATATTTGGATTTTCACAGTTAGATTTATCGTCGATATTATTTTTTCTTGAGAAAATTATGACTTCCCAAAAAGATTGTCACAAAGGAATCACGTCTCAAAATGATGGTCACTCTTTCGAAAGGCGAGGAATATTAGCAAAACGTGACAATCTTTATGAGACCAAGGGAGTAACTAATAGAAGGTGAGATAGTCAAGTATCATCCAGATGATCAAAAATGGAAAGGGTAGTTACCTCTTCGGTTGGTGTAGCTACATCCTTCATCAATGACTTTTCTTACTTGTTGAATACTGGCCTTATTGTAGAACACGAAATTGGAAAACATATTATCAACGCAGTTGAGTAGCTGTTTAGTCTCAGATAGGCAAGGACCTTGGCAGAATTCATTTGTGGCTTCAATTGGAACATTTATATTTCCAATCTCATTTAATCTATAAGCTTCATTACAGCGACTATATATCATGGTCTGTTAAGAAAAAAAATCAAGATATATGGCGAATACAAAATATGTCAGCAGTTTTGTGTAACTAGAATATCCAAAGAAAATGAACTATGGGAACTCACAAACTTATTATTGAAACACAATAAGCCTTTTGCAAATCCTGCAGGGTCCTGATCTGCACTTCCTGAAGATGATTCAAGAAGAATATTATGTAATTTGTGAAATAACCGATACAAATATGAAATGCATGTTTGGTTACACAGTGTTTAGTGCATTTGAACTTCAAAACGCACTAGAAATTTTTATTTGTCTAGAAGCAATTTATTTCAAGCGCAGTTTATTTAATTCACAAAAGTAGTGTTTAGAGTTCAAACGCAACACACCAAGAATAGCTCCAGACACTATAAACACTAGTGATCGAACAAACCCTTGATGTAGGTAAAATAGAGAAATAATGAAATGCTAGTATTTAAGAGAAGTATGGTAATCACCAAAATATTTACTAAAGACAACAGTGAAGAAAAAAGGAAGGATGATATGTTTTCTTGTTGAGAAGACTGTAGCTGCCATTGCCAAATATAAGTATGCCAAAATCGATTGGATTTTTTGGCCCCTGATTATAATGGTTGAATGACATATGCAGGGAAATCAAATAAGAAGAAGTCATAGTCTTATAGGGAGATTAGTTGGTGGATTTCATATCTATTTGGTGACAACATAGTAGGGACAGATGGACTAAGGAGGAAAGCAGTTTGGTGTGCTACTCACCAACTTGTACATACTAGGATTACTAATTGTTGAAAAAGTATAACCTACGTTTCCTAATTTTATCACCGAGTTCGACTTCACAGTCATGCATCGCGCGACGACGATGAGATCAAGAGCTTACACAATTTGACCTGGAACAGCATACTGAAACTAACATTGTAATAGTTTTTTTACTCCAACTTACGAGCTTTGGAGAAACAACTGTTCCCTCCGTCCCGTATTAAACGTCATAATTTTCGTATATTCCAAAATAAATCTCCGTATTAAACGTCATAATTTTCGTATATTCCAAAATAAATGTCCTATTTCTATATTAGTAACTATTTTTATCTTATTTTTTCACTTATATCTTCATAATCTACCAACTTGTCACGTGCAAAACTCTTTGATTGATTGATCATTGATCCATAACTAAACTTCTCATTTTTACTTTCTTTCAACATCTCATATATGGCCCTTCTTTCGTCATTTGTTAAGTTTTTCAAATTTTTTTCTTTTACAACAAGTGAAGGGAATAATTTTATTTATACTCGTGTTCATTTGGAGGCAAAGTTAGTAAAAACAAAAAACAAATTTTTAGAGGCAAAGTTGAGCTTGTGAGATTAATTTGAAAATTTTTGGAATAATTTTTTTTAGTTCCCGTCATAATTTTGTTGGGAGAAGTTATAAAAAAATATAAAAGGTTTGCATGCATGGTAAGGGTGAGCATGGTGCGGTTTAAAACTCAAACTAAGACTGTCAACGGGGCGGGTCTTGACCCGGACCCGATCCGTTTATCCGGATTTGGATTCAATTTTGAAACTCGATTACCCGATTGACCCGATTACTAAATGGATCGGATTCGGATTGATATAAATCCAACCCGATAATACTCCGATCCAATAACATATAATATATATATATATATATATATATATATATATATTCTAAAATATGATATATATATATATATATATATATATATATATATATATACATTTTAATACATTTTTAAATTTTTTAATACATATATATACATTTTTAATACATATATATACATTTTTAATACATTTTAAATTTTTTTAATACATTTTAAAAAAATTTAATACATATATATACATTTTTAATACATTTTAAAATTTTTGAATACATTTATTACATTTTAATACTAAACTTAATCGAATCGGATTATCGGATCGGGTTATCGGAGTATTATCGAATTCGGTCCTTAATATCTGAGATCCGTCGGGTTATCGGGTTTGGTCCGAATCCGATAATTTCTTATCGATTCGGATCCGTATCACCCCCGATCCGATCCGAATCCGACCCGTTGACAGCCCTAACTCAAACCGTACATGAAACCGCTTAGGTGTAGTTTGACAAATTCAAAACCGCACATGAAATCGCTTATGATTGGCCCGGTACGATTTTGAACCGTGCAGTGCGGTTTTATTTGGTGTGATTTCGGTTCCAAAACCAATTGAAAAAATTAAATTTTATGCAATTTAAATTAGTAATTTAGTATCACACAATATTAAATACCACTTTGATAACATACACAACTTTACTTATCTGTCTAAACAAAAGCAAAATAGAAGTTATATGAGTGATAATTCCAAATTGATTAATTAAAAATTTCTGCTCACATATGAAAATTCTAAACAAAGATAATTATATGAGGGATAATCCTAAATAGATTAATTGAATGGCGGCTTCCATAATAATGCTTCTTGATATAGTCTATGTTGAAAATGGTCAAACAAGGGAAAAAAATAAAAATGGTGCGATGCGGTTTTGCTCAGAAACCAAATCCAAACTGCAAATTCGGTTTTTCAATCTATATAAAACCACCACATACGCTAGAACCGTTGATGCGGTTTTAATTGTGCGGTTTGTGCGATTTTTTGTACGGTTTCGGGGCTAAATCGATTTCTTGCTCAGTCCTAATGCATGGATAGAGAGACTTTTTAGAAGAATGGAGACGGTTTGCATGCATGGAGATATAGGACTTTGTTAAATCAAGAAAGAGCTCTTTTACAGAGACATGATAATTGAACGTAAAAATTAGACCTGAGTATTTTATAAATAAGTAAAATTATAAAGCACTCGTATTCAATCAGTGTTAGTAATTGCATAGAATTTTTCATAAAGAAATTAGTGTTAGTAATTAGTGGGTAGATTTGGAGAGAAATATATTTTTTGGAATGGGAGAATAACAACAAAAATGTCTAGAGATCTTATTCGTGTTTGGGGTCATAAAAAAGTGAATAAATACTTCAATTAATAAATAATTTAGAAGGATAATTTAAGTTAAAAGAATATTAACAATTAACGTGCTAAAATTAATTAAAACGTTTATTTCGAAACAAAGAAAGTATTATTTACAGATGACTAATCGAAGTGCTTTGAAGTTACCGTTGATTCGTAAATTTCAAAAATACAATCGTAACTTAATTTTTCATATTATCGCTATATCAATTACTAATTTATTTTTCTTTCACAATACTGAGATTTTGTGTGACATTCGATTGCTTAAATAAAATATAAATTATATTTCTTAATTTTTATTTTTTTTCCCAAAAATAAACGGAAGGAGTACAGTGCATTAATTTAATTGATGAATCTTACACAACAGGTCGATATAAAGATTGGGGTCCCCACATCCTATAGAAAACTCGTTGCATTCCTATCTTTGGATTAAAGTGAGGAGTGACTAATCATAAAGCATTGCATCAAGTATGACGAGCAGGAATATTTTTCATTTCACCCAAAAGACGCAGAACAAGAGATGCGGAACAGTGCTTTCAAACAGACGATATTCCGACTCAAGTCCAGTATGAAACACAGCATTTCAAACACAAAACCAAATATCACTTCCTATTGCCTGCTGCTTTATTTAATGTATTGAGAAACCCACTTGAAGCCATCCCCATAGCCCATTTTGCGCACAATGCTGCACATGAATACCTCAAGAGGACGCACACCTGAGTCTGCCAAATTTACCTTACCCTTTCCGGTGGTGAAGTTGGTCAGGCCCAAATGATAACGCAGTTCATCTTCTGAAGCAGCATAAGGGATGTCAATCTTGTTGCCCAAAATCAGGAAAGGCACATTCGCCAAAGACTCGTCAGACAGAAGTGCATCCAGCTCTTTCTTCGACTCAGCTAACCTCTCCTTGTCAAATGCATCTACCAGGTAAACAACTGCATCCACCTATTCATCCAGCAATTGCATATCATAAACAAACTTGCATACAGCTTAAATTGAATAAAATTAAGTCAGGAAAAAAGATATTAAAATTAAATAAACAAAAAAGTAAAAAGCTTGACAAATTAGAGCAGAATTAATTAAAATATAGTTTAATGTGTAACATAAATTGCAAAGTACTTGTAAATTCTTGCATTATTACGGATTACTAATACACTAACGTGCCTTTGAAATCCTAATCAAACAAGGTTAGTACTACTATCCAGTCATTTCTAATTTTTAAAAATTAGTGCCAACAAGATCTCTCTTCCTCCACCACCCCACTTCAAGTAAAGGGCCATTATGTTCTTTAAAGGCTATACATTATTGGCAACCCTCTTTTCAAGATAAGGAATAATTATATCATCAATACATGGATTCATTATATATAGTTGAAAGGGTACGTGTATGGTGAGGTACTATTAGAACACCTCCTGAAATATAAAAGGTGTCATCAGTGAACCCCCATTGTCAATGTTGGCCTCCCATGAATCAAATAAACAGAGAGTCATTTATTCGGGATTATGAAGGCACAACAAATAACCTGATATGTAATCATTATCTAGTTTAATGGGTATATGGTGAGTACCGGCTGTACAGCTGGAACACCTCCTGAAATGAAATGTGAAAGGTGCTACCAGCGAACTCCCATTGTCACAGTTGGCCTCCCATGAAACAATTAAACACAAAACCATGTTTCTGAAATATGGAGCACCCAGTATCCTGAATCCTGATATGTATTGACATATAGCTTTCACAATTGGATTCATTTGTATATAACAGAAATATTATATGAGATAAAAGTTAAAAGGACTAGCCTTCAATTTAAGAAACTGTGTATTTTGTTTTCTTATTGAAACAATGATAAATATAAATATGTCTACAAGAAAAATGAACATAAACATATTTTTTCATTTAAGAAAGCAGAGAGATATATTGATTAGCCTACCATGACAAACAGAAACTTTCAAAAAATAAGTTTCAAACAGAAGCTATGACAGAGTCACAGATAGACGAAGATGTCTCCAAAACACACACAAGTTGATAGCACAGTGAGCAAGGAAGTTAAAAAGAAATGTCACATAAAAGAACAACTTTACAAGCAGTGAATTTGTCACAACAAGAAGAAACCACTGAAAGCTTCTTAACAAGGAGATAATGATGACTTTTAAAAGTCATAAGTATACTAATTTTATTATGAAAAGTGACAAGTCAACATCATGAAGTTAAAGATGAGAGTTGCGATGTTATAAGGCGGTCGCTAACCAACAACATGAATGCCAAAGAACCTAACAATAACCAACATAATATTAAGAATTAACAACAGTAATTAATAACAAAGGCAAAGGGTAGGAAGGAAGATTCAATATACCTTGGCATAGTAATCTTTCCAAACTCTACGAGCAATCTGATGCCCACCTAAATCAAAAGCCTTAAACTTGATTTTCCCAATACTCAGCTCTTCAGATGTTGGATACTGAGTTGGCTGGTGTTGAACCAATCTCTGCCAAATTCCAACATATCATTATTTTTTCAGCAATCCAAGAATTACAACTATATGTATTCGCCATGACCACACATATTTTTATAACAGCTGTACTCCTTCCACTTAAAAGGTCTAATCTTAAGATAATCTTTCCAAGAAAATTAAGAAGGCAGGTGCATATTATTATTCATAAATTGTATTTACAAACTAACAATCATTTATCTAGCACGAAACCAGCATAGCATTACAACTACCTGCATTTATTAGTATAGAGGCACCCATCGCAATCGAATTAAAAATTGCAGAAGTGACAATTGAAAACCTCAGAAAGAGAATAAAACTTTCAACAGTCTGTTTCTCTTACAGGAATGGAATGCACTTTTTAAAGTATGTATTGAACTTGTATTGGGTTTTCTAATTTTGCTTGTGTTTTTGTTTATTTTCCTTTATTTTCCGAATTCCTTTCCAAATGTAAAATTTCAACCTCACATAAACCCAATCGCATACACCCAATTCCTGTTTCATGTCAATCAATTATTACAGTAAAAACTGAAAAGCTTGAACCCACAGAAAGAACACATAACATGCACACACAAAAAAACATTAATAATTACAAATATACATAAGGATAAATGAACAAACCTCATCTTTCAACATATGAAGCAACGTGGTTTTCCCGGCGTTATCAAGACCTAAGAACAAGATCTTAGCCTCCTTCTGCCATAGACCTAATGACGCAAGAACTCCATAGAACCAATCAAGTAAAAACATGATTCTCTTAACCGTCCAAAAACTCACCAAATTTATCAGAAAAAAGCAAATAATAACCAAAATCGATTGATCCCCGAACTCAACAGTTGGCAATCTCTCGATTTCTTCCACCCAAACAGCCCCAAATCGTTCAAATTTTAGTGAGAAACCCTAGACAAAAAGAGAAAAATCTGTGATTTTATGAATTCTTTGTATTTGGATGGTGTGAAATTCAATTATAATCTGTACAATTACGACTATTTTTTTAACCAATCGGATGGCCTTTGAACAATGAGGAGAAACTGTTGACTGGTTGATCCGGTTATTTTGCTAGAGTATATGGGCCAATGTTACCGGTTATTGCCCGGTTGAGTTTCTCTGGCCAATAGGAATTCTGGGAAATTGTTTATGGTGTCATCAGGTGATTGTAGGCCGTTAGATTGAGAAGTTGCGGCTTAGATTGAATTTGGACACTATCTAGTGGACAATTAATTAATAAATGGACTATACAGTAATTTTTGGTAGGTCTAATGGCAATGACTGCTGGGATGTCATATTGGGCAATAATTATATTGGAACTTAGAAGGTCAACGTCTTGAATTACAAACAAAATTAATATTAAATAAAAATAAAAATAACAACTTCTGTCATGATAATGATGCAACAATTAGATTTTTTTTTATTGTACTAATATTTTTACAAGATTTTATTTACATAAACGTGAGATTACTTTACTATTTATGTGAAAAATATATTATAAAATTATTAATTTTATACATGTAAAAATATCAATTTATTTTCCTTATGAGTACATAATGACAAAATATATAAGCTAATCACTGGTCTGTACTGTAATTAAATAGACAAATTAGTTTGTCTTCTATTTTTTTGTGTAATATTTCATTTTTTTTTGTTCAACCTTTGGCTTTTTATACATTAAGTTAATTTTTATTATTTATCAATTCAAATCAAAAATTAAAATTAATATCTTAGTTTTGTAAGAAAACAAGAATTAATAACATAATTTTATAAGAAAATAATCAAAATAAGATCATCTTATTAATTTATTACTTTTATTCAAATATATATAACATGAATACAAGTTTAAGTAAAATTATATTCTCACTTAGATAATATAGTTTGAGAAGAAAATAAAATTATCATAAAAATCATCTACTTAACTTAAATTTGTTACGATTATTAAAATATAAATATAATTATAGTTTTGAGTATAAGAAAGATTTAATTATTATTTATATAATATAATTATTATAAAATTAAAATTAAAATATAATGTCGACGCCGGGATTTTCGTCGTTTCGTTTTTTAATATTAATAAGTCCTTTCCAATTTTAGCCTTTTGATTTTAAGATGTGATTTTTGAAAAGGGTCGGCTTAAGTGTCGACGGGGTTTCGAAATGTCGATTTTATAATGAACCAATTGACCAGAATCGCCAGTTGGTATATTTAAAATGGATGTACCAACTCATCCAAATTTTATTTTCGTAATCGCTGGCTCATGTGTGACTCCGAGTTAATTGATCCGCAAACCGAGATTCATAGAGTTCGGGGGCTTGCTTAAGCGAGGGGAAGATGTTAGGCACCCCCCGACTTTCGTGAAACACGGTTACCGCAATCTCGATGTTTTCCTATCCTCTTAAATCCTAAAATGTGGGTGTGCGCATATGCGTGCGTGTGTGCTTAAATGAATGTTTGTGGTGAATTTTCGCATAAAAGTTGCTTAGATTTATATGGCAAATGGGTTTTATCGAGAAAGTGTTTAGACGTCTTTTGATCCAAATGCCAAGGCTTTGTTTTACAATAAAGATTGATTTTAATTACGAAAACGATGAGGTTTTTTTATTAGATGTCATTTTTAGAAGACAATATTTTTTGAAACTTTTGCCAAATAGGAATCGAGACTATACATTGCCCTCTAACAGTAAACTCAAATAAAATGAAGGCAACTTCTAGAACTCTTTAACCCTATGCACAAAGTTTAATGAAAACGTTTATTTATTTTTTACGAAAACATCTTTTATGACATTTCAAAACCAAATGGAGCCTTTTCGTCAAACAAGGATCAAAGTTCGTCAAAACTCTTAATTTTTAAACCTCGTGAATCTAATATCCTAATTTGATCACTTTTAGAAAATCTTTATCGTCTGCCTTATTTTGGAAACCATTTTTTGTGTCGTAAATTAAAACAAGCACTCAAAACGTGTCGGGGCTATCCATGGGCATGTGAGTCGTCCAAACAACCCCAAACACCCACAATCACATATCTTTATTATTACGGGGCCTTAACCCGACTTCGATTCGACATCGTTTTAAGGCCCTAAAGTTACATATTTACCATACAAATGCATCGCCATGACTACATAAACTCAAAATCGTCCATCTTCGGAATTTGATCGAAATGATCTCTCTCCTAGGCTCACAACAAAAAACGTCACAAGGCAAGCACTAACAATAAATCTAACGGAAAAAACATAATAAATTAGTTCAACACCCAACATGATAATAAATGATGATGAAAATCTAAACTAGCAATGGGTCCCCAATAACGTGAAATGGACATCATCGGGTGATTAGGAGGGAACATCGTTCATTAAGAACCTTCGCTAATCACCCTAATCCAAAGATCCATGCAACCCTACCAAGTGAACTACATTTGATCTATCCAATAGCAACAAAATCAAAATTAAGAGAAACACAATAAAATGCTACAAAGATGGGATTTCAACCTTGCAAAGCTCTCAAGAACTCTTTGATATTCCAATAACAAGGCAATACACAAGATGTGGGAGAGATTGGAGTAAAAGGAAGCCAAAATCAAGCCATTATACCCTAACCCGAAGCTTTCTCTCTCTAAAAACCTCACTATCTTTCTCTCTTTTATATTTTCTTTCTTCCTTCTTCTTCCTCTCGCGTGGAAATGACGTTGTATAATGTTCAGCAGGCAGCCGCAGGTGCATCTGCGGCTGGGCTTGCCAGCTGTCCGCGCCGAATCCTCGGCTGCCGGGTTGTCTCCTCGAGCTGCGCACTGTCCCCTTTGTCGGTGGCCGCAGGTGCATCCGCGGCTGTTTGACTTGCTTTTCTCGATTTCCGTGCCACGCGGTCTTAATTCGCCAATTTCTGCGATATTATTTTGGAAGGCTGTTACCTGATGCATAAATTGCTCTTTATGCTTGGCTTCCAAGGGGCGCTGCCCCCTTCCACCCCCGCCAGCTCACCGGTGAGCTGGGCAGCCGCTCGCTCACCGGAGAGCGACACCCCCGAACATCGTAAGCGTAGTGGCCATTAGTCGTCTTTTGTGATCAAACCAGGTTCTTCTGGATCAACTGTTTGCCTTGACTCAAATAACCTGATGCTCGTTGTTCGTTGTGGCGGCTTTGATCGTAAGTCGTTGGGGTGGTTTCGTGTTGGGGGCCACCTTCCTTTTCGCATGTCGGGTCAAATGACGACTTTGCCTTCCTACCAGGGTTAGTAGAGAAGTGCAAAATTTGGGTGTCTACATATAATATACTAATCGATCATATGATTAAATTATTAAATAAATAAAAAATTATTACTCTGTCCAATAAAAATTTATAAAAATAAAATTCAAAATATCAATAATATTATAATTATACAACAAGACCCTTCATTTAGTTCAACCTTTAGTTCAACCGAGTCAAAAATAAAAATTAGTAATATAGTTTATAAAAAAAAAAAATAAGATCATCTTATCTAATATATATTAATTTGTTATTACTATTAAATAATATTTTATTTAACTAAGTAACAATTTAGTTCGTTCTTTTTTTTGTCCTCCTTTTTTCTTGTTCACAAAAATTACTTTTTTAAAAGTATTATTTCTCCTATTTTAATTCATTTTTTGTATATTAGGTCAAAAACTAATTCATCTACATATACATATATATTATTGTGGAATCAAGTTTATTTGTATAAAACATCTCGATAATCATTAATCTCAGTGTCAACTTGGTATGTTATGTCTCAATATATTGGACCACCTTTATAATAACTTAGGATGTTATAGTATTTAATAGGAACTGGTATTTTTACATGTATTTTTAATATTTTTACATGATCTTCTATCATATGTAAATAAAGCGGGACCCACCTTCATGTGAGAGGGCACTACCATATAGAAATATCAAAAATACATGTAAAAATAGTGCTCTCATATTTAATAAGTTCATCACCATTGTTGCTAAAAACAAAATATGGTACTTATATAGTATATAATTGAGTTTTATTATTAAATAATTTTTTTAATTATATTATATAGCATTGCTAGTATGCTACTCACACAAAAAAGATTTCAAAATTACTTTGAATTGAAGGTAAAAAATAAAAAAAGGTTCTTGTTTATGCATAATATTAGTACAATTTTTTCTTTATTTCAGGATAAAAAGTTTAAACATAGATAGCTCAAAATACATTAAAAAATCTAAATCATGAAAACAAAGTATGTACAAAAAATTAAATTAATCAATAAAAATTTTAAAAACACAAAAAAATTATCATAATAAATAAATAAATTTAAAAAATCCAAAATATTAACATGTGAAAAATAAAATAACCTATTAAGTCAAAAGTAATATTACTTATTATATTTAAAATATTATATAAAAGAACATTAATAAAAAATAAATATAAAATTTAAAAATAAAGAATATGGACATAATAGTCATTGTACAATGGTATAAAAGTTTTAGGGGCTGTTTGATTAGAGCTGAATGAGACTGAATCGGCAAGTTATTCACTACGTTTGTTTAGAATTGAATAGGGTTGAATGGCTAAATCGGTCAGATTTTTGGGTTGAATGACTAATGGATTGTTTGATTGGAGCTGAATAGTTGAATCGGTCAGATGGATTAAACCATTCAGTGCGTTTGTTTAGGTCTGAATGGCTGAATCGATCAAATTTTTGAGCTGAATGACTAAGTTTAATTTTTTTGGTTGAATGGTTTAGTCCCAACTAAATGAAGTAAAAATAAAATAAAAAATATTAAATATTATATTAAGTAATATTAAATAAATTTACAATAACTTTGAATTTTTTCAGAAGGATAAAATAGTAAAAATATATTATTCAGATGTTTCAGACATGTCACTTATCAAACAATTTTTTTTATTCAGTATTGAGAAATCTACTTTATTCAGCTCATTAAGATTACTTAAGCATTCAGAATTATTTTATTCAGTTTTTATCAAACACGGCTAAGTCTAATTTTTTTTGTTGAATGATTAAGTTCCGGCTGAATAAAGTAATTTTTTTTATAAAAAAAAAAAAATTAAATATTATATTAAGTAATATTAAATAAATTAATAATAATTTAAAATTTTTTCAGATGGGTAAAATAGTAAAAATATGTTATTCATATGTTTCTAATATGTCACTTATTAAATAAATTTTTTCATTCAGTATTCAAAAATCTACTTCATTTAACTTATTTAGATTACTTAAACATTTAGAACTATTTTATTCAATTTTTATCAAACACCCCCTTACTAACAAAAAGTTGAGTCCAAATAGGATTGGACCGACTTGTGGTTATCAACTCTACGAATTTAAGCAAACTATCATTTTACCAAAGATGTCTACAACAGAGTATAATCTTAATTACTTGAACAATTGAATATAAAATCACAAAAAGAGATAAATTATAATTAATTGTATAATTATTCCAGTTAATTCATTAATTAAAATGAGTTAATTTATTCTAATTAATGAATTAACTCGAATGATATTATTACGTTTAATGTGATATAATAACTATAATTAATTTCACTTGAGTTATGGATAATAATAAGAAAATTTTCTTCTTGAAATATTAAAAGTTATATATAATTTTACTTATATAAATGTAATTAATTTCTCTCAAATTGTTGGCACAAAAATATAAAAAATTTCTCAAATATTAAACATACCGTGTTTTTCAAATAACAAATCTGTCTAACTGTTTAATACCCATGACTACTACTGTAATAATTATTGGCCCAATAATGCAAGATGTTGTGCATTATGACAATTATTAATTCAATAATATAGAACTCTGTGCAATTAATAATGTAAAATATTGTGTAATGACAATTATTGATTCAATAATGTAAAATGTTGTGTAATGATAATTATTGATTTAATAATGTAAAATGCTGTGTAATGACAATTATTGATGAAATACTGTGCAATAGTCACTTTATCAGTTCAATAATTTAAATATTATGTAATATCGTGTGTTACTATGCAGTACCATGAGCTACAGTAAAATACCGCGTGCTACAGTAAAATACCATATGTTACCATACTTTTATCACTGGGTATTTTAACAGTTAAAAGTGATAATACAGTTGACCATTTTTATTTAGAAATGTTACTTTTATCGTTTTCTTCATCCGACAATATTTCATTGTGGGGTCCACCCATAACTGAATATTTCGGCATCGTCGTACGAATATTCCCCGACAAAACAAATATTCCCCGACCAATCGAATATTGTCCGACATAAAAATTTTGCACATAATATCCTTAACTTTAATTTTTATTAATTTAACACCTTACTGTTAAGCATAAAATTATGAGAAAAATTTGAAATCTATTTATTAATATTCGAGGTCTTACAAGGGCTGAATGACTAAATCAGTCAGATTTTTGGGCTAAATGACTAAGGGGTTGTTTGATTGGAGCTGAATAAAACTGAATGACTGAATCGATCAGATGGACTAAACTATTCAATGCGTTTGATTAGGTCTAAATGACTGAATCGGTCAGATTTTTGGGCTGAATGACTAAGTTTAATTTTTTTGGCTGAATGGTTTAGTTCCAGCTGAATGAAGTAAAAAAAATATATATATATATTTTTAAAAATATTAAATATTATATTAAGTAATATTAAATAAATTTACAATAACTTTGAATTTTTTCAGAGGGATAAAATAGTAAAAATATATTATTCAGATGTTTCAGATATGTCACTTATCAAACAACTTTTTTCATTCAATATTCAGAAATCTACTTCATTCAGCTCATTCAGATTACTTAAGCATTCAGAACTATTTTATTCAGTTTTTATCAAACACTCCCTAAGTCTAATTTTTTTTGCTGAATGGTTAAGTTCTGACTGAATGAAGTAAATTTGTTTTTATAAAAAAAAAATTTAAAATTTAAAATTATATTATGTAATATTAAATAAATTTATAATAATTTTGAATTTTTTTAGATGGGTAAAATAGTAAAAATATGTTATTAAGATGTTTCTGATATGTCATTTATCAAATAACTTTTTTCATTCAGTATTAAAAAATCTATTTCATTTAACTCATTCAGATTACTTAAATATTCAGAAGCATTTTATTTAATTTTTATTAAATACCTCCTTAATAACCAAAAAGTTGACTCCAAATAGGATTGGACCGACTTGTGGTTATCAACTCTACGAATTTAAGCAAATTATCATTTTACCAAAAATGTCTACAAGAGAGTATGATCTTAATTACTTGAACAATTGAATATAAAATCAAAAGAAGAGATAAATTAAAATAAATTGTATAATTATTTGAGTTAACTCATTAATTAAAATGAGTTAATTTATTCTGATTGATGAATTGACTCGAATGGTATTATTATATTTAATGTGATATAGTAACTCCAATTAATTTCACTTGAGTTATGGATAATAATAAGAAAATTTTCTTCTTCAAATATTAAAAGTTATATATAATTTTACTTATATAAATGTAATTAATTTCTCTCAAATTGTTGGCACAAAAATATAAAAAAAAATCTTCTTAACAATGAATTTGTAATTTTTTATCACATATTATTAAAAGTAATTAAATTCTTTTCAATTGTAATAGAATATGCTAAACAAAATTATTAACTTATATATATATATATATATATTATGTCAGTGAAAAATAATAAATATATTAATAAAAAATGATTAAATATTTATAAAAGAGGTTATACAAATTAGAGGTACGGACTATCAAACTCGCAAGTAATAAAACCATCCGTTGGTTAAAAAAGAGAGGTGATAATTGTGTTTTTAACTTTATCTGTCTGCACCAATGATGTCTTAGAAAAGGAATCAGTTGAATCAAGATGCTTTGAAATAAGATCCTATTACTTAGCCAGCCTCATTCTATCTTGGTATCGTCTTCATTATTCTCGAATTTCAAATTTTTATATGACACCATAAACACTTCAAACACCACAGAAGACAAAACTGAATTCTCAGTTGCCCAAGAATTAACTAATGTGTACGCAAATCTCCTATAGATAAACAAGGACCTCGTCTAGGTGTATGTATGGCACAACAGAAGGAAATATTACACCAGGAAATGCAGATGCTTCTACTACTCATGTATTGCTACCGTGCATTTTTCCTCCTTGGTGAAGATGGGGCAGTTTCTTGAAAATCCGAACAAAAATCACCTTTCACTATACCATTCTGGGAAGCTTAGACTGCCACTGGCTCACCAACTGGGCTAGAAACGGTAACTTTAACCTGCTCAAGGAATGTTAAAACGGAAAATAAATAAGATTACTGCCTGCACATGATGTTTTCCATTCTAGTGTCAGTTTTTTATGTAGACATTACATAAAATGAAAGCGAAACTGTGTGTTGAAGATACTAATTTTATTTGAATAGGTGATCTATTGTACCAGTGAAAAATGTGAGGGAAACTCAGTTCAGGAGCTAAGGAGGCTTTCCCCCTTACCTGCAGTTCATACAGGCACACATATATAAGGGGTTTTGCGAGCACTTGGTGATCTCACATAACATTCTCCAAACTAATAGTTGATCATCTGATCATTTGTTTTATATGAACAGAAAAGGAGAGGCCTAGTATGTTGTCATATAGTGTTAACCAAATACATCCACAGTGGTCATACTAGGCTCGAAGATTGAACCTTAACAGTTAATGGGGGAACTATACATAATTCTCTTATAAACCTCTTAGTGAACTCGGCACTTAACCAGATACTTATAGACGAAAGAAGAAATTACCTTTGCTGATTTGAAAAGTTCGTCAAGAACTTCAGATAGGGTTGGATGTGCATGAACAGCAAACTTAATGTCCTGCAGAACACAGAAGTTTCCCGTCATTATAAAGGTGCGAAAATAGAATATCTGGTTTCCGAATGATGCAGAGAACACAAGGAAGCAGGCACAAATGAATGAATGATCTACTAAAACATCCATAAGATCGTATAACTAGCGTATTTATGAGAGGAAAAAGCAAGAGAAGTGCTCATAATGGATAGTCTTCTTAAAGAATATGAGACCATTTTATGGTGCACCTAACATCAGTCTATGTAGTGTTACATTCGGTCCTTAAAAGGATAATCGGGTCTTTTTTGTGGAATAGATTTTAAGATGTGATAGAAACGTAGTTGTACATTACACTCTAAAGATATTCAAATTTTCAATATATGTTGATGTTATATTTGCAACTATATTAAAATAGAAAGTACAAATATGTTTATGATATATCTTAAAATGAGTGTCACAAACATCCAAAAAAAAAACGAATCTCAACTATCTTCTCAGGATGGAGGTAGTATATTGTCATCATTCATGATCAAAATAATTCCCTTGTTGTGGCACTGTTGTTTTCTTTGTTCTTATTGGTTATATTTTTCTTATATCATTAGTAGCTGCTATTTTTAGTTTTGAGTATTTGAACGTAATGACTGAAATTTTATAAAGACTCGCCTTCTGTATTTGGTCTTAAATAAAGAGAAAACGCTCAAAACAGTAAACTCAGAGTTAAAACTCAAGGTCAATTGTTTTCAAATTTTAGAATGATTTTCTATGCTTAGGAAACTTCAACTGGCATTAGTCCTAGATTTGTCTAATTGACAGTACGAGCTTTAGTTTACGATTTTCATTTGAATACTTATTTTTGAAACCAAGAAACCATGCGCTAGAAATGCTTGTTGATTGACAAAATTAAACCTGTATACGTGTTCCCAAAGCTATTGCATTGGATGCTTCATGTATGAGGTCGGCCGCATGCAACCCAAAGATATGAACGCCAAGGATCTCTCCATTGTCTGGTCTATAAATCAACTGCATAAGAAAACAATAGGTGGCTTCATGAACACAACCAAATTGTGAACAATCTAGTAACTTTACCACACAACATAAAAAACAGAGAAGAGATTATTTATTCAGCCTGCCAGGTCATGCAACTATAATTCAAGAAGTACCTTAGCAATTCCCTCCCCTTCATTTTCTGCAAGGGCTTTTGTGTTAGCCTTGAAGCTAGTCTTGGCAATACTAACTTCAAATCCCTCCTTTTCAGCTTTTTCTCTTGCTTGAGGCTGCAACAGTTAAGATTATTCAATAAAACTAAAATTATTTGAAACAAGTCATATGCAGAAGCCTTTCTCTATCCAAGTATGGTCAAAATTTACACCTCAAAGTTTGGAAAAATTGGTAAAATATAATTCTTACTTTTGGTTTTTTTAAAACATGTTTGGCAAACCATTCTACCTGCGGTCTAGATTCAACCTATGATGTTCATAGTTCCCAAGAGAGCCGATTAAATGAATTATACTTCATCCAACCCAACCTGGAAAGAAACTTTACTAGTGTCCACAGTTCTAGATTGAAGCATTTTGGTTGGCAAGAAGAAAAGGGTGGACATGTTGGTGCTATAGAGCTACCAGGTATTCCATTTTATTGGACAATCCTCCAAGACACATATTTTCTTCACTCATCTAGTGATCCATTTAAGCTTCTAGACATCATGAATCATGATGCACATCAATACAATTACAGTGACTAATAAGATCTTTACTCATTTATTAAATGGTTTCAAGTTTGTTTACCATACTATTACTGCAGTAAAATGGACAAATAGAGCATTTTGGGTGGGAGGAAACTTATAACATATATGACGTGTTACATATTAGGACAAGGCAGAACATACCTCTGTTAATCCAACCATGCTGATTTCTGGATGAGTGAAACACGCTGCTGGGATGCTCAGATGATTCAGGACATGGTCCTTCCCAGTAACTTGTTCAACAACTATGTCAAGAAGGCAATGCCAGGTGTCATACTTATAAAACATAAATTCATCAAAAATTACTTTATGCTTGATGGAACGCGACACTACCAGAGATTCCTTGTGCACTTGCTGCATGAGCAAGCATTAACTTCCCATTTGCATCACCAATGCAATACAAGTGTGGGACCTAATAATTGCACACTCATGTAAGGGAAAGACACGCATATAGAATACTAGATCTCAATTTTAAAGATATGGAAGATTATTATCCTACCAATTTCCCATTTACATCAATCACTTGCATGCGTTCATCGACAGGAATAAATCCACGCTGAGTTTCTACATTGATCTGAAATAAACCAAGAACAGAAAGATGATAGATTTCGAATACGTGAAAGTTAATCTTATATAGTTGACGTATGTATTGTTATCCAAGTTTACTTACATTCTCCAAGCCAAGCCCTTTTGTGAATGGAGCCCTTCCAGTCGCAATGAGGGCAGCGTCAACCTGCAGTGAATGAAGGTATGCAAGAGGAATAAGATGACAAAAGAATATATCCAATAAAACAGACACCATTGTAGAGGAGACAATAATCTCAATAATATAATGATTCTGAAATTCATTTCGATTGCTATATTAAGATTCTTAACTAATTTATCATTAGCAGGTAATGATTACAGCTTCGAAATGTTTGAGAGAAAATTAAAACACCTCATGAACTTGGAGCACTAACTGCACTTGCTACTTAATAGGTAACTATTTTAAATTGTGCAAGGCAAGATCCTATAGGCGTTGGTTTCCCATCAATTTACTTTTCATTAATGCAGAAATGTCTGTAAAATTTAACATGCATTTAATTCGCATAGAAAGTCTTTAACATACATTTAGTTTGCATAGAAGTTGTTGACGCCTCTACCCAAAGGCACAGATCAGCATGCAGATGCCAATCATTTGATCGGAGTATACAGAGAGCTACATCTAAGAAGACCTTGTCACTCATGATGTGGCTAAAGTTACCCTCATGAGAAAATAGAGAATTGCTATTGTAAATTAACAATAAAAAGTAGATGTCTACATTATATTAAAATTAGCAAAAGAAAGATAACGCAAGGGTTGGGACGAGCATTCTATTTAATCATTTATAATCAGTCAAGCACCAAATATGTAAGAGAAGATGCCCCTCAAAGATTTATATGTGGGTGATTATTAGAAATACATGTTGGTTGAACTGGTATAAACTACATCTTGATGTCTTTTATAGTTTAATATATAAGACGAGATGCCTCCTCAAAGATTTATATGTGGGTGTGATTATCAGAAATAAATGTTGGTCTAACTGGTATAAACTACATCCTGATTTCTTTTATAGTTCATACAGAAACAAATTCACACTACTGTAAACACTGTTTGTGGTTTATCTAGCAAAGATATTAGATATGCCATATATAATGCTACATCATTATTTTATCCCAAGTAATGGATTCATGGAAATTTCAGGATCTATTTTAATATATCCTTCTACATCAGCATTCACAACTCACCTCCAAGGTATCCTTTGGTTCCTTTGTCTTTGCATCAATGAGCTCAATCGTTACAGGATTTCCATCTTTTGCAGGGGTAATCTGTTATAATGAACAAATAGAAGAATCGAACAAGAGTTTGTAAAAAGTGCAACATAAATTCATAGAAGTTACAAGAGATAAAGTACCTTGCTTGCAAATACGCCTGTATGGTAATCAATTTTTCGGGGATTTATGAGAACCCTCTGAGCCAATTTCCCAATCTCAGGATCAAAACCAGGCATTAGTTGATCTAGAGCTTCAACGAAAGTAACCTGTGAAACAATGCTGTGATCAGCTCTGTGACATGGATTTAGTCCATTTGAAATGTCCTAAAGAAAGGTGTGTTTTGTCGGGGGGTGGGGGGAATTAAGAGAAATTAATCTGACAAGAGAAATTTAAAACAGAAAATCATGTTTTGAGGAGCAGCTGTTTTCACTCTGCTATATATAAAACTTGATAAAAGTTAACAACTGGAAGTTAGCTCAAGTGGTAGTGAGCCTAGTGATAAGGGTTTGTCAAATGTTCAAGACTCCGCAAAAGCAATAATCTCTTTGGGGCCAATCACACATAGTTTACTATGGGATTACTCGATGTGCATGGTTGGTGGGTATTACGTGCAACTGGAAGTTAATCCAATGCTACCCCCTAAGGGTAGTGGCATCAGGTTCCATTGTCATCGGGAAAAAATAAAAATCGGTGGAAGAGGAAAGCCTTCTCACCAAAGTTGTTCCCCTCCCACCAAAAGCTGTTCAAGCTCATACTTTCTGCTAATTTAGCCTGAAAGGAAAACTGACTACATTGACATATCTCGGAAAGGTTAGATAGTTCCTACCTCACTTCCAAGTGCCGTATACACATCACTGAATTCAAGACCAATGTAGCCGCTTCCTACAATAACTATCCACTCAGGAACTGATTCCAGTTTGAGTGCATGATCACTGGTTATAACGGTCTTACCTGCAGGATTCAGTAGTATAATGAATAAAAACAAGACATAACAGATTTAAGATAAAAGAGCGCAATGTCGTGAAACGGCATCCAAGGTTCTTAGCCAAACATGAAAACATTTATTTATTTTAGTTCACCTTTATATAAGATTTATATAATATTCTAAGAAGTACTAAATAATTCAGGAATGTCATTTTTCACCCCTTGATTATATCGCTACCATTTATGACAGTAAATGTCAACAATTACAAGCTAATTATTACAAATTGAATTATCTTTCTCCTATCAACATGGAGTTGAAAAAGAAACTAAAACAACTAGTGGTCATCGCTGCCTTCACTGCATATGGGAGAATCTTAAATAATCTAAGCCAAAGTTCTCTAAGTTATGATTATTCCTTGGCAATTTAGCAAGTAGGAGTATATCTTGATATTAGCAAGCTTAAAATAAGCTCACAACGTCATCTCAACCATCTCAATGTAATAGCCACATAACTTGTTTTTTTAATCAAGTACATTATTTGAACGTCCACGTTTCTTATTACTTCAGAATTCATGACACTCCTTTAAATGAAGAGTGTGATGAATTTGAGAACGGGTAGTAACTAGTAACATCTAAACAAATAGAGGCAATTTTGCAATTTCTTAACAATGTACAAATTTAATTTGAAGTTTTAAGCATGTTAGCCAACCTAGAAAATTTTAGAAAGGGCTTCTGAAATTGACCATGCCTTGAGAAGCTTGGCTAGAAAGTCATGATGATAGCTTAGGGATTAAGAAACAAGCACTTACCATCAACTTCAACTCCCTTAGGGACAAAGGGTACAGAACCTGTAGCAATAATTATGTCTTTTGCTGTTATTGTAGTGTCGGGCAATCCAGCTTTTCCATATTTCACCTTTTGTGGACCCTGAATATATTCATGAAGAATGAAGACCATAATTTACAGACAGTCATTTCTGGATAAGTTACAACCAGTCGACCAATATGAATCATTAGCAAAAAATGAATGACAATATTCAATCAGTTATATATTCAACGTACCACAACTGAACCAACACCTGTCAATATATCCACGCCAAGAGCTTTCATGGAATTCGTCAAGTTATTTCGAATTTTGGAAGCAAGATTATTTGCATGATCAGCAACTGCCTGTCTGTCATACCCTGCTGCTGCAACCTGTGATGAAGAATAGAAGGTAAAAGCATCTTATGTACTTAGTGTTCAACCACAATAGGAATAAGAAAATAAAACTATGAAATGAAGCAGAAAAAGGATCATGCATATTGTACTCCTATAATGCTTGGTAAGTAATAAACTACATTTCAATTTCTTGTGAAGTCTGCAACAACTTGCCAAATTGGCCAAAAGTTCAAATCTTTTCCCTCCACGAAAGCATAGTGTTGGATCTTATAAAATCTATGAAACACGGAGAGAAACAAAACAATATGGATTATTCTGAACTTGTGGTAAAAAGAACAAGATGCACCGGCACGCCCATAGTAGACTAGTAGTTGTAATGTTACACTAAAGTCCATACAGAGTAATTTGTCGAATAAAAAAGGATAAGGGGAATTTTTATCTAAATAAAAAAGAAAATGGAGGGAAAGAGACAACAAAGGAGTACAGATGAAAAACTTGTATGTAGCAGAGGGCTTTCCTCATCAACAAAATAAATTTAAAAATGTCAACCTTCTCTTGCAGTTTGATATAATTTTTTTGATACTTGTTTGAACAAAGAATATTTCCTGCAGCTATTCACAGCTTAATCGATAAATGAGAAGTTATTATTTCAAACAATTTCTGCAAGTTGATTTTCTGAGTTCTTGTGTTTGAGGTTACAATATGCAGCCAATGACTTTTATATCTAGTAAATCCTACTTGATGATTTCTCTTTATTTAGTTAGTAATTAAACCAAGTGGTCGTTTAGTTGAATATTGCTTAATAACTATTAAGTCTTCATTTTCACTTCTGCCCGAACTTTTAAAACAGTGTATTATGAATGATGACCTACCAGAAAGTAAATAGCAAAAACTGCATTGCATCTCTAGCCTGAAAATACAGAAAGACTCCTTATTTGCTAATAATATCAGAACAAAAATTTAAAGAAACCCAGTAATTTGAGAGGTACAGAAGCTATGAATGATTCATCCAGTATTCCTCAATCCTCATTAGGTAATTTTTACACCAAAAGATTGCATTACAGGATAATTACCAACCAATGCAAAGCAAAAATTCAGAATAAATTATATTGAATATGGATTTGGAAAGTACCCGTAAACCGAAAGCCTTCATATGGTGTTCATTCTGAAGCTCCCGCATTCGGCCACTAACAGCAAGCAGTGCTTTGGAAGGGACACAGCCCCGGTTTACACATGTTCCCCCAACCACATCACCCTCAATGATGGCAGTTTTCAGTCCCTGCAAAGGTTAGACTCATTTATTATTTACATACCAAACAGAACCTACAAAATGCCCTAATCCATTCTATACACCAGGTACTGCACTAAATAGACCTTTTCCTGAGGTCATGTAATATATGTAACTAGGAAGGCCTACTACAACACTGTTAATCTTTTTCTGAATCACCATTACTATTACATTGCACACAATTAAGCTTGTAATGAGCATTAGTGTAGATAATCAAGAAGATTAGTGGTTACAAATAAATACATAAAAATAAAAACATCCTTCATGAATAAAATTTTCAAATTTAATCATGTCCTTAAACTCTTTTTTGATAATTAAAGAATTATAAAGTACCATAAACACAAAGAAGCCAAAAAAATCATTGTCCTCAAAGTATATGTTTAACCTCTTCATCAAAAATAGCCCCATAATGTAACCCAGTCAAACCAGTGAGAACTCCCTCTATTGCTTTATCCCATTTTAGATGTCACAAAGTAAGAATTCCCTTATTAAATATCATAGCCAAAAAAATAAATTTAACATCTAAGTGTGACATACGTACCTAATGCGTGCTGGTTAATAATACTGCAAGTCAGTGAGAAAATTCAGAAATATTATTTCCTTAAAATCAGTCCTAATTGACTTTTTTCTTTAGAGTACATTAACGATTGCCAACCACACACTTGAATTTTTCAAAAAAAAAAAAAGTTGCCAATAAAGAAATTAAGTCTTCAAATTTAATTTGTTAAGAAAATCTCATCCAAAATTATTAGATCGCATGGCAAATACTAATATGTATAAATTAAGTAAAAAGTCAAAATGTCAAATGAGACTCTCGTTATTGGACGGATGGAATATTTTAAAAGCTGTAAGCAAGTTTCCTTATTGAACTTGGCTTGACAAACCAATAATCAGTCTAAAGACCACTTAAGAAAATCAAGATACTCAAAGCTCAGCTAGTGATCAGCTCCCAACATAAACGAGCTAAGCTAGAGCTATAGCTAACTCAGTAAAGCATTCGAGAACCCAATGAATTTTCACACGATAAAATTAACTAAAAGCAAGCATTTAATCAAACAAAATGGTGAATTTATGGAAACAAAAAGAAGAGGCACAAATTAGACCTTTTCAACGGCATGAAGAGCTGCACCATGCCCCCCGACACCAGCTCCGATGATGACCAGATCATAATCAAAACCTGCAGCTGTAGTCCCATTCTGTGATGAAGACGCTGACACCTTAATCTTCGAGCGACATTGCTTGGAGATTAACCGAGCTGAATTCGACGAATTCGAAGATTTGAGTCCAAATGCCTCCCTCTTAAGACCGCAGAATCGGAGTGCGCGCGGAGTAATTGAGGTGGTGGAGAAGAGGTCGGAGACTGTACAGTCGGATCTGGTGATCGGAGAAGGGGAAGATAGGGGGAGAGAGAGTGAAGACTGCATTTTTAGAGAGAGAGAGTTAGGGTTTTGCACGGAGAGTGGAAATGGAGAGGGAAGAGAGATATAGGAGAGGGGGGAGATTTGAGGCTTTTTCTGGACTTTGAGAGGTCCGCTGGAAGGAGGGAGGTGGGCGGAGTGTTCGAAGTGAATTTTAGAATTTTATTTTTAAAAAAAAAAACAAATTTCTCAACTACTTTTGCTTCTGGCAGTTATGTGGGGTTGTTCTCTCCGTGGGCAAACAAACATTTATTTCATTACTTTTCTATTAGGATCATTTCTTTGAGTGCAGTATCAGTGGAAATCAGGGCCGGCCCTAAACCATAAAGAAAAAAAAATTATAAAAATATAAATCTAATTAATCATTTAGGCTTATAGTCCAATCCAAATATTAAATATCTAAAAAAATTAACAATATAAAAAAAATCTCATTTAAATAAAAAAAATATTAATACTCCCTTCGTCCAAAAATAAAAGTTCTCTATTGACTTTTGTAGTCAAATTAACCATTTTAAAATTTAACAATTAAACATATATATTTATATTTTCAAAAAATAAACATTGAAATTAATACTAAATTTTATGTAGTTTATAAGCTTTTTACATATATATTAAATAATGATAAGATATACTGATTTGAAAAATAGTCAATTTGACCATAAAAGTCAATGAATAACGTACATAAATCTCAAATTATCATGAGCCACCCCATGGAAATCTTGACAAAAGTTGCATAGTACTATTCCTTCCATAAGACCAGGTAAAGTGTTAAACTGGCGGAACACCTCTTCAACCAATTTTAGAGCTGCACTTCCCATACTCTTCATTGTCATGGCTAAAAACCAGTATGGAAGCATGGCCCCTACAAATATCAAACGTTTTGATTTGTGCTCTGCTCGCAAAAGTAACAAATAAAGCAAGAGAAACCAGAGCAGCCGATCCAATTGCAGAACCCTGAAAACATGGTATTATGATTCAAAAAGCTTCTCTCTAGGATCATGAAATGTGAAAGTAGCTAGCTACCACACGAAGTTCATGCGGTGAAGGAGAGAGGAGAAGAGAAATTCATATTATTGCACAAGATCCTCTCAACTCTGTTACACGGTTTCCCTCCCTTTTATCAACCAACTTCCTTGACAACATACTAAAATGATCTCCATAAAGCTATAAAAAGACATGATTGAACCTATTTAATATTCATTTCACAACATTACCTCCTCCTCTAATTCATCCTTGTCCACAAGGATCACATACTGATCCCTATTGCAACATAAAAGATTATATCAAAATCCAGACTTGAAAGTCAAATCTTGAAAGCTGAAACTGACCCAACTTCATTCTTCCTTTGCAGCTGGCCCTCTTCACCCACTAGTACTAAACTGGTGTCGAGCAAATGTTTTCTAAGATCAAAAATAAGGTTACCATTTTCCAGATGTAAAAGCAACTTGATGCTTTGCACTTCCTTAAAAATCAAATAAAAAAGGCTTGTTTGAGTGTTCATCCGCAGCTCCTCCCCTTCAACAAATGTGGCGCGCAACTGTTTTATTGATGGCTTGCTGATAACCTTCCATTAACAAGTCCTGCACTCGAATTCATGTCTTCAAGAATGAGATATCAACGGTAGAATGTGATCGTAACAAACTTCTTCTTTGAACTCAAAAACATTATTCATCCCAACTGCAGCCCCCTGTTTTATTTATGAATTTTACTTCACAAAGTCTATTCCGCTTCTTGACATCAGCACGCACTCTCCTTGAATTTGTCACAGCTAAATATATAAATCATTAGCTCCTGGCCAAGCATAAGACATTTATCCATAGAGGCCCAAATGGTACATTACCTATTTTCTTCTTCAGAATCATTTTTAACATGTCTAAAAACAGAAACAACTCCATACTTTTAGATAAATGTTTAACTGATACCTTCCCAAGTGATATCCACCGAATAAGCATGGTAGATTTCTTAAGCATAGCCCAGCTGTTGGCAGAGTGATTTAAACTTAACCCTGAGACGAATCGTAAACTCGGACATCCTGGGTTCGAGTCTCACTTGCAACAACAGTTCTACCTTCTCATAAGAACAGGTAACGGGGCCACGGATCTTAGAAGAGTTGATCCGGGCTGGGGAGATTAGTTCGATTGCGATTGGAAAACTCCACATTATCAACAAAAAAAAAAAAGATTTTATCATTTGGTTTGCTCCCTTTGTGGAATAATACCATCACTAGCATTCCAATTCCCGTTAACAAATCTTGTCCGCACTTAGAATGAGAACAAATCCCATTTCAGAACCCATAATTGCTGGAAATCTAAACAAATTTCTCTGCATTCGATTACATCCTTGTCATGTAGCAATCAACACTTTCCCTAATAATTCTAACCATGGAAATTACATTATCTAACCATGATATTAGTGTGGCAAAAATAGATTCAACCCCTTGAGTTTTTCCACCTGCGCTGGCATATCCTCCTGGGTCAATTGTGAAACGTATCCATTTTGATCCCACCAATCTGAAACTTTGCATAGAGCAGTACCCAACACCCAAAATACCATGGTTTCTTGTTCCAAGTGAAACCCTGTCTGGAATTCCTTCAAATGCGATAAGAAATCATGAAGTATATGGTGGATTTGTAGTTAGGGAACAAATCAAGTTATGAAGATTAATTTGAGAGAAGATCAAAAAATTACACCAGCTATTAGAGAAGAACGAACACAGCACGTAGACAAATAAGAATTCCAGATACAGTGTAATAACCCGATTTTTTTTTAATAATTAAATATTAATTTAATTTTTTCTAAAAGCTTTAATTGAATTGAAAACGATAAGTTATTATTATTTTTATTTCATTTGAAAAGTTAAATTCTTTTAATAGATAATTGATTTAATTGAAATTAAGGAATCTATTGCGATTTTGGTAACTCATGTAAATTTAAAGAGTGTTAGATATAACCCTAATCCTTTTTAATTAGTTGAATTACCGAGTAGAATATTTATGTGCACTGCAACTCATTAGAAAAATTATAATTAAGTCATTCGATGTTGGAATTGAGTGAATCCAAAACTTATTTCTTCAAATTTTTGTTCTCTTAATGTTAGAGAGAAATAAAAATTATTTGACACTATTTTTTTACCATAAATTTATAGAAATCGCAACCTGCTCAGATTCCCATCACTTTTTTTCAGTCCTAATTTTAAAAATTCGTAACTCAATTATATTAATTCCGAATCAAGTAAATCTCGGCCCTATTTCGTGTATCTTAAAAATATGAAGAGACTTTGAAAACTCTAGAAAACCGAAATTTAGATTCTTTGTTGCTGCATATCCAAATGCTATCATAGCCTATGCTGATTACCGGAATGCCTACCGCGTTATCATGAAAAATGCAGCCACGTATGACTTCTTTCAGCTCTTTAGAGCCTGTTGCGGATCAGGTGCTTACCCGTATAACATAAACATATTAGGACTATGTGGCTCATTTATCTCAAGCTCCTGCACAAACCCTTCTCAGTACATTAATTGGGATGGAGTCCACCTTACTAAAGCCATGTACAAGGCAATTTCTCATTTGTTCTTAACCGGAACATCCACTTACCCTTTCATTTGAGTACTTGTTAAGCCAGAAAATGCAATCTACCAACTGATTATTGTAGTCTGCCCCAGCTTTGCAAAAAGCATTTACTGATATTATGATCTCAATGAGCTATTCAAACTACACCACACTTTTTGAAACTATATGAATTAAATTATGGGACATATATGTATGTATTTTATGTATGTATGTTATGGGGGAAGTGGAATTTCGCATATAACAAGGAAGATGCTTATTTTTTTTAAATTAAGGATTTTCAAAATTTGAAATTTCTCATATAACAAGTTTTTTAGAATTAATAGATGAAAATATATACTTAAGTTGGAGTGAATATTTTTAGGTTGTGAATAAGGTTTTGTATTGGATATCGTTGACGTTTAAAATTAAGATTTTGTGAAGTGTACTATAAATATATTTGGCTATCAGGTACGGGTTTCATATTCCGTTCCTTTGATTATTGTCGTATTCTCTATATCTCGTGATTTATCGTCATTTGTAACATTTTTCTTATAATTCTGTTGGCACTCTTGAAATTCTAATTTGTAATTTGAATCTTTTTCCTTCTAGTATAATTCGTAAAGACTCCGTACTTCTTCAGCAATACTCTCGTTATGTTGATTTGTTTGTTTTGCTAATTATTTAAAATTTGATACTCATTAGATTGATTTGTTAAACATATTCTTATCTTGTTTCGTTTTGGTTTAGATGTTCCGAACTCCGTATTTTGTACTCTTTTAATTTGAATTTGTTCTTCATGCATAGAACTTTGTTCATCTTTATATAACGGTACGTGTTGTTACCTTCATTTGGAGACATTGTGTTTATGATTTGATTTGATTCAACGTGTACGTTTAGAACCCTTTTTGTTAGTATTGTGTTGCATATGTTGTGACACTATATCTTTGGTAGAATAAGCGATAGGGTTTACCTGAGTTATAACCATATGTAGGGGTACTATAGACATGTCTTCTTGGCACCGAGACATGACACATTATGTGGCAGTGTGATCAGTCCACAACGTCTCCATTTGTGCTCTAGAGGGAGTTAGTCATATTGCGATTTTATTTTTGGGAGGCGTATAGGTCAGCCCAAGTTTTCTGTTCTGTTATGTTCTGTGGCTTAATGATGTTGTGCCGAACATACTTTCCGATTTTGCATGCATTTGGATTTGCACCCCGATATATGACTCACTTGTGTGACATTATTTTGACTTACATATGTGACAGTATTTTTGCTTGCCTTTGTGGCAAAAGGTATATTTGTTTTGTTCTGTGTTCGGAAAAAAAGCATAACTTAGTTGTACTTTTGTTCAAATTTTGGATATTTTGGTTGCCGCTGGTATTTTTAGTTGAGGTTATCATTCATATTTTGTTTAATTAGTTCTAGATTTCAGTTTTGTTTCTTTTGTATATTTTTATCTATACTAGGCATTTAAGGGTGTGTGAAGAGAACTTATCTTTAACCATCTAATTTGATTTGATTTTATGTTTTGATTAATTTTTATTATTGTGTAAATTTTGGAGAATTTTATTTAATTCATTTATGAATTTTAGATTATTAAATATATTTAAAATTATTAGTGCTCTGTTTACTTATTTAAAGATTTGTTGTGCGAACTTTCTTTCCTATTTGGAAAGGGGGTGTTACACTTAGAACAAAATATATTATAAGAATTTAGAGGAATCACACAGAAAAAATACATTAAGATCAATGAAAGAAAGAAGATCTAGGGTTTAGAACGGAAGATTGAACAAAATTCAATTATAAACGACTAGATTTTGGTAGGAATTTAGGGGATTTTCCGTAAGAAGATGCGCTGATCTGTGAAAATCCCTAAAAGAGGGAATCGGACAGAAAAGAATTAAAATTCAGAAATGAAAAGAGGGAAAAATATTTTGACAAAAGCTATGTAGAAGTGTACATCAATAGAGAGAAGGGTAAATTAAATTACCGATCAGCGATGGAAACTTGAGATTGTTATAGTGATGTTGCAGACAAAGAATGTCATGAATTGAGATTAGCCTCGGAAATTTGAAACTGAAACCGAGAGGAAAAGGACTGGGCCAATATAGCCGTCGGGGAGCAACCAGTTGTCTAGCTAGTCTCAAGCCCATTAGTATTACTTGTATTTGGGTTTCAGTCTTGTTACGTGTCAATCTTTGATAGGAAAAGAGCTCAAATTGTTGTTAGGATATGTCAGAGTTAGTTGGATTTGAGGTTATTTAAAAAATGAAAAAGAATATATAATATATAATTGATCATTCTAATTCCCAAAGAATAGACATGTTGATTTTGTTTACCTTGAAGAGTAAGTATAAATACATTACTATTAAATACTGTATTTATCTACGAGCAATAAAATATAACATAAATTTTAATATTATATTTTATTTTTTAATAATATAAATAAATATAATATTTAATTATAACATGTTTAGAGTTGTCTCAACTCGAATAGCATAAAAATTCCTTTTTATCTAAAACATTATAATTCATACACCAATCTATTGTTTACATTTTCAAAAATTGAGCCAAATTTATTCTTAGCATTTTCAAAAAATCCACTAATGAGTGAGATGTTAAAATGTGGACCACCCCATAGGTAAGCGTTTAAATTAAATGAGCCCATGCGTATAATTCTATAGGATCGTTAATCTTTTGAAATTAATTTAAAATATTTTTAAATTCAAATTAAATAATATATTAGGGATGAGGTTCAATTCAACGTTACAATAATAAAAACTGCTTAAAGCAGAAAATGGAAGTCATTGATAGTGTGAAAAAAAACACGTCACCCTTTTAGTTCTACCTCCCTCGGGTTAAATGAGACTTAAAGCAGAAGTCACAGAAGATGATTTTGTATGCACCCTCCAACTGTTTCCTTTCCGAAATGAAAAGCTACCGCTCATCCAAAAAAGAAAAAAGAAGAGGAAACTCTTTTCGAGCGCCTAACCATCAGGCTTGTATTTCAACGCCTATAGTTCATCCTGTAGAAATAGCAAAAGATGAAGCCGACGAGGAAGAAATGGCAAATGGATTGTTTAAAGCTTTCAATAGTAGAAAGCATAGTCGTACCTTTACATCAGAATCCACTTCGGCAACAGGATCGTCTTTATGATCTTCCGTATCTGAATCGGCAGCATCGCCTTCGGCATCATCGCCTTCGGCATCATCGGCGTCATCTCCATCATCCTCAGCCTGGGAATAGATAGATTCCAATATATTAATTAGATTTCATATTAAAAGACATTATTAATTAAACCTCTATAGAGATAAGTTGGCTAGCTTACATCAGAATCGACTGGATCTTCCTTTGTTTCCTGCATACAGAATCAAAACAGGGTTGGATAGAATATTCAACAACATGATTTGAAAATCATTTATTTGATGTGGGAGCATTCAAATAGAAGAAAGAATGCATAAGTTGTCGTGGGCAAAACATGTTTGTAAAATCACTAGTACATTTGAATTTGACAGATGGCAGACTATTATACAATAGAAAGAACCATTTGAGCCTATAATTTTATAGGCTTTCAATAATTGACAATGTATTTTGCTCACTTGAAAATCAACTGAAAGAATGTAGAGTATCCTACTAAACATGGCCAAAAAAACAAAGGTATTTTTCACCACTAGAAATGAAAAAATATGGTACCTCCGCCTCCCTCTTCTTTTCTTCCTCATCAAATGCTGCCTTCTCAGCCTGCAGAATCAACATAGAATCCAAATGGTTCAACAAGAACGTAACATAGAATAGTAGTTTAATAGCAACAGGAAGTAACATACGTCCTTGTTCTTGCCCCATGTTTCTTCAGCCAATTTCTTGGCATAGTCCGGATCGTCAGTGATCAAGACATTGTCAAACAGGGTTCCAGACTTCACCTGAAAAATATATTAGCTTTTTGCTTAATTTTAGAGTTAAAATTCCACAATAATGATAGCAACTGAAAATTATGTTTAGACCTTAATTTATATACACAAACATAATTATTACCTGCCACAATTCGATGCCTACATACTTCAGCTTTGGGAAAACATAGATATCTGGGTCATCCTTGAAATCTACAAATGAGAAAAACTTATGGTGTAAGTAAAGTGAACATCTAGAGGACATGATATAAGATTTAACACCCGCTTTGAAAGATAAAAAGGAGAAAAACCTGGGTTGTCAATCAAAGGTGCCTTCCACTTCCCCTTGTAGGCAGGATTCTTAATTTTCTGCAGAGGAAAAGAGAAGGTAGCTACTAAGTAATGGGTTTCACATAAAAAAATGTTTGTACTTGTTTTATAATCCACATACCTTTTGTGTCCATGGACCCTTGTACTCAGGATTTGGAACCGTCGGGGGCGTCCACTCACCATCTTCCTCATCATCCCAGTCTTCGGGCTGAATTTGCAAAACATCTTAGATAAGTACCAAATACTTCTAGAGTCCTGGGAGACGCAGGCAATTACAAAACACAGGAAATAGAGAAAGACTACCTTTTTGGCATCAGCATCTTGTATCTCCTTAGGTATGTCATCATAACCCTGTCCAATAAGAAAATTATCAAGGTTTTCATTTTGATTTAAGACATTTGAAAGTTGGGAATAAACATGTATTTAAAATTAAGGGCCTATACCTCAGGTTTCTTATCTTCGGGGTCAGGAATGTATTCTTTGTCATCCCAATCTTCAGGCTGTCATAATTTAATGATATGGGGGCTCAATATCAGTATTCATTTAACCGAAGACCAAATAGCCTTGTGCATAAGCGATTACCTTTTTGGCCTCAGGATCCTTAATTTTCTTTGGTGGGAGAAGATCCCAGTCAGAGTACAAACTACCAGTCTGCTTTTCTACATTATCAATGAGGATGCTGTAGGTAGCATCAGGGCGAAGGATGAAAGTATAAACATGAGACAGCTGGTCGGTCTCACAAGGGACATCCTTCTTAATCAAGTGATTTGTGTCATTGTATGTAAGAATAGCATGTACTTTCTTGGTGCTGTATCCGCATATGTCTGGTCCAAACATGATACTACAGCAAAACAACATACCAAATCAGCAATACAGCGGTGTTAACAAAAAAAGGGGAAACAAAAATAAAGTCACAAGTGAGTATCACCTGTATGGGGTATCACCACCAAATTTCTTTTGATCAACTTCACTGCTAAGCAACTTCATGTAGCCACCACCACAGTCAAGCTTCTGTTCATGCTTAACCAAAAATTGGAAAACCAAAGTTTTGTCTTTGTTGCTGAATTCAGGGAACTCAGCAGATATAGCATAAAATCTGTAATCTTCACTGGTTTGAATGCCTGACAGAATACCAAAGTACATTTTCAAGTCACAATCTCAGACTTTAAGCTATACAACATCTGAGTTATGGAGATTGAGCTAAAAAATATCACAATTATTATAGATGTTGGATCCAATGGGTACCTTTGTCATTAGGGTCTCCATTCCATTTACCAGAAGTGAAATTCCACTCTCCAGCCATGTTCTCATCTTTTTTCCATTCAGATTTAACCCACCGATTCTCCCATCCATCTGAAAAATTTGTGACGCCAAACATATTATTACGACTTTACAAGAGAAGAAACACAAACTAAACAATAATAATATTACCATTACAATGAAGTAGCACAACACAACCTTCACTAAACAAAGAAACAAATTCTTACAATTAATATTTACAAGAAACTATGCATATGCATTTAGATTTTTTTTAGGTAAAATGAGAAATTTAACAGATAGAAAAGTTTTTTTTTTCACAAACAAATCAAGACTTACAATTTGAGTTTCCAATCACAATTCATCCTATGTCAGCATGACATTGTTATTAAAACTTACATTTATAAATTATACAGACATATTAAACATATTAAAACTGCAGAGAAATAACTTATCCATTTCGCTTATGCACGCCTGCATGATCCTCAATCTAAACTTAAACCTCATAAAAAGACATATTTCAATTACACATTTACAGCTACAATAAGCTCTCACATGAGCTATGCAACAAAAAACAAAAACCCCGTTCTTACATATACACAATTAGTTTTCAACCCACAGAGTGCATTCCTTAATGTATACAACAGAACCAGCTGCACCAGGAGCATGTTTGGTTAAGATATCTCTTCTTTATTTATGTTCTGTTCTCTATTTTCAGGTTTTGTTTTCTAAATTTTCTGGCAATGTGTACGTGTTTGAGTATTTCTTGTGGTCATTTCAAGTCAACTATTTCGCATCAAAATCTTCAAATTCCTGGCTACTCTAAATTATCACTATTCACATTTGCAGATGATGTAAAAATAACACGTGTTTGAAAACTCTATCCAAACAGGTCCGATACGATCATTTAGCAACTGACTCCAGTCTTTTCATCTCTATTAGAACAGATCAGTACTAAAATGGACTGGTATTTAATTCCAGGGTTAATCACAAGAGTAAAGTTCAATGCTTCGGTAGTAAAATACAATTTAATTCACAGATCCACAACAAAACAGTAATTCTACATATTATAAATACAAAATCAGATTACAAGCTCACTCATAACTATTAGATCGAGACAAATCAGAAACACAAAAATAAGCTCGGATACTTCACAATCATATCAAATTCAGTATTTTAATTCGAAAATGCAACAAAATTAAACTCAAACTACATTCATAGACAGATATAATTCTACATATACAGATACACAGACAAACATAACTATACCTTCAAAACGTTCTTCGAAGAAGACTTTAGCAGAGGCAATTGCGAGGAGAGAGAGTAAAATAAGAGAGAGAAAACTAGGGTTTAGTCCTCTCTGTGCCGCCATTGCTAGAGCGAGAAAGAAGAGGGAGCGTGAGGATGTCAACTGCGAAGCAGAGTTATATAGAAGCTGATCAGTTTCAATGGCTTTTATGCTTGGGTTTGTTCTGGTATTTCACTCGGGCTTTAAGTCCTAGCTGGAGGACGGTGATGACGTGGACTAATTGATATTTGACACATCAGATTTGTGTGTCACTAGTGTCACGTGGCTGACAGGGATTGGACAATAGACGAGCTGTGAGATAGTAATTGTGTGATATTTGTCGGAAGTTGATTGGTGGAGATATTTACGAGATTAACCTTTAAGTGGGTTGCATCATATTTTGGGAGTATTGAATTCCAAGCAAAAGTTTGTCAGGATAATTAATTATCAGCAAATTGGAATTAATAAATGGTTTTAGATAAGGTTATAGTAATATTCTCTGTTTTTAATTATAAAATTAATATTAATTTTTAAAAAAATAATTTTAAATAATTTTAAAATTAAAATTAATATAATTCATTTAAAATTTTAAAAAAATAAATATTATAACTGGTAATATTTTTTAAATAATTTATAATTTTAGTGACATAAACAAAATAAATTCATTTTATTTATAAATTTACAATATATAAAATTAATTTTTTAAAAGTCAATATTAATTTTATAATTTATAACACAAAAAATACTATTTTTATTTGAAATTTAAATATTTTTTCTTTTTTTATATAAAAAAGAAAGGGTTTTTTTTTATTTTGTTCGGAGAAACTATAAAACAAGTGATAAATGATAATTACTGTTTTGTGGCCTATTGCAAGGGTTTTTGCTATTTGGAGGTTATAAGCACCTAGAAATGGATATTCCTTATAAAGGATAATTTTACTTTTAAAAGTTTTCTTAATCAATTTGAACATCTTAAAAATGCTATATTTTTATGTGATGACTAGCACATGGTGAAATACGCATTATGTGTATATATTATATGGGATAAAATAAAATTTTTGAAATTTTTTGAAAAATAAAATAATAATATAATTAAAATTAAAAAGACAGAAGAGGAAAAAAAATGACACAGTTATACTAAACCTCATTTATAATAAGCATGCACAGTAGGTCAAACTAAGTTGGTCTGACTTGGGCCTAATAAACTTTGGTTGTTGACCAAGTTAGGTCAGATCAAGTCTTGACTTTTGGGCTTATGGGCCAGGCTTATAAACAAAACTATGAATTGTTAAGGTCTGCAGGTCAAGGCAGCCCGTGCTTCACATGGCTTCACCAATTCTTAGTTCTTATTAAAAAAAATACTTATAGTAAACCATATAAGAATATAATAGGAAATATTTTATTATCAATCATCAACTTCAATATTATTAAGAAATTTTTTCTTTTAGTATAGTACATATGTATTGAATGTATCTCATCCAAAAAGACTTTTAGCTAGCTAGTCTAGATTTGCGGGCCGGGCCAGGACAGACTTTTGGTTAGGTCGAATTTTTACATCTAAATAACAGTCTGTTTAAGAGTTGCAGGTCGAATTGGACCGGTCCAGACTTTAATTAAGTCGGGTTTTGATCATGTCGAACTTAGGTCGGGTTAGGCCAACCTGCGGACTGTAAACTATTTTTTGACAAGTATATTGTTTTTTTAAGGTATTCTTAAATAATTGTTGGATATGTGGTTTTGTTAAAGTTAATAATTCTTTAGATTTAAAATAATCAAAAAAGGGTTGTCTTTGTTGATGTAGTATTATTAAAATAAATTTTTAAGTTGTATTTTTGCTACCTAAATAATTGGTGGGGGGGAAATCATACTGATATTATAAGGTCATCTAATATTGTTATTAGTAAAATAGTCTAAAATATATTACCTCCAAAGAATTTTGAAAAGGTAACGCTCGAGTCTGATTATTGCAATAATTGTGAGAATTGACATAAAAACATAATATTTTATTATAAGTATTTTTATTAATGAATTAATTATATTCAAGTTCATCAGATATATCACACGCTATTAATAAAATATATATTTAAACAGGAGTTATTTATTTTAAAGGTAATAAATAATTATTGTCTGGGCAAAAAGTGATATTTGTATTTTTTTTTTATTAAAAATTGTATATTGATAATAATAGGGCCGGAATGGACTAATTTTTTGGATGCTCGACTTGGAAACACGGTCAGACCTCATCAACTACATTTATTTATTTATTAATTTTCCATTTTTGTACTGATTCATAGCTCTAATTATTTTGTGCATACTGTTAATTTTCTTCCATTAAAAAAGAAAGTCAAGAGTTGTTAAGGTAGTTGCTAACAAATAAGGAATGGTATACCTAAAAATAAAAATAAGAGGAGATGGAAGTACTAACTTAGACTTGGAGCTCTGTGTTCATTTCTTTTATTTATTGGCGCCAATTCATAGGAAAGAATAGTCATAAGGTGGTCATCACATATTAGACTGTCAATTATAAATATAATCAGAGAATTAATATTTTTATAAAAAAAATTGATAATTTTTTATAAAATGTGAGTTTCACTTATTATTTATGTGAATGACAGAACTATCAATTTTTCATATAAAAATATTAAATCTCTACAATTACTTTTACTATAAAATAATGTTGTGATAGTAAATTTACATACCGTAATACTATTTTATCGTAGGTACTTAGTATTTAGTTTTTTTAAATGGCAATCTTATGAAGTGAATGATATAGACATGGTGGCTAGAAATAGACCCATAATTACCATTTTCTGAAAAATTATGCATGATTACGGTATACTCTATTCTCTTACACGACGTGATGAAGCTCCTGTGAAACTCGCTCTCATGTAAGAATAGTGAAATATGCTATAGCCATATTCTAAGAGTATGAAATAACACCTCCCATTTTTTATGGACCGGCTCCCTCCTTTACTACTACAAAGAAAATCAAATAAAAATAAAATGATCATCAAGAGAGCATTTCATCCGCAGGATTGACCGAAAAATATGGAAGATTTTTTTTGAAACTAAAGACACGAAAGAGATGAGAGCAAGAGCCATAACCAAAAAAAACTTGATTTATTGTGAACTTGTAGCAAAATTGTGAATTAATACAAAATCATACAGTTATTTATTAATTTTACTATTTACAGAAGAAATTAAACTACCATACAAGAACAAAACCAGGTGTTAACACAGCAACATCTTAGAACCATTTAAACAGCAAGCCTCCATGAGCAGCGAAGAATGGTGCAAACACCAATGATTCGACAGCCATGAGCTTGATCAGGATATTAAGCGATGGACCGGATGTGTCCTTGAGGGGATCTCCAACTGTGTCACCTATAACGGCCGCCTTATGAGCATCTGAACCTTTCGGACCTAGTGATTTAGCATGGTCAGAAGCTCCGGCCTGCAAGAACCACATTAAAGTAGGACAACGGATTAGAAATGAACCATTAACAAGAGTCAATTCGAGCAGACACAGTTGCATGGTCTGTAAATTAATAAAAATACATGGATAATTGATTGATGTGTCTACTTGCAACAAAACTTGACGTATTTTTGTACAGTATAAATGTTTTTTGTTGACAAAATACGAGTTTCATTCCAACTAAAACATGTAAATTTCCTTGTTAAAAATGGTGAAGCAGGTGCAGAGACTTTACCTCAATGTACTTCTTGGCATTATCCCATGCCCCGCCTGTGTTAGAAGCCGAAATGGCAACCTATAAAGATGAAAGAACCAAACACAAAAAAATAAAATAAAACAACTCTCACAAATAACAACAATATCATAATATTTGAGAGGTGGAGCATACAGCAAATATGTAAATATACTAGCGGGCTATTTGAGAATTGCCCAAAGTGTTTCATTAAAACTCATACATGCCACATTTTGTTATCTGGTTCCTCTGAAAAAAAAGACAGAACTGGGCCAGAAGCATCCAAATTTTCTATGCATGCAAAGCGAAATTACCTAACATAGAGCATATAAAGCCAGCCCAGCTTATGATTAGGCAATCTGGTTATGTAAATACCATAAGGAAACAAAAAAGATCAATTCAAAACAAAATTTGACAGTAAGCACATGAAGATAATGCTTTAGCCTAATGTTCACAAAAAAAAATCAATATTCAGAGAAATTGGATTATCAACTGAAGGGAAAAAAAAATTTGGAAAAGGGGCACCGGAACTTGATGTTTGGTTCAACGGAGTTAAATGTCTGATTCATACCTGCACACCGGAAACAAGTGCACCAGCAAGTAAACCAGCAAGTGTTTCAACTCCAAAAAAGGTTCCAGCAATCAGTGGTGAAAGTATGACCAAAGCACCTGGTGGGATCATTTCCTTAAGTGAAGCATCAGTAGAAATCTTGACACAAGTTGCGTAGTCTGGTTTTGCTGTTCCTTCCATAAGACCAGGTATAGTGTTAAACTGTCGGCGCACCTCTTCAACCATTTTTAGAGCTGCACTTCCCACACTCTTCATTGTCATGGCTGAAAACCAGTATGGAAGCATGGCCCCTACAATCAGCCCAATGAAGACTTTTGGAGTCAAAACATCAACGGTTTTGATTTCTGCTCTGCTCGCATAGGCACCAAATAAAGCAAGAGAAACCAGAGCAGCTGATCCAATTGCAAAACCCTGTAAACATTGTATTATATGATGTAAGAAACTTTTCGCTCTAGGATCATGAAATATGACAGTAGGCAGTAGCTATCACGCCAAGTTCACGAGACAAAAGTGAAAAAAAATAAAACATAATACATAAAAATAAAGGAAAATGTCCATCCAAAAGGCTAAAACATTCCACAAACGAATGAAACAAAGCATTAAAACAACTATCTGAGCCTTTAAATTACTTGAATGTTCTAAGTTATCGAAAGATGATGACTTGACCTATGTTTCAATTAAATGTCAAGAGTTTTGTGTTATGGAAGAATCTTCTAGGCTAAAACAAATAATAAAGATGAAGTCTTCATCTCTGAAAAATGTATCCCACTTGACAAATGTCTGTGATCCATATTCTGGAGATAATAGAAGTTAAAAAAACTATTTTGGTGGCTCCTCTATTAATCATATCTAATTGGGTTTTCCAAAAGTTGCCAAGAATTAATTTAAATTATTTAATCCTAGGTGGCCTTCTTGTTTACTTATCTAAAATCTATGAAAACATTTGTCAACCCCTGAAGGCCATACTCAGATTAGCAAACTAGACAATTTTATATTATTCAGTTTCAGCTAAAGCATAGTTCTTGTGTATGTAAAAAACACATCAGCAAAAGAACTACCTTGCCTATTGCAGCTGTAGTGTTTCCGGCAGCATCCAGAGCATCTGTTCTTTCGCGAATTGTGTGACTCATTCCGGCCATTTCTGCAATACCACCAGCATTGTCGCTTATGGGGCCATAAGCATCAATTGCAAGGCCTGTGGAAATGGTGCTGAGCATTCCCAGAGCAGCCACTGCAACTCCATACATAGCTGCCAAGCTGAAGCTCACATAAATAGCAATGGCTATGGAAAATATGGGAACTATGACAGATTTGTATCCCAGAGCCAAGCCAAAAATCACGTTTGTTGCAGCACCAGTCCTGCAAGAATCTGCCACGTCCTGCACTGGGCTGCCATGTTTGGCAACAATGACAAGAAACGGAATAAAAAATTGCAATAAATACAATGTAGATACACATGTATTATGCGGAGGCATCACTCAATAAAAAAAGCTTTTATTTTGCCGGGGGGGGGGGGGGGGGGGGGGAGATAATATTTCTGATGATCTAATCTATTGCATATCATTTAAATGGTAACCTCTCTTTCATGGTGAAATAAAAGAGGAAAAAAATTAATTTAGAACTCACATGATCAGAGAACTATAACTTCTAGGAAGTTTGAAGTTTCAGAATATCCTATTCACCAATCTCTTTTTCATTATTTTGACAGAATGATGTATATTAACAATAGATCAGATATGTGGTCGATAATAATGGTCCTGCTATGGAAAGAGCAGTTTAATTTAACAACGATAAAGATAATAAAGAAAGATCTATTAAAGTATACCATTACATGGATATATCCATGTTCTTATATAGATATGTTGGGATCATAGGAAATAGATCAGATATAGTGAAGAAGATAAGCACCTGTATGCATTGCTAGTATAATACTCAGTAGTGTATCCAATAGCCAGTCCAGCCCACAAGCCAATGGAAACACAAAAGAAGAGGTGCCTACAGCATAACATTGAGTGATCAATATGTCAGTCCACCAGGAACAAAAACCTCAAAACAGGCAGGCGATGGGGAGATTTTACACATACCAGTTTTTCACAACTTTTTCATTCCCAAAGTCAAATATAGTGAACTTTGATGGCAAAGCAACAAAGGTGACTATGGCAATCCCAGCTGTCATTAGGACAGTTGAAATAAGTAGTTGCCGCTTCAAGGAAGGTTCAATCTGCTTCACATTTGTGACTTCAAAGAAATCAGTCGCAAATAATGTTGTAATCAAGCAAACCACTATTCCCATTGCACTAATAATCAAAGGGTACAACATGGCTGAGAAGTCATGATTGGTGCCAAAGGATGATATTGATGCAACAAATAGTGCTGCACAAGACGACTCAGCATAAGACCCAAACAAGTCGGATCCCATCCCAGCTATGTCTCCCACATTGTCACCCACATTATCGGCAATGACCTGCAATGGCAATGAAATTTTAATTATTATCATAATAGGACATATACACTGCATGTTTTCACATTTTTGAAACAACTAGACCAAACTACATTTTTTCTTTTACAAACTGTTATTCTTTTTGCCTCTCAATGTTTACCTGTCACCTAAATTTATCTCCACATGTAATATAACTAATAAACATACAACTAAAATGCAGAGCAATTTTTTATAAAAAAATATGCATTTCATTTCCAAACAAACCATATTAAAATATGGGGAATTAGAACTTACAGCTGGGTTACGTGGGTCATCTTCAGGAATATTTAGTTCAACTTTTCCAACTAGGTCAGCACCAACATCAGCTGCTTTTGTGTATATTCCTCCGCCAACCCTGCCAAAGAGTGCCATAGAAGAACCTCCAAGACCATAGCCAGTAATAGATTCATATAGTCCTTCCCAGTCATCTCCATAATATAGTTTAAATAAATTGATTGAAACATACAGAACCAGAAGGCCATTGGCAGCAAGAAGGAATCCCATTACTGCACCAGACCGGAAAGCTGTTATGAATGCCTTCCCAACACTTTTCCTTGCTTCCAGAGTAGTTCTTGCATTGGCATATGTTGCTATCTTCATTCCGAGGAAACCAGAAAGGACTGAAGTGAGAGCACCGAGCAAAAAGGCAACTGTGGTAAAGAATGCATTTGCCAAGGCTGGTTTACATAAATTATCCTTGTTGTAAGTGCAAGGTTGACTTTTGGTGCTGAAGCTCTTAACCGATCCAAGAAAGAGGAAGATGATAATGCCAAATACAACAATGAAAACACCAAGGTACTTATACTGGGTAAATAGAAATGATGTCGCCCCTGAGAACATGCCATGTGTCGGAGTAAGTAAGTAAAAAAAAATGGTACTAGCAGTTTTGAGAAAAGTCAACTCAAACTATAGAAACTACGAAGTTGCAGCTTGCATTATGAATTTGCAAGAGTTAATGGTTGAATAGAAGGATAGAGATCTAAGAGTTCGTTTCGCAATATATATTTATGCTTCTTAGAAAATACACTAGTCAGTCAAAAGTATTTAATGTCAAAACCAAAATTTTAGGAGCCATTGCTTAGTTTAATTGGAAAAGATTATCTTGTAAGCATGAGAATGGGAAAAATGCTGTTGAAGATTAGTTAGTATCCATTCCATTTGTCTTACAACCTTCAGTACCAGACAAGCAATGGGCAACATCATCCAATTAAGGAACTTCAAATCTCATCCAACCATCTTAGTTTGTGTCACTAATCAATACGTGTCTGTGTTTAAGAAAAAAAAATTCCAAGCCATTTTCTTGTGGATGATCACTAATATTAATCATAAGACACGGGAAGGAAGATTCTGAGTGAGAAATATATCATTATTTGAATAAGTTAACGAGACCATTTCCAGGGCAAACAACCAACCGTATTTCATACGAGCATAAAAGAAATATCTAAGGCTATAAAGTGTGCATAAAAAACTTCACAGCTACACTTGAGTGTTCTTGGATCAGACCACGACAGAGCTGAAAGAGGAGGCATTCAGAATTTTAGAACCATATAATCAGTCAACCTTACGAAATTGTCATGGATTACAAACTAAAATAGTAAATTGATGATGGTTACTGTAGTTCCACCGAACTGTTAGCTTCTATATATTTCTTTATTCCTAATTTGGCAGATTACTCCTACATAAGGAAACTAATGTCATAAAATAAGATCAAGACCACAAACAGAAGAATTGTCGGTCAGAACATCAGATAAAGAACTTCACACAGTTAGTGATTGGGGAACTTTTATGTCACTAGTTATCCAATCCACAAACTTTCTCTCTAATTTTTATGTAATTCTTTAGATGTTGATGTATAGCACAATGCATTAGATGAATCACAGAGAGGAGTACATTGCAGTGCTCTTTGTGATCTTTGACTGTGCTACAAATAGAAGGATTGATGTTGCTACTTTGGTTTCGTTTCCTAAAGTTTGGATAGATAAGACTCTAAGGGCGATTTGGGAAACCAGATGATAAGGATTCAAGTGGCATAGAAAAATCAGAAAATTTAAAAAATAAAAGTTAACTATAAAAATATGAAGTTCAAAAACTATTGAGAAGCCAACACATGGGCATTTGTGCAGCCACACATTTTACGCTTAATCTTTTCCAGAAATGCCTAATGTCACCATGACTTCATGCTGGAGTAACAACCTGCTGGCATGCCATGACATCATTGTTACCTTATCATGTTGGCATGGCAGGCTAATCGTCTTAATCGGACGTATTTTTTCATACTGTCAGCACAAAATTAGCTTTGTAAATACAGAGAAGTCATCATTTCAAAATGCTTCTGAATAGGGGAAGGATTTGTGCATCTGGTTTATATATCGATAACATCTACAAGAAATATGCTGAAACTGCTAGCTAATTATTCAAATTTGCATTTATAGCTCAACATTTCCAATTCAACTTAGTAAAAGTTGATTTTCCATCTAAGGAAACAATATTTTGAGTAGCCAACTGACCAGGTTTTAAGGGGGAAGGGGCAAGAAACTTAGCTTAATATGCACACTGCATAGGTGGAACAAAAGAAATTCATCCAACTACCTAAATTATTGCACAAGGCCACAAAGAAAAAGGAGAAGGTTCATAATCAATGAAATAATGAAAAAGGTAAAAGCAGAAGAATCAAAAAAAATCTTCACACACATTTGTCGGCAAAATCAAACAATTTAAATCTATTCAATCTAAGAAAGAAATCAAAAGAGAACCAGAAGAAACATGCTAGTGGCAATTTAAAACTGAAATAGTTAATACAAACAACTAATCACACAATACAGAAAGCATTAATGGAGCTGGACAATCAATTTGGACAACTTTTTACCAGATGAAAATTCAAAATAAATAGATAATGAGAGATTAGATCCTCTAACCCATAAAATTAGTGAGTAAGGAGAGAGAGCTGACCGACAGAGATGGCATTCTGAATCTCAGCACATTTGGCAACGGCCTCATCACTGTCAATACCCTCTTCTTGATCATCTTCTTCAATCAACCTGTCCTTAATCCTGTACCCATCCCCACTTAAAACCCTCACCTTTGAGACCAAAAACCATTGAAGCAAAGCAAACCCAATTCCAATAAAGGCAGCCAGAGGTATCAGAACCTGTGTTAGTGCCTCACTCATAGAACCCATCTCAGAAAATTAACACCAACTCAACAACTAGTATTTTCTTGAACTTTTGGCTAGGAAGTCTTGGTTCCTTAATGGAGTGGTGAGTTTTTTAGAAATACATACAGATTCTGAATATATATGAGAGAGAAAATCAATTTTGGTTTGTAAAGGTATATTGGGTATTTATTGCATGAACCAGTCGGTGGGAAGTATTGAACCTTCTTGGCAGGGGGTTGATATGCCAGGTACTTTGTTTCTTAGGAGTAGTTAACACTTATCCTTTTAAAGACAAATTTACAGATACAGAAATTAAATATTAATATTTATATTATTATAAATTAAAATATAACATAAATTTTAATGTTATATTTTATTTTTTAATAATGTAAATATTATTAATGTTTGAGTTTATATTTTATTTTTGTGCACTAAAAAAATTGACTATTAAGCGAAGACTTTTTTACATCCAGAAATCTTCCTATTTCTTTTTCCCTCCCCCCCCCCCCCCCCCCCCCCCCCCCCCCCCCCCTCGTCTCCTTTTTTTTAAAGGTTATTGTTCAAACATGTTTGTGTACTCAGTTTATTACTTTTTCCATTCAAGACTCAGACCTCTCTACATCATCTAAACTATTTTCAAGAAGTAGATTCAGAAGTAAACTAATATTAATATTAACCTGCTAGGCTCTCATCGTGTAATTTTTTATGCTTAAATGGTTCCTTGTCAATTTTGTAGAGATGTTTTTATTTTATTTTATTTAAAATATTCACATTAAACATGTATCATGATTAACTTCAAACAAAGCTCCATTGTCCTCGAAATATCGGCTAATCCACCTTTACCATGCAGATCAAGTTTTCGATGCTAAAATAATTATCAAGCGCTTAAAAAGGCTTAATTCATGGCCTAAAGTTGGACAGTACTGCTTCAAAGGGAATTTAAAAATGATAGATTAGATGGTGACCCAAGTTACCTGCATAGACTTTTAGGAAAAAATAGGGCAAAACATTGTATGGTCAAATACCAAGCACAAAGTCAGTATCTTCAGGTTCACATTACATGGCAAATTCATTTATGTCCAACTGGATTGCTTACAAATGAAGGAAGAAAAGTCAACCTGACTTCATCAACTTTGACTGTTTCTTATAAATGAACTGTTCTTTCTACCATTCTAACGATGGCATCATCTGAAATATTCTTTTGACCAAAAAGGGGGTAGATCTCATGCTTATTATCAGATAGGTTGCAAGATTATGCAGCCAATTCTTAAAGTCTTTTCTTCACAAGAAGAACGCGTTTGAATAAATTTTTTAACCTATAATAACTTTACAATAAAAAAAAGTGTCAATTTGGGATGTTTATAAACGGATATTATCAAATACGGGTGTATCTATGACTATGTACAAAATATTATATAATAGTCGTATATATATCGGGATTTGATGAGTCCTAAATCTTAATCCTAAACTTTTCGGTACTTGGAGAAAATTTTAATTTAAAATAGTTGAATCTAGGTTTTTAATCACCTTTACTGAATCTTTAAACTAAATCAAAGTCATTACCATTTCCAGTTATCTTATAAAGTAATAATAAAGTTGTGCAGACAAAGAATCAAGACTACGAACCTGTCACAATGCTTTTCCAGTTTACGTGCCAAGACGTGTTAGTTAGGAGTTCGGCAAACCTATTAGAAATTTGACAATAGTTATATACATATCTAGTCAAATTATCAACAACCAAGGCTGTCTGAAAAATAAAAGATTGCTAAGGTAAAGAAATCTAAAGGACCTTTTTCTGGCCTACATCATCAGGAATGAACAATACTATAAAGGCCGGCCTTAGTTCATAAAAGGTCACCTAAGTTCTCTAGAATAATACACAATAGCCAAGTACACCAACGACATTGACAATCCTCCTTTATGAGAGGGTACCCTGCCTGCGGCAACTGCGCTAGATGGTGTAAAAGATTTACAGAACTTCACTAGAGGGTAATCTGGGCGAAGCGGATAGCAGCAATGTGCAGGAAAATAATGGATGCACAGGGTGATGACAGTTTTTCTCTCCACATTCTCGTTGTTCTTCTGTTGGAAGAAACTTCAGTGTTGGCTCAATATAGTAGTATAGATAGATGATCCAGTCTCTCCTCTTTCTCTTGTAACAGCCTAGCAGGAATAGGATGGTTAACATCAACTTCACAGAGACTGAAGACTGAAGCCATTAGAGGAACAAAAACTTTTCCGAAACAGTTTTCGCCAACAGGTGCCCTGGAGTTTGAGTTTCAAAATGGTTTAGTTTCAGTGACGTTTCCACATTGCCACTTCAAAGCCTGTATTGACCGTAAGAATACTGAAAAAGGTTTACTCAAGCCATGAAGCGAGTTAATGCCAGGAAACTATCAGATAGTAATTATTTAATTCGACGGATAAAATAAAATAAGAAACGTTAAGTTACATAAATATCAGATAGTAAAATTTGAACTTCATGAGCAACAGAGAAATTAAAGAGTTAACTATAAAATAACTACAATATCAACAGTTCTAACCAAACTTAAAAAGAGAATGAACTTCTAGCTATAGTATTTGTACAATTGCATTGATAGCCCAACGGAATTTTTCATAAGAAAAGAAGTTAATAAACAAGTATATAAAGTAAATTGCTGATGAATTTCATAACAAGTACTTGTACAAACCTAAAACCCAACAACATTCCCTTACATTCTTATAAACTTCAAACAAAGTTGCTAGCATTCCGCAAGAGATTTATGTACACTGAATAGATTAACAACAAAATTTTCAGATGCATTAAAGTTGTGGGTGGTCAAATATGAACGACCCTCATCAGAGAAGAAAAGGCTGCAATGCTTGGCTTGCCCACAAAGGCAGAGGTGCAAGAATCACAACGGGTAAACCAGTTACAGGGTGCTCCAAAGTCAAGCTCTCTGCGTGAAGTTCATGACAGTCGTATACTCTTCCCTTCCACTCAGAGACACCCTCATACTTTACATCCCCTCTTATAGGAATTCCAAGATACTGGCAATGCAAGCGGATTTGATGTGTCCTTCCACTTTGAGGATATGCTCTTACAACAATCTCATCCTTTCTCTCCCCGCCATCAATTATAGATTTCTCTTCAACAACCATAACTTTTTCATTTTTTTCCAGTTCAGATAAATCTTTAGGATGGTGTTGTCCATTCACCGACAAGACTTGAAATAAGGTTTCCATGTCTCTGACAGCAGACCCGCCTGGAAGTTTCCTACCTACATCTGACGTGGCATAAACACGCCAGGCTCCAAACTTTGATCTGCCGTGACCTGATCTAATGTTGATGCATCGCCACTTTGGAGCCGCTCCAGTGCAGAAGGCAATGTATGTTTTCCTAACCTTGTGGTCAGTAAAAGCCTTAACAAGCTTAGCAGCTACTTTATGTGATTTGGTGATTAACATTACACCACTTGTGTCACGATCAAGTCTATTAGCAAGATGGACCTCTAGCAGGTTTACTTGGATATCTGAGAAATCAAAATTATGGTCTCAGTTCAGAAGTCAGAACTCTACGAAACTCGATTTGTAAACAAAAAATATATATATATATATATAAATGAAGTATCATGTTAGAATATTAAATTTAATAATTTGCATAAACTGCCAGCATTCCCAAAAAAAAATCTGGTGGAGTTTTTTTGGAAACTAAGGACATCATTTAGATGGTTTTCAGAAATCAAAGGTCATCCAAAAATATTTTTCTGAAGACATACTTGCTTCTTACGACTTAAAACACACAAAAGGATAAAAAAAATTAATACCACCCCTTACAGAAGAAATGAGAAGGATAGAAAAGGAGGAAAACAAGGGCTGAAACACATCACCATATACCTCATGTATATGCAAAAACAAACAAACAAATACAGACACGGACATGAACATAAACATAAACATAAATAAAGAAATCATTTCCTCATCAGTCAATTTACAGCATATATAGCATTGCTACCACAATTCGGACAATACCTAAAAATCTCTCATCCAGACATGACCACATCTGGTAACAAAAGTATGTGATAAACATGCTGTTGTTTCACTCAATGGATGTGGAGCTCTCTATTAAAAGATTGTGGTAGATAGATGAATTTGTCCGTTATAAATTTCAGGAGCTCTGTAACAGAAATTTTTTTATACGTGCTCTTTGTCAGATTTAGGGATTGAGTTGCCAAAAGATTGAAAAATCCTCTGGCAATCTATTTTTTTGGGTCATCTTTTAGGGTTTATGAAAAGATAGGAATGCTCAATATCAGTTATCATTATATGAATTTTAGTTTGCCACAGGATCAAGTAACTTCTTATACATCTTTTTGGGCTTTTTACAATGGTTGCTTTAGGCATTCTCCATTTCGGATTTGAACGAGGATTGGATACTGTCCTTCGACTGTTGTATTTCTCCACTGCTTGCTTTTGGAGAACTTATAATCCTCCATGTCCAGTCTACTTTCTCTCCTCTCCAAAAAATTATTCTTTTAAACATAAAAAAGAATAAAAAAAAGTTTAACATTACACAATTTATAGTATCCTTAGGAATAGAGTTTAGAGGGAATTTTCTATTTTGCTACTCCACCATTTATTTTGATTCGTCTTTCCTCTCCCTCTCCATCCCTTGCTCTTTCTGAGTTGTAACTATTATCCGAAGCCAAATCAAGGCTCCATTTTAAAAAATAACCAAAAAAAGAAAAGAAAAAGAAGCACACAACAAAATGTGGATACAAGGTAAACTATGATAAGAGATCATGCACATTATCATATTTGCCATCATGAGACTCATCACAACTCTAATTTGTATTGTTTAAATTGAAGGGGAAAAAACTGCATACGTCTAACAATAGCAAACTAAACCTCAAAATGCAATTATTCAAATATGTAAATTTGGATTCGTCAATCTCCTCTGTAGTATACTGTTTGAAGTAAAAAATTGAACAAATATTTAAACTCCAATTTCATTAATCATTAATCATTAATCATTAATCATTATTAGAAGAACATAAATAATATGTGAAAACTCACCTAGTTTATCTGAGTCAGTGGAATCGTTTAGCAAACTCGGAACAGAAGCCAATACGGACTCACAGTAAACGCCTTGGGGTTTATTGACAGCCATGAGCCAATCATCTTCGAAGAGCACATCGTTTCTGGAGAGAGAAAAAAGACTCGATTTTGAAGAAGCTGACATGGCCCTGCTCAGCTCTATGTCCTTGGATATGGATGGCAATGGCGGGGACAGTGGCACTGGGTAATTTACAAGAGTTTTGGGGTCACTTTCGAACTGGGTTCTGGGAGAATCGGACTGGGTCTGGTCTGCCATCGATAGAAATCGGCCGCCTTTGAAGGGTGAAGGAGAGCGGAGGCTAACTGGGGGAAGAAGAGAGAAGAAGGGCGTTATAGTCACTCGAAAATTGAAAGTTGGCACCATGTGTAAAATACTATAGAGTAATACTCCATGTAATTTACTATTTGGTGTCGGAATTTACAAGGAGATTGTTTTGACACCCCACAAATTTATAAGAATATTATATAAAATTTTAATCAATTTTCTGCCATATATTTTCAACTTTGGCAATAAATTTTTAAGAAGAAATTTACTTCAAATTTATAAATTTCTCTTATCTGTTCTATTTCTAAAAAACTTACAATGAATACACTTTTACTTAACAAATTTATTTTGTTCTTTTTTAAAAACCTCAAAAACTCATTAATGAATAAAAGGATAAAAATAAGTTACAAACTTAAAAATGGAATAACAATTCTATAGAATAATATATATATCTCGAAAAATATAGAAAAAAGGCGCCAATATCTACCATAAAGGGGTCAAGCCAAAACAAATGCAAAGCTATACGACTTAACTCTAACATAATGACTCTAATATAGTTGGCCCTTTTAGGTACTTGAATATTGCCTAACTACTTTGATACATTTACAGTTATTGCCTCTGTGAACATGGTAGCTAAATAATCCCAATGTGTTACATAAGGTAAATATTATATAATTGTTTGATTTTTTGTAATTTTTTCCATCCCTCTATGTAAATAACCCAGTATTGGTTCACAATCAATAACATCTTCACCATATAGAGTAACAATGAGTCGAAGAACACCATGCATTGATGGGTGCTGAGGACCCAAATTTACTATCATAAGGTCATTTCTTATAGCTGAATATATATATATATATATAGATAAATTTAAAACAGGCCTCTTAAATAACATATATCTATTAAATAAATATACATTTATCAAAACGACATCGTTTTGATAAAAATATGCTACTTAAGGAGGTATACTGTTTAAGAGATATATTTTTGCACCGTCCTCATATATATATATATATATATATATATATATATATATATATATATATATATATATATATATTTATTTATTTATTTATATTTAAAAAATTCAAAATCTATTTAAATGAAGAAATGAGTTTAGTAATGAATATAATCTTTATTGATAACTGTGCAAGACACAGATTATTTTTAAAAAAATTAGTAAATAATACGATGTGAACTGATCTCTATATCGCATGCGTGGTTTAGCCGTTGTCAACTTTTTTTCTTCCTCTGTTTCTGTCTATATTCGTTGTATATACCGAGCTCTCCTCATATTTTTCTAACTTCTTTTTCGTCCATTTGAAGTGATTGTAAGATCCAAATTAGTTACATATACATACCAAATATTCTGCATCCAAATTCTGGCATACATATATAACAAAAGTTAACCAAATAATGTGTCTTGTTCTTTACTTTAAGAAGACAAAATATTACATTCACCCATGTAAAAGATCATACATGCAAATTAATAAAAATATAAATTAGCCTACATATATTTATTCTTAATTACGAAAAGATATCAAAAATTATTATTTTATGTGTGATGATTAACCAAATCAATTGAATAAAATTTTAAATTAATTACAAATTGATCTCTATACATACTTTTATATATAAGTATCGAAGGTATTGGTAACTTAATCAAGTGATTTTTAATGGCTTAAAAAAAATGTGATATTTCTAATTAAGATTTGGGTTGATTTGTTTATTATTTTCTTTCTCCTTTTAATCACATAATCAATTATCTATGACATTATTTATTTTGGCAGTAGTTTATTTTAAAATAATTTATAATTTATAATTTAAAATAATTTATAAGTGATTTTAAGCTGTGATTTATAAATTAAAGTATTCGACGCTAATTTAATTTATAAATTAAAAATTAAGTTAAAATAAATTGTGAATGTATTTGATTGATAATGACTTATAAATTAAATAATTTTAAAAATTACTAAAAAAATATATTAATTCAATATTTTATAGTAACCTTGTAAAAATCACCATTTCAATATTAATAAACAATAACAACATTCAACTATGCATAATTAATGTTGCCAAACGTACAAGGAGAGGATTCTAACTTTTTAGACAATTACTAATAACTTGAAGGGGAGGGAGGGAAGAAAAAGAGGGGTGAGTGGGTGCAGGGGGTGAGATATAGAGACATAAATTAGAGGTGATTTGTTAAAGGGAATGTAAAATAATCATTGCATATGATCAAACTAACTCATTTCAAATGATTTATAAATTATTTTTAAAAAAATAAAATATTATTATTTTTAAGTAATAATTTATAAGTTAATTTATAAATTAAAAATTAAGTCATACTGCACAACACTCCTATAATATAAAATAATTTATAAATTAATTTAACTAATTATAAGTTATGGCCCAAGATGCCCTATGCTTGTTATTGGATCCCTCAAATGTCAAAAATTCTGTTTCTTCCACGGCAGCCGATGCCCCACCACGATTTCAACATTCTGACATGTAGTCCCAAATGCCTAGAACACAATCCAATAAATTAAACCCTTTAGAGCCTGTTCGGCTGTGACTTATAAGTCGGTCAACGAACTTATAAGTCATTAAGTCAATATTCCTGTTCGTTTGCTGCTTATTTTTTGACTTATAAGTCGAAAAAAAAGTCAAAAAAAAAAAACAAGTTTTTGGAACTTAAAAAATATGACTTATAAGTCATTTTTTAAGTTCAGGTCAAACCTTATGAAATGACAAAACTGCCATTCCTTGTTTTTTTTCCCTTCTTCTTACTAAAGGACATTTTAGTAATCTTTACATTTTACTGAACTTATAAGTCATTATTAGCCGAACACATCCACAACTATTACTTATAATTCCCGACTTATAAGTAAAAATACTCCCGAACACTTTTACTTATAAATCTACTAAAATTTTAACTTATAAATCTACTTAAATTTTAACTTTAAGTAAAAAAAAAAAGTCATTCCCGAACATGCACTTAGTCTGAGGGTTCACTGGTTTTAAATTGAAGATTCCAGAGACGGTGTACTCTGAGGGTTTACTGGTTTAAATTGAAGACTCCAGAGACAGAAATAGTATCGAAAGTAAAAATGTCATCTTTTAAACCGAAAAGAATATCATCATCAATTCATTCTCAAAACCATAACCTTAAACTCTACCTTCTTTACTCCCTCTTCTCCTCCCTCCCACAAATTCAATCTCATCAATTTTCCACTTCACATTCAAAACACATAATTCCTAGTTCTGGGTATGATTATTTTTGGAAGATTTCAGCTGGCTTACCTTCATTTTTGCTTGAATCCTTCAAAATCTCATCTGGGTCTTTCAGGATTAATATCATCCCTTTTTCAAGAAATGTACGCTTGTTTGGTTCGCAGGCGGCTGCTCAGCCCTCCACCGCTGATGGCCTTACTGTTGAAGGCATAATTGCTAGTGAGTGGACGATACTCGAGGAGAGTGAGGGTGATTGGAAGAGTCATGCCTCTTCAATTGCTCAATCCATTCATCTTATCAAGAGACGTTTAAAGGTATGCGCTGTCTGTGTTTCTTAGTAGTTTCAATTTTGGTTTTAGTATTATTAGAGTGAAACATTAGTTGATGCTTAACCAAGTTGGTTTTTTTTTTTCAAATTTTCTTTTTGGCTGTACTTGGACTGAATTATCTGTTTTTAGAGTCTAAAATGCCTGCATATATACAAGCATTGATTTCTGTAATTTTTATTGGCAGAGTTAGGTATGTTACTGCTTGAGCAAAACTTTAAGCACAACCTTAATTTTCACTTGTGATAGTATGAAGCATTGATTTTAGCCTTTTTAATTGGGGAAAGTTGGTGTATTTGATCATTTAATAGTAAGGAAGCCACTACTAACTACTATTAATACTACTACTGATCGGTGCAAAACTGCAAGTGCACATTATCGTAATTTTGTAGTATAGTGATGAGAAGAGTATTGTCCTCAGGGATTGGTAACTATTTATGTCGAGTATCGAAATTATAATAATCTTGAATTTATTTAGATAAATTAATAAAGCTGGATGTAATTACAGTCTGAATTCAAAACAATTCAAAGTAAATATTCAATAGATAAGAGAGTATGAGTTTAAAAATCAAATTAATGAAAGGAAGACTTCTAGGAAATTGATTTCACCTAATCTCTCACTATGCTTTACTCGTCTAACTAAACTAATTTAATTCTCTCTTTTTGTTAGCAATCTCCAACTCATCCAAAGCCTCTATCGATAGTCAATTGGATTTCTTCTCGCTCATCATTATACACAAGCAAATGCAAATTAATGTATTGCAAGAAAGCATTAAGATCAACGATTTAAACACTACATAGCAATTCCCTATGCCAAAATATCCAGTATCTAACTCGTAATTCCCTCTTTCGATAGCAAATCACAAGAACAAATTCATCTAATTAATGGCCAGTTAATTAGAAGCAATAAACACAGGATAAATTGGACAAACATAGAAGGGAATTATTTTAAATTAGCATAGATAAGCAAGCATAGTTCAAAACTAGATTACATCATTTTCCTAGAATAAAGAAAATTTAGTTCATGCTGAAAATTAAATTCAACAATAACGAATTCACCATCATTTTGTTTCTGACCCGAAAGGAAGAAGAGGAGCAATGCTAATAAAATAAATTCCAAACCAGCCCCAAAAGATGAAAAAAAAAAGACGAAACAAAGAAATGAGTAACCCAATTGATTCAAAATGAATCCCCCCCTATCCAGATCAACCCACTTCCTGATATCCACCCCCCTTATTATGGAAATCTCCTTGCCTAATTCAAAATCACCCCTAAACCACGGCATCCTCCAGCCATTTCTTTCAATTCAAGATTTTCTCTCTCCGCGTCTTTTATAAAAAAAATCAGAAGAATCTCCAAACAAAAAGCTGCAGAATTTTTCACCTTGAAGCTGCTTACTGAAGTCACCTTTTTCATGCTGCTAGTGGAATTCTCGGATAATGGGATTGTTGTAGTAGGCTTCCGCATTTTTTTTTCTTTTCTTTTTCTTGAGTTGAATTGGGTTGGCCCAGTTCTTGCTCCAAATAAAAACTGTAACCTTGGGCCTTCTTATATGCTGAGTAAAGCAGTTTCTCTTGGGCTCCTTAATTCACACCTGTTATAGTTCTTTTATTTTAGTAGCCCTTATTTAAATGAAACCTTCACTTTCTTCCAATCTGAAATAAAAAATTAAATGATATTAATGAAGTCTAAAATCAATAAAAATAAATAAAATTAAACTAAAGTTTAAAGTTAAGAGTGATTCAATATACTAAATTATGCAAGTTAACAAACACCCCCAAACTTAAAACTTTGTTTGTCCTCAAACAAAAAGAAAATAAAATGAAAGCCAATTGTAGACTATATCAACTAGATCCCATAGAGAAGTATCGTCACTCACCAAGCCATGATCTGAATTTTGGCTTCATCACTAGTATCTTACACTTTTAACATCAAAGATAGCAGGAAAATAAATCAAAATTTTAACAATTTGTTAAGCAAGAGCTAGGTGTTTACTTCAACCTAAAGCTAAGACCTTGAGTGTGTGTGTGAAATAGTCAATTAATCTCAAAAACCACTTGCAAACTCAGATAAAAATAGAACAACTAAAATCAGAGCAATTCTCTCAAAACTTAACCCCATAAATCCAATTTTAAGAAATCCTCTCCACTAATGTAGTCAATCACCAAAATCAGAGATCACTAGGTCTTAACTTAGGTTGTAATGTCAGGCCACAGGGTGACAGTTAAGAAAGAAATGGATATAGGAATTCAAAGCAACTGAAAAAATACTTGGTGAAAAGAACAAAAAAATAAATATTCACAAGATTCAAACCATAGTTCTTTCTCGACTACATGCTCAAATTTGTCATATAAATGTTGCTGTAATCAAATGAGCAATACCAAGTACACCTCTTACATAAAATGAAGTGATCCATACTCCTTTTAGTGAGTTTTCTCTATTTTTCTTTTCTACCATGTTGGGTAAATCACCTCTGTGCAAAAGACAAACTCAATCAAAAGTATTTCTCTCTTCTTCTTCTTTTTTTTTCTCTCTACAACTTCAGCATTTTTCTTTTTTCTTCCCCCCCTCCCCCCCAAAAAAAAAATAATCTTTTGATCCAACAGAGCAAAAGTAACGTGAATAACTTCCTTTGAACTATCTTTTCTCTTTAAATGTAACTTTCTACCGAAGCATTTTCTCAGCTGTAAAGGTAAATTCATGGTTTTTAGTGCTAAGAACAGGTATGGTTTATGTAGTTAAAAGAACAAATTAAGGCTTGTTTATCAAGAGGCTCAACTACGGAAAATTCATCATGCAATGATGACATGATATTAGGGAAGGCTAGGAAAGCTTTTTGGTTACGGCAAAAAAATATGCCTAGATCATTTCTCTAATTTAAGGTATCAACTAGGATTTCGCCTCAAGGATCCATCAACGAATTCTCGAGCAAAGCAAGATTGAACTTCCTTGACTAAGTTAATTCAACTCACTCTCTTCATAAGCAAGATGGAATAAAGAAAAATGACTATGTGCTCATGTTATGTTCAAGGTCAAAAATTTAAATCAAAGTACCCGCAAAACTCCGACGGACAAAAAGAAATTTTTGAAATTTTTTCTCAATCCCATCCTCGATCACAAATTTCAGAGTCATAGAGAATTCAATCAAACTCAAATACATGCTTGACAAGAGAAATCAAAACCTCAAGACTAATAAAATCAAATAGACCAAATGAAGACTAAATGAGTAAAGGAGTATTGCTCCCCTAAACTTAAACTAAACAATGTCCTCATTGCAATTCACATTGAGAAAGATTGAAGAAAAGAAAGAAGCTTCCCTGATTTCATGGTGAATCCGTCGTAATATGAAATTTTTAGCACTTTATTCACGGTAAATAAACCTGCATCAAAATTCAAATTATTCAGAAAAAATAAAATAAAATAAATGCTGAAAATAAAAGAATAAAAGAAAGAAATAAGGGCTGCCTCCCTTTAGTGTTTGTTTAAAGTCTACAGCCAGACTTTCCAATCTTCATCAAATAGGATTTCCAAGAGGAATTAATGCACAGTTCCTCTCCACTTGTTCTCCATAATAGTACTTCAATCTTGGACCGTTAACTCTGAATATATTCCCTGTCTTGTCCTTTAAGTCTATTGCTCCAAAAGATAAAACTTTGTCAATTGTATACGGACTTGTCCATCTTGATTTTAACTTACTCGGGAAGAGTTTGAGTCGTGAATTGAAGAGTAACACCTACTGTCTTGGTGCAAACTCATGCCTAAGAATTTGTTTGTCATGCCACTTCTTCGTCTGTTCTTTGTAAATTTTTGCATTCTCATAAGCATCGTTCCTGAACTCGTTCATCTCATTCAATTGAAGAAGTCGCTTTTCCCTTGCTGCCTTCAAATCAAAATTAATTTTCTTTACAGCCCAATAAGCTTTATGCTCTAGCTTAACAGGGAGATGACAAGCTTTTCCAAAAACTAATCGGTAAGGAGACATCTCGATAGATGTTTTATAAGCCGTACGGTACGCTCACAAAGCATCATCAAGCTTCTTTGCCCAATCCTTTCTATTAGTGTTGACCGTTTTCTCAAGGATGTTCTTAATTTCTCTATTTGAAATTTCAGCTTGCCCATTAGTTTGAGGATGATAGGCAAGTGCTATCTTGAGCTTCACACCATATTTAGAAAGAAGGTTGTCAAACAACTTGTTGCAAAAATGGGTCCCTCCGTCACTAATAATGGCTCATGGAGTGCAAAATCTTGTGAATATATTCTTATGCATAAATTTGAGCACTACGCTTGCTACCTTGCATCGTTTGTTTTTGTAGCAATTGCTTCCACCCATTTTGACACAATCAACTGCTAACAAGATGTAAACATAACCAAAAGAAGAAGGAAAATGACCCATAAAATCTATTCCCCAAACACCGAATAACTCAACCTCTAAGATATTTTTCAATGGTAGCTCTTGACGCCTTGAAATATTTCCCATACGTTGGCACCGATCACAAGTTTTCACTAACGTGTAACTATTATGAAAAATAGAAGGCAAAAAGAAACCACTATGAAGTACCTTAGCTGTTGTTCGTGTTACTCCGAATGTCCTCCATATGATGAGGAATGGCATTATGGCAATGATGGAGAATAACTTGCATCTCTTCTTCCGGCACACATCTTCGAATGATTTGGTCCGGGCATCTTTTGAATAACAAAGGATCATCCCAAAGATAAAATTTTACATCATGTAGAAATTTCTTGCGTTGGTGGCAAGTAAGATCTGGTGGTAGAATTTTACAAGCTAGGTAATTTACAAAATTAGCATACCATGGAAGCTTGATCACTGAATCTGGCTTTCTTCCGTTGATAAATGATCATCAACTGAATTTTTACTTCCTTTCTTATCTCGCACCTCCAAGTCAAATTCTTGAAGAAGAAGGATCCATCGAATTAGCCTAGGCTTAGCATCCTTTTTGCCAAACAAATAACGAATTGCTGCATGATCCGTGAATACTATCACCTTTGTTCCAATTAGGTAAGGTCGGAATTTGTCACAAGCAAACACCACAACAAGCATCTCTTTCTCAGTTGTTGTATAATTTAATTGAGCTTCATTCAAAGTCTGGCTTGCGTAATTGATGGCTCTAAACAGTTTGTCTCGCCTTTGTCCCGACACTGTTCCAATAGCATAGTCACTTGCATCACACATGATTTCAAAAGGTTGACTCCAATTTGGCACAGTTATAATCGGTGCTGAAATTAGTTTCTCCTCTATCACATTAAAGGCCTGCAAACAATCATTATTAAAGTCAAATGCAAATTTTTTTTCAAGAAGATTACATAAAGGTTTAGAGAGTAGAAAAATCCTTTATAAATCTTCTATTGAATCCTGCATGTCCCAAAAAGCTTCTTATTCCCTTCAAATTCTTTGGAGGTGGCAGTTTTTCTATAGTTGTAATTTTAGCTCGATCAACCTCAATTCCTTTTGATGACACTCTATGTCCGAGACTCCGAGCACGATCCCTTCTTGAACCATGGAGTGACACTTCTCCCAGTTTAAGACTAGATTTTTATCTTCACATCTTTGCAAAACAAGAGCTAAATTATGCAAGCAATGACCAAAAGATGTACCAAAGACTGAAAAGTCATCCATGAAAATTTTCGTTATATTTTCCACCATATCGGAAAAGATGGCCGCCATGCAACGTTGAAATGTCGTTGCGGCATTGCACAATCCGAATGGCAACCTCCTAAAAGCAAACGTTCCGTAGGGACATGTGAATGTAATTTTCTCCTGATCTTCGGGAGCTATGGCAATCTGGTTATATCCCGAATAACCATCTAGGAAGCAATAATAGGAATACCCAGTCAAACGATCCAACATTTGATCAATGAAGGGGAGTGGAAAATGATCCTTCCTTGTTGCTTTGTTCAACTTGCGATAATCCATGCATACATGCCAACCCGTGATTGTTCTTGTAGGAATAAGCTCATTGTTTTCATTTTTCACTACCATCATTCCACCTTTTTTTGGTACAACATGCAGTGGACTTACCCATGAGCTGTTTGAAATAGCATAGATAATTCCCGCATTCAGCAGCGTCAAAATTTCAGTTCTCACAACTTCCTTCATTGCTGGATTTAACCTTCTTTGGTGCTCGATCGACAGTTTGTGAAGTTGCTCCATTAAAATTTTATGCATGCAAATGGAGGGACTTATTCCTTTTATATCTGAAATAGTCCATCCCAAGGCTATCCTATGCTCCCTTAATACTCACAGCACTTTTCCTCTTCTTCGGGTGTGAGTGATGCAGCAACAATTACTGGATAGGTATCATTATCACCCAAGAATGCGTAGCGAAGATGCTCAGGTAATTGCTTCAACTCTGGCACTGTAATTTGCTGCACCTTTTCTTCAGAAATTTCAGATTCTATCCTTGCTACAATCTGTTCTAGCCTCTCCACTTTTCTGTTAGATGATGTAACCTGCTGCAATGCTCCCAAGGCAAATACATAGTGTAGAAATTCTTCACTAACAAATGGCGAACCAGCAGAATTATTAAAATCACCAGCTTGAGATGAAGTGGCGATACAACGTTCTAAGTGATCTGCTGGAACATTTTCTTGAAAGGCTTCTTCCACACATTGCTTAACGACATCTAACCGAAAACAAGTGCTTGGATCTTCTGGGAATCTCATGGGTTGGTAGATGTTGAACATAACCTCTTCCTTGTTAACTCTCAATGTTAATTCACCCCTTTGAACATCAATTAAAGCCCCTCCCATACCATAGCCAGGAAAGGTCGGCCAAGAATTAGTGGGACTTCTTGGTCTTCCTCCATATCTAACACCACGAAATCAGCATGAAAAATGTATTTGTCCACCTTTACCAGTACATCTTCTATGACTCCACGTGGATACTTGATGGATCGATCTGCTAATTGCAAAGAAATAGTTGTTTGTTTCATCTCTCCAAGTCCTAATTTCCTGAAAATAGATAGTGGCATAAGATTAATGCTATCACCAATATCACATAAAACTTTATCAAAAAATGAATTTCCAATAGTGCAAGACAAAGTGAAACTCCCCGGATCTTTTAATTTTTGAGGTAGTTTCTTCTGAAGAATAGCACTTAATTCTTTAGAAAGCTTTACTGTCTCGAACTCCTCCAACTTTCTCTTCTTGGAAATGATGTCCTTCAGGAATTTGACATAATTTGACATTTGTTCCAAGGCATCTGCAAAATGAATATTTATGTGTATTTTCTTAAAAATATTCAAAAATTTAGAAAATTGCTTATCTAATTTTTGTTTTTGAAAACGTGAGGATAAGGAAGTGGAGTAGAAAGAATAGGAGGATTGTTAGGAAATGAAATCTCTGGAGGCCTGTTAGTCTCTATTAGTGTATCTTCATCAAACTCCTCTTCTTCTACTTTATTCTTGCTCTGGCCATTGCTTGTAGCTTTAGGAGTAGGCTTTTTTTCCTTTGAAGGTGACCTCTCAATTTTTCTTCCACTCCTAAGTGTAATGGCCTTACATTGCTCCTTTGGATTCAGTTCTGTGTTGCTAGGAAACGTTCCTCTTTGTTGGCCATTGATGGTAGTGGCCAATTGCCCAATTTGGGCTCCCATATTGTTACAATGAGTCTCAATGTTATCCAACCGTGAATCGGTCTTTTTAAACCTTGCTTTTGTCTCCTCAACAAAGGAAACCATGGCATCTTCAAGTGACAACTTCTTCTCGCTAGGTTGACTATCAAATCCTGGAGGAGCTTGTAGCACATTCTTTGTGTTTCCATAAGACAAATTCACATGATTTCTCAGCCCTGGATGGTAGTAATTTGGTAATGGATTACTACAATAGTTGTAGTTCCGATTGTTGATGAACTGAACTTGTTCTTGACTCGCTTCATTAATCGGTACAGCCATACTTGAGGCCGCAGCAAATTCTGCACCTTGGGGTCCTCGTTGAGTTGTCAAAGCTGAAATCTGATGGGATAGAGATGCAACCTGAGCTGAAAGGGCTGCTAATGGCTCCACTTCATGAATTCCTGCAACTTTCTTAGCCATAGTTCTTTCAATCGGCCATTGATAATTGTTTGAGGCCATTTCTTCCAAAAGACAGTTAGTACCTTCTGCTGTTTTTGACATCAAAGTACCACCAGAAGCAGCATCAACAATAGTTCTAGTCTGCCCGTTAAACCCATTACAGAACATCTGAATTTGTAACCAGTCAGGGAATCCATGTTGAGGGCAGCATCGAACCAAATCTTTGTACCTTTCCCATGCTTCATAGAGCGACTCGAAATCATTTTGCTTGAACTGTCCTATCTCACTCATGAGTTGGGCTGTTTTTGCAGGAGGAAAGAATTTAGCTAGAAACTTTTCTGCCATGTCCTGCCAACTAGTAATGCTTCCCGGTCCCAGCCTGATGGTGTCTTCAGTAACACCATTAATCTTTACAGTATCACAAATTTCCAAAAGCATCGCCAGATGAATATTGGGATCATCAAGTGGCGAACCACTGAATTGAGTTTGCTCACCATGCTAATCAAGGCTGGTTTGAGCTCCAAGTTGTTGCCTGTTGGCATTAATAGGTTGGCATCTTATTCCAGAATAGTTGTGATAGTTGGCATTCACAATTGGTCGTACATAATCCTTCAAGGTGCGTGGCCGTGCATCATGTTGTTTGTCAGCCATAGCTAGTACTTTCATATTTCTTACTGATCTAAGAGTTCTTTCAATCTCTGGATCAAAAGGAGTAATGTCACGAGTTCTAGAACGGCGCATCCGACGTCAGAAATACACCTGGAAAGCAAAAATAAAATATTAAAAATAGATCAAATAAAACTCTAAATTAAAATCAAGATTACTTTGTATCGATATTGGCAAAAATAAGTATAAAACAATCCTCGGCAACGGCACCAAAAACTTGATCGGTGCAAAACTGCAAGTGCACAGTATTGTAGTTTTATAGTATAGTGATGAGAAGAGTATCGTCCTCAGGGATTGGTAACTATTTATGTCGAGTATCGAAATTATAATAATCTTGACTTTATTTAGATAAATTAATAAAGCTGGATGTAATTACAATCTGAATTCAAAACAATTCAAAGTGATTATTCAATAGATAAGAGAGTTTAAGTTTAAAAATCAAATTAATGAAAGGAAGACTTCTAGGAAATTGATTTCACCTAATCTCTCGCTATGCTTTACTCGTCTTACTAAACTAATTTAATTCTCTCTTTTTGTTAGCAATCTCCAACTCATCCAAAGCCTATGTGGATAGTCAATTGGAATTCTTCTTGCTCATCATTATACACAAGCAAATGCAAATTAATATAACGCAAGAAAGCATTAAGATCAACGATTTAAACACTACATATGTTCATACAAGTCTTTTGATCTCCATATTTACCTATGCCAAAATATCCAGTATCTAACTCGTAATTCCCTCTTTTGATAGCAAATCACAAGAACAAATTCACCTAATTAATGGTCAGTTAATTAGAAGCAATAAACACAGGATAAATTGGACAAACATAGAAGGGAATTATTTTAAATTAGCATAGATAAGCAAGCATAGTTCAAAACTAGATTATATCATTTTCCTAGAATAAAGAAAATTTAGTTCATGCTGAAAATTAAATTCAACAATAACGAATTCACCATCATTTTGTTTCTGAACCGAAAGGAAGAAGAGGTGCAATGATAATAAAATAAATTCCAAAGCCAGCCCCAAAAGATGAAAAAAAAAAGATGAAACAAAGAAATGAGTAACCCAATTGATTCAAAATGAATCCCCTCTCTCCAGATCAACCCACTTCCTGATATCCACCCCCCATTTTATGGAAATCTCCTTGCCTAATTCAAAATCACCCCTAAACCACGGCGTCCTCCAGCCGTTTTTTTTCAATTCAAAATTTTCTCTCTCCGCGTCGTCTTATAAAAAAAAATCAGAAGAATCTTCAAACAAAAAGCTGCAGAATTTTTCGCCTTGAAGCTGCTTGCCGAAGTCACCTTTTTCATGCCGCTAGTGGAATTCTAGGATAATGGGATTGCTGTAGTAGCCTTCTGCGTTTTTTTTTTCTTTTTTTTTTTCTTGAGTTGAATTGGGCTGGCCCAGCTCTTGCTCCAAAAAAAAAACTGTCACCTTGGGCCTTCTTATATGCTGAGTAAAGCAGTTTCTCTTGGGCTCCTTGATTCACACCTGTTATAGTTCTTTTATTTAGTAGCCCTTATTTAAATGAAACCTTCACTTTCTTCCAATCTGAAATAAAAAAATAAATGATATTAATGAAGCCTAAAATCAATAAAACTAAATAAAATTAAACTAAAGTTTAAAGTTAAAAGAGTGATTCAATATACTAAATTCTAGTTTACTCTCTTTGTGTGCTTTCTGAATGTTGAATGTTTCTATTTGATTCGAAATGTAATTGTGCTATCATGATTAAATTAGCGTTATTTTGATATTACATTAGTAGTTGATGTCATGTGATTCCTTTTAGCTATTATTTGATAGATTTTAAGAGTATCTTTTCCTTTTAATCCTCTTTCAGTGGAAAAAACTAGAAGTTAGATTGGGATTATTATCTGCACAGCTGAATAAGCCAGACCTGTGGGATGATCCTGTTCATGCAGGGAAGATAAACCGTGAGCATGGTTCACTCATTAATAAAGTGAAGGAGGTCAAGGTGTATGAACAAGAACTGCTTGAGCATATTGACATGATAAAGCTTGCTCGCGAAGAGAATGATCCAGAGTTGGAATCGGTGGGCTCTAAATTCTTCTTTTTCTAGGCATGTATTCTGAATCATATGCAATATTTAGTATTTTCCTTCTTCTTTTTCTCCCATGTGCATCTTCATTATAATTGTGAAGTTATCTTCTTTGTTACATTTTTGAACATGAGACTACTGTATTGAGAAATCCTTTTTCACAAACACCTCGCGACAGATTTAACTCTTGGGTCATTATTTTAATTTCAGGAGTCGGTAAATGCTTTACTGAGTATGAGAAGAACTGTAAAAGAGAAAGAACTTGAAGCTTTGTTAGCTGGGGAGCATGATTCTTGCTCTTGTTTCATTGAGGTAATTTTTTATCTGCAGTTGTGGCGCTTAACTAATTATTCTTGCTAATTTTCTCTGTTTTCTTGCATCATGACTCCTGAACACGAAGAGCATGTAATTACTCTGGTTGTAATTAGATACTCCTTATGGTACACTAGATATACAACCTTGGAAATCAACAAACGTCTTCAAACCAGTTAACTTAACCCTTTGGCATAATGTATAGGTTCATGCAGGCGCTGGTGGTACTGAGAGCATGGACTGGGCAGCAATGGTCATGCAGATGTACAAAATGTGGGCTCAACACCGAGGATATAAAGTCACATTAGTGGATGAAATGCCTGGTGAGATGGCAGGAATCAAGGTTCATAGTCTTACCATCTGTTGTGCTTTTAAAGTTAAATAATATGCTTGGATATATACAATGATTGAGCACGCTCTCGCCTGTAGTAAAGACATCCTGGTGTATGAGGTTACTGAATGTGAGCTTGCCTTCTAGTTCTTGAGAGTTTCCAGGAGGAATCTCTTTATTCAATATATTGGCTTAATCCTTTTCGTTTTTTTTGGTAGCGTGCAACAATCAAAGTTGATGGAAAATATGCATTTGGATATGCCAAAGCAGAAGTAGGAGTGCACCGATTGGTTCGTATATCACCATTTGATAGTGGAAAACGCCGACATACTTCGTTTGCTGCTGTTGCTGTAATCCCTATACTGGGTGATGGATCTACCACGCATTTTCAAATTAATGAATCTGATCTTCGAATTGAGCGAATGAGAGCTGGGGGAGCTGGTGGACAGCATGTAAACACAACTGAAAGTGCTGTGAGGATAACTCATATTCCTACAGGAATCAGCGCCTCGTGTCAAAATGAAAGGTATGCAATCCCCTACGCTTCCGTCATGCACATTTTGGACCCATATATATATATTTTCTTTAGAGTAACACTTTTGGTACAAGAATAGGTCACAACATCAAAATAAGGCTTCTGCAATGACTGTGCTTCAATCTCGCTTAGATCAGCTTGAGATGGCTCGACAGGCTCAAGCAAATGCACAACATACACAGTCTCTCAATGACATTAGCTGGGGCAACCAAATTCGTTCTTATGTACTCCATGTATGTATTGATACTGTTCAATTATATTACTCCTGTTTCCAGAAAAAAAGACTCCCATTTTTTTGTATTTGGTACTATTTTTAGGATAAAGGGAATATAATGCATGGGTAATATGGACTCTGAGCTGTCCTAACCGCTCTTTACCCTTTCTTTTTTCAGCCATACCGCATGGTCAAGGATCTTCGGACTAACTACGAGGTTTCAGACCCTGATTCTGTCCTTGAAGGTGATTTGGATGGCTTCATCTTCAGCTTTTTGTCGGCTTCAATGGATAAGGATGTAGATGACATGTAAAACGAATTCAAATTTATGTTGGATGCATCAAATCGAAAAGTTAGGTTGGATATTTGCTGCATCCTGGAAATCTTACTTTGCTACTGATGGATGTTCATGGCCCCTTTCTGAGTCTCAAATTTTTTGACTGGTAGGAAAATCGGGGTTGATAGCTAATACCAGCACGGAATCTACACAATCTCGATGAAAAGGATGCTTTAGAACCAATCTTGAGAGAGAGAGGATTAATGTATTCTCTCCTCAAAATTACCATAATATGAATCTTTTACAGTCTTTGAAATAAGTTACTGTCAGTAACTTTATTACGACTGTTATATCTATACGTCTTCTATTGCTGGACTTGGTGGTTAATACCAGAGAATTTTGCTGATGCTGATAAAAAAAATATGATTCTCTTCTGCAAAAGAGATGTACTGCATGGTTAAGGATGGTGTAGGGAAATTAGTCATTCTAAAGTACTTGAGTTGTATTTTTATCATGACATTATATCCTCTTATGTTTATCTAGCAGACTAACACTTGATGAAATTAATGCAAAATGTGTAGTAGTCATAGTTTCAAAACTAATTGCGCTCCTTATTGATACATAACATCCTTATTTGCTTCTTGCGGAGATTTGGAATGATATAATCCGTGATACCCATTTTATTTTATGAAAACTCATTTGACTGATGGCCTTCTTGTGCAAAGCATGCTGTGCTTGTGTCCTGTTTATTTTACAGAGGTGGGGAAATGCATTGCTGGGGGATGGCATAAGAATATAAAATTTAGTTACCTGGCTTTGTAATGCATTGTTAAAAGATGGTGTTGTTTTGGTATTTCACTGGATACAGTTTTTTGTGTTATGAATCTTATAACAGGCCAAATAGTGACCCTCCCCCCTTCAACAAGACATTATGTATATACTTTATTTTCTGCTATAGCTTGGTTTAACTGAACAATCGTTAGCTTTAGATGAAGTCAGAATGGTATAGTCCTCTATGTGACAATAAGCCAGACTTTGTTAAAAACACTTTTACGTATTAGCTTTGTTACAGTTTGGCACTTTATTATTATTATTATTATTATTATTATTATTATTATTATTATTATTATTTGTTTCAAAGAAATTTGGCCTTTATGTTTGTTCATAATCTGTTGTTGAATTTGAATCGGTTTAATGTTTTATACGCTTGTTTGCTTGTGCCTGTGCATGCTAGGGAATTATACAGCTTGTCATACAAAGCTGGTTAATGTTTGCTATTGCCTTCTCAGTTGTCCTGGCCCTTGCAGATGAATCTGGATATCCATGGGAATGAAAAATCCTCCATTTTCCTCTGCTGCGCATGACATGTCTTTTGGATGGTCAAGATTCAATCAAAATTTATTAATTTTTTTATTAAAAAAATATTCAAAGCTATGAAATACTTGAAGACCATTAGCAAATCCTTTAAAAAGGCCTAAAATAAAGTAGTACTCTTTTTTCAACACCGAGGAGTTTGAACTACTTTGTAGGCTAGCTCCCTTGAGTACTAACACTCTGGTTTTGAGTTTAGGACGGAAAAATAAATAATATAAAACTTAATTTATAATTAAAAAGAAAAGAATAGAAAATTTAATTTATACTAGAAAAAAAAAAGAATAGAAAACTTATACGTTTTCTTTTATTTTGTTACTGAGTTTATAAAAGAAAAGAAAGAAAAAAGTTTTATATCTAAATTACCAAGTTACTTTTATATTAATTTTATCATGGTTATAACTTAGAGGATATAATAGAGATGATAAAACATGATCTTATAGTAGGGATTTCGGCACATAAAAATAGCGGAATTTAAAAATTTTCAAAATAATTTTCGAAATCCTAAAACAGGATCTATGCGAAAACATATTAATTCAGAGGTTTAGATTTGTTTTACCGATTATCCAAGCTTGAATAGAGACGATGAAACTTCTGGAACAGTTTCGAATCCTCAATGCAATCCAACGGAACTGTGCCTCTAAGGTATCCATACGAACGCTCCGTGAATCGTCACACAATCTGCAGCAAAGAGAACTGCGATACTAGCCACTAAGATTTGGATTTTCTGAATTTATCTCTAGTCTCTTTCTAAAAGCGGCTAGAGTTTTGTTTAGGTTTTGATTTTTCCTTTACATGACTTTCTCTGCTGATATATCATATATATATATATATATAGCAGTCAAAAAGAATTAACCAAAACCTAAAAAATAAATAAAATCTGAATCTCTCTCTCTCTCTCTCTCTCTCTCTCTATATATATATATATATAATATATATATATATATATATATATATATATATTATATCTTAATTAAGTCTGACTTAATTAATATACACATATATAAAAAATATTCTATTAATTTAAATATTATCAATCATATTGACATATTTAAATCCTTACAATTTAAATTAATTCATTTTTAATTACGTTCTTAGTGTGTGACTCTAAAGGTTATTATTACGTTGACAATAATTATAAAATCATATTATAAAATTATAAACAGTATCATATTATAAAATTATAAACAGTAAGAGACATCTAGTAATGCATCAGTGCTACCCAAGTAATAATAAGATCGGTGATTAAATGCAATATTTTCGTGACCAATGTTTCAATGTAATTTAATCCTTTTAACCTTGACATCTTAGATTAAACTCGAGACATAGAATGTGTCATACTCTTCATAATTTAATCTGAGTTTTTTTGATCAATGAGTAGACTATATGAAACAAATCACTATTTAAGTATGACCATACATTTCATTGTCCTACTCAATCAAGAGGCCTATGGATATCACCTTATTATATAGGATGGTTAAATTCCATCTAGATTACTCATATTCCTCACACGATTCATGATGTACCTAATAATCACATTTATTGTCCACCTTATAAAAGGTGACCTTTGAAGATATCAAAGTACATAAATTCTCGTATAATAATATAGTGATTTCAGGTCGGAGGATCATTACATCATTGTCACTATGATAATTTCTTATGACACTTTGCATAATGTTCAACGTAGAATTCTCATGGTAGGTTTGTCCAGTACATTGTACTCTAACATGTATCTATGCATTGACTCAATATCTCATGTATTATGACCAATGAAATTTGGTAATCAGTCAATCCACATACTAGTCTCAATGCATTATTGTTGTCTCATTAACAATGACACTAGACTAGGGATATTTAAGAGTAATGAAACTAATTGTAATTATAAAATCTCATATTCAAGTCACATACTTGAAGCTATATAATTCGTATCACTATTCTAAGGACTTTTATTATGCTAATATTTATATAACGCAGTAAATAAAATCATAATAAAATAATTTATTTATTCAATCAAACATAATATCAAAAATGTTAAACAATTACATCAAATAATTGACCACTAAAGCATAAACTCTAACACTTATATTATTTACTATTCCGTCCAAATTCATCCATTTCTCTTCTTTTCCATTCATTAAAAAACTTAAGAACAAGAGAATTAAACAAAAAAAATTAAGTTGTCCATCCATTTCTTTTATTCTCTATCCATTTTAAGACTTAGTTACTTTGTATACCCACCTTCAATTGATTTTAACCAGGTTATTAGGTGCTTTAATTCAAGTGCACATACATTCAACAAGTTGCACAATTTTTCACTTTCTCCTGGAAACCCAGTGACAAGTGAATGTTAAAGTGATCAATTGGGGAGAAAAGTTGAGGAACAAGAACAACTGTGCAAAAGAGATGATAAGGTACAAGGACCGTGCAAATTGCAAAAAAGATTGCACCCAAAAAAAAAGGCAAAAGAATTAACGAACAACCATTCTAATTGTTAAGTTGCAGGAATTGAATCCAAAATAGCTAGAGCCTCCATTAAATAGTATGATGAATTACAGAAGAACAGATAGTAAACTCTCCTGGAATAAATGCTAATTAAAGATAGGAGGACTACACAAGAAAAAAAGGTATAAGCAAATCCTAACCACTATAGCCATTTCAACATCAACACAAAAGACCGAAAAAAGCAAAATTTAAAAAGCAAACATGACTCATTGGCCTAGAAATCAAGAAAAATGAATTCCTGCCTTGTTAAAAAGAGAAAGAAGATGCATGAAATCTGCTTCTGTAAGCTTGGAAGATCTCTTTTCTTCAAATCCTCCTTGCTTCAACACTCCCATAACCTTATTCTTGAAATCAGACCCTTTTGTGTCAGCATCCTCCAACTCCATCTCTTCATCATCTCCATCGTCAATCTCCATCCTCAGGTCCTCACCAGTATCTCCCAAAATTGATGCATCCATTGGCATCTCTGTATCCTCTAATGATCCTTTTTGTGATAATTGTAAAGCTTGCAATGTTTTGTAGTTCTTCTCCAATATTGATAGCACGCTCTTTTGTTTAAAAATTGAACCGATCGTTTTGTTCTTTCTATTAAAACAAATTCGGATTAAACCATCCCATTCCTTGAAATTCACTTGAGGAAGTGGTTTTCTTGGCTCAATTCTAACAACAGAAGATTCGACTTTTGGTGGAGGCCTAAAGTTGTTCTTTCCAACTTTCAGTAAATGGAAAACACGAGCAAAGAGCTGAGTATTCACAGATAGGCGACAGTACAGTGTGTCACCTGGCTGAGCAACCAATCTCATGGCAAATTCCCTCTGGAACATTATAACAGCGCACCTAAACACAGGCCGGTGCTTCAATAACTTATCAGTTAAAGGAGCAGAGATTTGATAAGGAATGTTTGCCACACAAATATCGAAATATGGAAGGTCAACCTTGAGCACATCACCTTGGATAACCTACAAAGAGTATGTACAAATTCATTACTACTAAGATAGGTTTATCAAAATGTTGTGCATGTGCTAAATTAGCAATGTAATTCAAAAATAAGGATTAAGATCAAATGGCAGAGTATGTCATGTATGAAAATCAAATTAGATAAGAACCAACTATCCCATATGAAAAGTCCTAATTCAGACAAATAATTATTCTTTTCTCCAATCCTCCTAAACCGCACCCAATATTCAATTACTGACTGCGTTTGAACTTTGAACTGTAAATAACCCAGGAATGTACATACGATATCATTATGCTCAAAATCTGAAAATCTAGCTAACAAAAGTGTGCACATACAAATTACAACTATAATCTTTATAAATTCTTCTATCAACAGCTGCCTCATAAAACAACAAAAATAATATCACTCCAACAGGCAAAACCTTTTTTTTGCTGAAAGCCAACAGGCAAAACCCATTTGTGCAAACACATTTAATCTCACCATTCAGCAAGCTTATCTGTAGAGATGGAGATTTGTTGCTTGAAAATCAATTTTTCCACAACCTAAATGATTGGAAAGCAGCAAAGGTGTTTTCCTTTTTTTCACCCTCAATTTAAACGACGAGAGGACCTAAAGTGCATCTCAAACATATTTTACATATAAATTTCAGAAAATACGTCAATAAATTTCACACAAAATAAATAAAAAATAAATCTTCTTTTCATGACAAAATTAACTTAACAATATACAGTAATATTGCCACAAAATAGAACTAGTTTGTCATAAAATAACATGCAAACTGACTACTCAATAGATAACTTTCAACTTCAAGAGAGTGTATAGGCACTTCACTTTTTGGAGTAGCACTAGAAAGATAATGCCTTCTTTCGTTTTCTTCTTTTCTCTTGAGATAAGTAGGACATACTAAAACATATAGCTACGCAGCATTGGGGCATCAAATACTCCAGGTAATGCGAGTTAAGTGCATAAGGATAATACGTTACACTCTCCAGCGTTGTCAAAGGCGCTAAGGCAAGGCGAGGTGAGGAGACCCTACAGCACCTTAAGTAGGCTAAGGCTAGACGACTTCAGTGAGACACTGCCTAACTGATGCCTAGACACAGAAGCTCTGACGTTCTAATGCACTAGCCTTTTTTACTGGGCTGTTTACTTTAAATGCCTTCTTAATGTTGGTTGTCCACTTATTTACTACGTAGTAAAGAAGACTGGGGGACCAACATTACCCTAACTAGTTTAAAATCTCGTACAAAGAACGGTGGTAGATTTTATTTGTATATTTATTCTTTTAATTTAACAATAAAACACTGCATCAAAAACATATAATTTCATTATTTTCACCATAAATTCACAAACTTTCACCAATAAAAACTGAAATGAAACACATAAAAGTATACCTTTAGGCGATTAGAAAAGGTGGTGCCTTGGAAGCGGCGCTGCAACTCGAGAACCATACGAGGATCAAGCTCAACAGCAATAACGGATTTCCCAGCTTCAAGAAGCTTCTTGGTGAGATTACCTGTACCAGGTCCGATTTCGAGGATTACATCTGTACTCTTGATACCTGATTTTTGGACTATGGAATCTATAAGAAGTGGGTTTTTAAGGATATGTTGTCCCTTCGATTTGTGAAACTGTATGCCGCCTTGGTAAGGTTGACTTCTGGAGGAAGACGATGATGATGATTTCTCTTTCTTCGTTTTGCCTCCTGCCATGGCTGGTTGTTTGGAAATAATGAGGAGCTAGAGTTCTATAATTCTGTTTACAGGTCGTTAGGGTTTATATGCAGAATCAGAATTTGAATTTGTGAGCTTGGGATATGGGCTGGGCCTATATTATTACTTTGTTTGGGCCTACAAATACGATGGTAAAAAACTAAACCGGTAATATCAGGACTTAGGAGTATCAATTTTTTTATATTAAATTTATCTCAAACGGCAAAAATAAAATAAAATAAAATAAATAATAACTAAATAATATAAAATTTAATATAATTAATGACATGAGATTTAGTCACTCAATATAATAATAACTTTTATTTTAAAGGAGTTATACCTCAACTAATCATAAGATAATTAGAGTTTTGATAGGTAAAAATTAAAATTTCTATTTAACCGCTAAGTATAAAAAAGAAACTTTAAATTCAAACGTTGAATAATTATAATGAATTCATTGCCAGTAACATAAGTAAAAGAGGTATTTACAATAGAAATTTATGAAATATTATTTAAGACATTAATTATAATATAAAAAAATTAAAACCGTCACACTATTTAACTCTAAAAATATACAAGGCTTGTTTGATCGTATTCGCCCTTATTAGAAAATTATTTTAACCTTTTTATTACTATTTTTTAAATCTTAAGATGTTTATAGGAATGCTTAGGCATAAACATTTTCGTTAGTAAACTTAAAAACTAAAATTTCTTAATAAAAATTTATATCTAACTTAAGATTTGTATGTAAAAGAATTAGGACTCTTATGATGTGTAAGTAATGTTGTCTAACATGTAATAACTCGATTTTTTATAATTAAATATTAATTTAATTTTTTTCTAAAAATGTAATTGAATTGACGGTAAGTTACTAATTTTTTTATTTAGTTTGGAAAGTTAAAATTCTTTTAGTAGATAATTAAATAATTGATTTAATTAAAATTAAGAAGTCCATGAAATTTTGGTAACTTTTATACTGTTTCTTAGTTGAATTTAAAGACTGTTAGATGTAACTCTAATTCTATTATAACTTAGTTAAATTTTGAGTAGAATATTATTGTGCATTGTAGCTCAATAGAAAAATCATAATTAATTAATCCGATGTCAGAATTGAGCGAATTCAAAATTTATTTCTTTAATTTTTCATTCTCTTTAATGTTAGAGAGAAAGATAAATTATTTGACACTATTTTCTTACCTTTAATTTATGAAAAGCGCAATTTATCCAAATTTCTATCACTGTCCTAATTTTAAAAATTCATAATTCAGTCATATTAACTCCAAATCGACTAATTCTTGAGTTTATTTTGTGTAATTTTTCGAGAGTTACGATTTTTTTAAAGATATGAAGAGATTTTGAAGACTCTATAAAATTCATATTCTTTACTGTTGTAATTTGTAAAAAGATGAATAAAGAAGATAAATATTATTTGTATTTTGTTTTTAAGTTTAGTGATGTGGATTTTAAATTATAGATTATTTTAAAACAAAATATAGCTGTGGAATTAGATAACATGATAATCAAAAAGAGAAGATGAATCTATATAAAAGAATATAATTCAATTGAACATAAACGTTAAATATGAAAATCTGTTTTCATATATTTAAGTTCTATTGCGTAGGTTATATCTTCTAATTTCACCGTTGGATCATTATAAATTTTAAATATGTTATACTTATATAAATTGAGAATATTTTCACCAATTTTGAATCGTTAAAGATTAATTTATGTTTTGTTATGAATTTTAAGAAAAGACTGATTTAGAATTTTTGTAGAAGAATTTTCAGCAAAATGTTCTAATATTTAAAAATGTATAACTTAATAATTTTAAATCCAATTTGAATGATTCTTGGGTCTAAATTAGAGTATTTGAAGTCTATTTTTTTGTTAAAATTATTTAATTTAAAAAAATAGTTATGAAATCAAATTTATATGAGCGATACAGTGGACTGAGGTCATAAAAATAATTTGTCATATTGGGGTTTTAAAATTTCTTAACTTTTGCTATTAATTTTTATGCTTTGGAGGTATTAATAATGATCTAAGAAGAATAATTAAAGGCGTCTTGAATAGTTTAAAAAATATTTTTGAATTTGTAGGTGGAGTTGTATACTTAAGTTAGAGTGAATATGCTTAGATAGTGAATAATGTTTTATATTAGATATCGTTGGCATTTAAAGTTAAGATTTTATGAAGTGTGCTATAAGTGAATTTAGTTATCAGGTACGAATTTCGTGCTATGCTCCTTTGACCATTGTTATATATATTTATATCTCGTGATTCATCATCATTTGCAACATTTCTCTTGTGTTTTATTGGCACTATTGAAATTTAAGTTTGTAATTTGAACATTTTTTCTTCTAATATAATTCGTAAACACTCTGTACGTTTTCGATGATACTCTCATTATGTTGATTTGTTTATTTTACTAATCATTCAGAATTTGGTACTCACTTAATTGTTTCGTTTTTTTAGTCATATTCTTATTTTTTTCATTTTGGCTAGACGTTCCAAATTCCATATTTTGTACTCTTTTGAATTTGTTCTTCATGCATATATAGAACTTTATTGATCTTTGTAGAGCAGTACGTGTTGTTACATTCGTTTGGAAACATTGTGTTTATGATTTGATTTAGTTCAACATATACGTTTAGAACCCTTTTTATTGGTATTGTGTCGCATGTGTTATGACACTATATCTTTCGTAGAATAAGCGATCGGGTATACTTGAGTTATAACCACATGTGGGGGTACCATATGCATGTCTTCTTGGCATTAAGACATGACACTTTTCGTGGCGGTGTGATCAGTTCATGGTGTCTCCATTTTTTTTCAGTGGGAATTGACCATATTGTGATTTTGTTTTTGGAGGCATATGTGTCGGCCTTAGTTCTATATTCTTTTATGCGGTTTGGTGATGTTGTACTAAACACACCTTCCGATTTTGTATGAATTTGGATGTCCGATGTGTGACATTATTTTGACTAGCCTATGTGATAGTATTTTGACTTACTTTTGTGGCAAGGTATATTTCAGTTTTGTTCTAAACTCGGTATGAAATCACAACTTAGTCACTTTAATTCAGCTTTCTAATTTGCTTCATTAATTCTATTGATTCAATTATACTCTTGTTTAGACTTTGGAGATTTTGGTTATCATTGGTATTTATGTTTGAGGTTATCATTCGTATCTGTTCGGTTAGTTCTACATTTAAGTTTTACTTCATTTGTATATATTTATCCGTATTAGGCATTTGACTCATGCTATATTTTTCTTTCGGCAGACTTGCAGGGGGTTACTTTTGTGTGAAGAGAGCTTATCTTTGACTATATAAGTTGATTTGATTTTAAGTTTTGATTAATTTTAAAAAAATTTATTTAATACATTTATGGATTTTATACTATTAAATATTTAAAATTATTAATATTCTATCTACTTATTTTAAGATTTGTTGTACTTTAGAAGTGACATTTTTTTTTTATTTGGGAAGTGGATGTTACATAACAGCTGAGAGCTGTGTGCTAGCAGAGAGGGACTCTCAATTGCTTGGAACATGAGAATCCATAACTTGAAAGTGGAGATGGATTTTGAAGTTGCCATGAAGATGATCAGGGAAGCTAATGTAAAAACTCACCCTGATTGCTCTCTCATTGAAGACTGTATAAATTTGTTAGGAAAGCCTTGAAACACAAGGCTCATGCACACAAAAAGAAAGAAAACAAATGCGTGCAAAATTGTTATTTTGCGATATGTTGTTGGTTATCAAATAAATTATAGGAATTGATATTTTTATAAATAAATTTTAATATTTTTATAATTTTTCTCTTACATAAGTCGTGAGACATATTTATTATTCATACGAGAGAAATCTTATATAAGTATCATTTTTGTTTTCCTAAATTATAATATGAATAACAAAATTGAAATTTCTTTTTACACTTATCTTTGATAGTTTGATGAGATTGTGTGAGTTAAAACAAAAATCTCATAAAATTTATTAACAATAATTATTATAAGAGGTAGGAGGCACGCGTGTTATACTATATATATATATATATATATATATATATATATATATATATATATATAATTTTAACTTTAAGAGTAAAATAAGGATATTTTCAAATATAGTGAGTAAAATATCAATAATTCTAAATACTTTTATTTTTTGTCAATTTAACAATATTTTGCCACATGAGACACTATAAATAATAATGTTTAAAATAATTCATTTTATTTTTTTTAAATTTTACATCAGTTGTCACATAAGTTGGTAATTAAATATAGTTTAATATATGATCAAATTTAAATATTTTGAGATTTTTTAAATAAATTCAATATTTTAAATACAATAAAAATATTATATTAATTAAATTAATAAAAAATATAGAGTTTATTGAATTTTTTGTTCGTCAAATCTAGTATTATTTCCAACAAAATATATTGTATACCCACTTTATCGGCATGTATATATGGAAGGCGATGTTTTGCGATAAATGAAAACTCAAAAATCGAAAAATGGAAGGCAGCAAATGGATAGCTACGGCAGCGAGTCCACTGCAGCTGCGGTGCATCATACGCCTTCGGCATCTACTCCCCACTCCTCAAATTTGGGAGTTCTTGATTGCATTAATTTGAATATTAATGTTAGTTAGACTTGGGCCTTTTGGCCCCCTTTGGAAAAAAGTAACAGGGATTGATTGCGTTTCCTATCAAAACCCAAGGACTTGAGTTGTAATATTCAATATCATCGAGGAATGGAGTGTAATTCAGCCATGACATTTTCTCTCCTAAAGATAACGGCGTCATATCTCACTTCTCATTACCCACAGTTTATGCTCCGGAATCAGGACAAAGCTAACCGGAGGGAACACAACGTAATCTAGCGCAATTATAGCACCTACACCGTTGGTCGTTGGCTCGTTGAAGAGATTGACCGGCAACTTCCATTACCGGTAAACCGGACGAGCTGTTCTGTTGTTATGTTCCTACCTCTTTTATTTTTTCGAGTATGTATATTTTTTTTGAAGAAACCCCTACACTGATTGTCTGATTCTATATATATATTTTTGCAATTCAAATATGGAAATTTTATTTTTGTGAATATGCATACTTTTGTTCGAAGAAACATGAAATTGAAATTCATAACAAGCTTCCCACTGTAGGATGATATTTAAAACTCAAAAATTGAATCGTCTTTTGTATGGAAGAGAATTAGTGCTAGAATTGGAAATGGAAAGTTCATCAGTGATAACTCCGGAAATGTATCGGATTGGTTGATGAATGACGTACAATTGATGCGATAAAATTGAAGATATCACCCAGTTCAAAGCTAAAGTAAATTCATCTATCGTCACTCCTTTAAATTCATCAATTTTACATATTTGAATTTATGAATGTGTCCCTCCATTAGGAATTAGGGTTTTTGTAATGGGATGTTATTTTTGTAAATTGACGTTGAGGAACTATACAATTGCATCCTAATTGAAAGGATTATTTTAAAGATGGTGAAATTTGGAAAACTGGTTGAATATATATTCCAAACCAATACTAAGTTGGGTGAGTGTACAGTTTTATTGTGTCAATGTGACATGCCTTTGATGAATGCTGTAATTTAGTTTTAGTTTTAGTTTTATAATTTAATTTGATGTTATCAAAATTTATTTGGTTATTAAGTTCTCGAATTTCCGAGCCCTAGTTTTTTGTTTCTGAGTTCCATATAAATTGCTAAATTGATTATTAATGCCAGAGTTTTAAAAGATTTTTTTATATAGAAAGTTAGTTTGTATGATTCCTCTAACTTTAGGTGGAGTTGTGGAGCTCTAGAGTTTCCTATTCTTGTTCTTGATATGATAATTAAATTTCTAGCCTTTTATCTTCTTTACATTATGAAACATGATGCAAGTGTATTTTGCATTAGTGTTCAAATGTTTTGATCCCTGAAGATCCAATACTCTTTTCATAAGAAAATTGTTCCGACATTGTGTGTTTCTTTGTTATAGGGAGAGCTGAAGAACAACACAATAAAAATGGTGGAGTCTAGTAAGGTTCTTAGAACTCCTAGGACAGAGAAGCAAACTAAAATAGAGCTGTTTGACGCACTTCGACAAGAACTAGAGTAAATACTGGTCTTGGTTGTCTCACAACATGATTGAATGTTCATATAATATCTGTCTAGTTACTGATTAATCTCAGAGTGGTTAGTACTTTTTAGCAAACTCATAAGATTGTTTTTTTGAAGTAGGGTTTTAATTCTTACATGACATTTTAAATTGATTGATATTTTCATCAAGATATTGAATGAGAGGAAGATCCCCCCATTTGAGCTATGTTAGTTCAAGGCATACTAAGACACCAAAACTTTTCCAAAGCCTAAGTTCAAGGCATGGAGCTGGACTGAAAATATCTTAAGCTCATATAGCACAAAATATCAAATAAATTAGAAAATTATTTATGTACTTGCATTTTGTCGTAATTTAGTGATATTTTGACGTAAAATCTGGATTACATATAGTATTAATAACAATTCTACAAAAATATGTAAACAATTTCAATTCAAAGATAGATAGAATTTCAGCTATTTTTTAGGAAGAGGGAGTCGGTTGCAAGAAAAACGTACGAGTAGAATTGGAAATACGGGGAGAAAAAGATGGAAAAAGAGGAAATAGTTTGTCTTCTAATGTCCTTTTTTCTAATGGGCTAGCTTCTGCAGCTCCTTATTGATATGACTTGTTCATGATGCTTCTAATATGAAAGTTGGGCTCATGTTAAAGCTAATATGGTATGTACAGACATATTTAAAGTCCATTTGTAGTAGTAGTTGGCTGGGTCTAATTTCTCAGTTATATAATCTACTTAATTTTTTTTGAAATACAAAGAATTTTGTACACTTTTACCAATGAACTCTTGCTCTAGTTGTACCCTCTAATCCCTTAAGAGGGAGGTGCAGGATTCAAGCCTAAGGACCTTCCTTCGTAATCCTGTAAAGGGTCCAGTTCTTGTAGGGTTGAGGTTAGGTTCTATGCCCCCTCACCTACCTTGAAAGTAAAAAAATAAAAATAAAAAGAAGATTTTTTGTAAACTTTGCACATGAAGACTGAAACAGATGAAAACATATCGAATAGAAAGCTGTTATGAAATTTAAACACGATCTTTCTATAAGAGGTCCTCCTCCTTACTGGTAAAAAGTGGATAGCCTTGAATCTTTCTGAATACAATAGCTTGGAATCCCCTCTAAAAGAAAATTTTAATGATCCTTTTGTATGCACTCTGCATCCATCTTCCGTTTTTTGCAGTCAGTTTTTCATCTGCTTATTACTCCTTCCGAACCAAGAACAAGATACATTTCCTTTTCTGTCCGTTTCAAAATTAGAAATATATTTATGTATTTATACTATTAAGTGACGTGAAGTTCCTAACATGCCATTACTTTTATGCTTAGTATTATTAGCACTAATTTTCGGGATAAGTTTGGAAAAATAAATTTTTTCTTCATAGTTGTCATTTCACAAATGTATCTCTATTTGGGAACGGAGGGAGAACTATCGGAGAAACCAAAATTTTCTTGTATTAGAGTAAAGAAGTTTCATGTTTTCCCCCCCTTCCATTTCTTATAATTGTGGTGCAGATCTTCAGTGCTTGAAAAAGCCTCTAAAGCAGTTCAGGAGCTGATTTTGGACCAGAATGGGATAGGAAGCGATATAACTGAAACAGTTGAAAAGGTTTACTGTCGATTGAGTGGCTGGGACCCTCCGTTATTTCCTACGTTTAATCCCAATCAGAGACAAAGAAAGAGAGAGAGAGAGAGAGAGGAAATCAAAGGAAAAGAAAAGGAGAACTTGGACACTGCACTGAAGAAAAAAAAGTTCAATGAGACGAATACAGAAGAGGGAGGAGATAAAGGTGCAAGCTGATCTAGCAATACACCAGGAATGTCCTAAACTTAAATGCCTCAGTCAAGTATGAACTCTATAGCTACATCAGCTCAAATATCATGACTAGTAGTAAAATCCCATTAGCAAGGATCTACTTTTTGTCATTTCCCGCATTAACTTGTGTTTTGTTAGAAATTGTTTTGGTTGATGTTAGCAGTACTGGCCTAGGCTCCCTAGTTTCTGAAGTTCCTGAAATTTATCGTCCTTGATCGTGTTGTTGCAAAGATCATTTGAGGCAAAAGTTTTGATAGTTGCACCTCTTATTTCATTTAGAAAATTACCTTGTGAATTGGCATTCCAAAAAACAGAAATACTTTTTCTACTGCAAGCTTTCCAATCAGTTTCTCAGTGTTGTCTTCTTCTTTTTTTGATTTATTCCCTTGTGTGCTACGTTACCTGCTAGTTTTCACGCATCCAGAATTTTTTAACCACTGATATAACTAAATGATAATATTTGGAGCAAAAGCGTGAATGGTACTCCGGTAATTACATTTGTGTTGGTTGCAAGGATCTGGATTTGATTCTTCCTGGGGTTTGGAGGATGCTTGTGACAATTAATCTTAATCTGTGGAGGTAACGGAGTAAAGCATATCCAAGAGTTTCACAGAGATTCATCTTCAGTTTTCTGCAAGGGCTTATTATATGACGTTAGAGTAGTCTCGCTTGATTATTTTAAGTTTTTCTTGCTGGTAAACGTTTTCTTAGAGTAGTCTCGCTTGATTATTATAAGGTTTGTTTCGAAGCTTACTTGTTAAATTATGAAATCCAAAAGAAAATATTGAGGTGAAACTTCAAATAGCAGGAAACAATATTGTTCCAACAAAAAGCATGACCTATATATTTCAAGGCTTAATAATTAGAGAACTAATGATATATGATAAAACAGATAATAGGGTAGTTGCTCATATATCTTAATACGACTACTACATAGAATCATAAAACTTAATAGAAATACCCAGATCTCCTGTAAGAAAATACTTAAAATTCAATATTGGATCACCACCATGCATGTTCACTTGAAAGAAGAACCACCGCCACCAGCACCGCATGAGCCAACATTAACAAACTCTTCATTCTTCACGTTTGTGCTTGTACTTGCACTCTCTTTTCCCTCGTTCCAAACACCTTTCGCCACTGCAGTAGTTGATGTTTGTGCCTTGACATCTTGTTTCTTGCTATTAGCGTTCATTGCCTCTTTTGTTGGCGTTGAGGAACACCTCATTCCTGAATAACAGCTCTTCCTCTCCATTTCTGCTCAAAATATTAATATTATATATATTATCTATTAATATTAAGCTTGAAAATGATGGTAATTGGTTTAAGGGTTTGGGACAGAAAGAATAAGGAGCAAATGGGTATTTATATAAGAATACTATAAGCTTAATTGTGGAACCAATGCATCCAAATAAGTGAAGAGTCTCTGACCTTAATTCGATTTTAAATTTATACATTTATCTAACCCAATATTCGGTCTTGCACGGGCGAATTTGGTCTCTAGATATGTTGATTTATATGATTGGATTACATACAAATGGAGAGATTTTCTCCTTAATGTTTGGTATTATATTGATGATATAATATACTCTAGAATATTCCGCCCAAACTTTTGCCTAAATTATAAATACAACATTTCAAATTTGAATTCACCCATCCACATTTACAATTTAATTCCCTAATTTGAAGGCTTCGACTCAATAGTCTCACTCTAGAAAAAGGATGTATCTTTAATTTATTTTCCTCCTCCACCAACCTGATAAGACGAGGGCTACTTGTTCACATTGAATTCAACAATAGTTGTATAATGGTTAGGCCCAACTCGAGTCTAGATCAGGTCTCAATTTTTATAATCACGTCAAGTCTATATATATATATATACGTCAAAAGTCTCCGTGAATATTGGTCAAATACAGCATACCAGTGTATCCAACTTCATTTTCCATACGTGTCACAAATGGTCATATGTTCTCTTCTGCAAGAGCTTACTGCAAGGTTAATCTTAGCCAACAATAAATGATGTTTTAATTTTTATTTATCACATTTATCTTCTTTCCGGTAAGCATCGTCCTCATTGTGAAATATTAAGATAAATTAGCAAGATATTCCCGACACTTATTTTGGAACTATTATACACCTACTACCATCTTAAAGACAAAATTTGTTAGTCTCAGAGAGGTAGTAGCAAGGTAATTAAAGAGGTAATTTGTTAGTCATGTGTTTGCGCGTATATTTGTTTTATTTTGTTAAATTCACTTTACTATTTTGTGTCAATCGTGACCTTTTATTTTATTTTATTTTTTTTTAATTTTGTAGTTGACTACTCAAATTATTTAGGCTGGACTTAATTTCACTTATTAGATATCATTTTTCAACAAAACTATAAAATAAATCTTAATTCATACTCATAACATATATAATTTGAAACAGATACTAGGCTATATAATTGCCCATCTTAAGACTTTTCATCAACATCGATTTTAATAGAAATACTCAGGTCTACTATACTTAAGAAACACTTAAAATTAAATAAATCACCCCCATGCTTATTTACTGAAAAGAAGAACAACCACCACCACAGCTAACATTAACTTTAACAGCCTCCTCTTTCTTCACGGTTGCACTTGCAGCCACTTTTCCCTCAATCTTAACATCTTTTTCCGCTGCGGTTTCCTCATGCACAACTTCTTTCTTGAGTGTTTGTGGCTTAACATGTTGTTCCTCCCAGTGGCGGAACCAGGAGCATAATATAGGGGGGTCAAAATCTCTCAGTAAAAAAAATTATTTATTGACACTTAAATCAATCACTAATTCATGCCCACATATTACCTTATTATTTTTCAAGGTCGTGATATCTTCATCATAACAAATTTCAGCAGCTGCGTATTGGAAAACGTAAGAAAATTTAAGACATTGCTCAAACCAAACATTGAACTTAAAACTACATTTGAAACTAGGAAACTGAAACCTTCAAATTCTGTATCTGTGAAGCCTGCTCATTGACTACTCCAAACAAGCTTAAATTTATTAGGAGCGCAATATTTACCATAGCTATATAAAGCATAAGAAATATACAGGAAGATCATAAACAATTTGAGATGCCACTACATTAGCTGCCAGAACTTTCAAGAAACAAAAAAGACTATCATATATCTATGCTAATATAAAATCCTATTATCTAGTGTCACTAAATGTGGTGGTAAACTTCAAAAGCCAGGCATACGAGAGTAATCAAACACAATATATTTTCAGTATATCACATATCAAAACCCTTAACAATAAGAAATTACTCACTGCTAAGTTTTGGAAATGTGTGTGATCTCCATCATTCTCACTAGAGGCATTAGTTTTATATCCATTACTTCCCAAATTGATACCCAATGACAGATTTCTCTCTTTCTCCAATCGATTCAGAATACCCTCAATGCCTGTGATGTCCTCAGCAGCCATATCTTTGACCAAAAGATGAAAAGAATCATCTCAGTAAAATATAATTTCTAACAAACACATTGCCGCTTGCAACAGATTATAAAAATGCTTATTAAAAATTTCAATTCTTTATCCAGGGAATCAAAATGAAAAACTACAATTTCATAGAAGAAACTCACAGTGATCTACCGGACGGCTTAAAATGGCTTCCACTAAATCCATTCTTCCGCCGTTCACCAGCTCCTCCTTGGTTGGAAACGCCTCAGGCTTCTCGGATTTATTCATAAACTCCAAAATCTCAGCCTCCAATCCGGCCCCTCCGTCACTTTCTTCCCACCCCTTACACTAAGTTTGCAAAACATATACATTTTATAAAATCTGTTTGGTCTTCTTTTCAAAACATAACTCACTTTGGAAAACACAAACACCTCATTTTCTTTAAGCCAAAACTTTGATTATTTTGTCACAAATGCGCTTATCATGCTAAGCCAATTAAAAACCTTGAATTTTATTTGCCAAAATGGCTTAGCTTGCTTACTAATTCTCAGTCATGGAAGTTTAGACATATAGCAATCATTTTACTAAGAAACATAACAATTTATTTCATGCAAGTAGTTACACACAACACTAACATTTCCGAGCATCCTTCTTGGATTATTTTTATTTTCTCAAAATAATCTAACTTTATTATCAACTTTAGTCATGGTAATATAGAATAACCATTTAGTTCATATTAACCCATACTTGAAAGTTAAATTAGCAACATTTTCTCATTTAGGCATTTCATCGAACATTTGCTGTGCACAGATTATCACTCATCCATTTTACTGAGTTTTAATCACATAGAGCACATTGATCACATAAACTCCAGCCACAATCCAACCTTGTCTCTCCATGGATTCACCATGATCTTCATACTTAACAAAACAGCCTCCCACAACAGCAATTCATAAACCCACTATGAAACATAAAACTTAACTTAAAGCTTTAGGGTGAAATCTCTTACCTTAATGCTGGTGCAGTCTGAGAGTCTTTGCTATGTGTGTGAGAAATTTGATGGAATCCCTTTAGTTCACCCATTAACCGCCTGAGAAGGAAGAGGTTGGGGGGTCAAGTCGCCTAAAACTTAGCCTGGGTCCGAAGTTACCGGGGTCAAATGACCCCCCGCGCCCCCCCTGCTTCCGCCTCTGGTTCCTCCTCCTTGATATTCACATTTATTGGCTTTTTCTCGGGCGTAATAGTCACTGATCTAGGAGTCGAGGCACACCTCATTCCCGAACAAGAGCTCTTTCTCTCCATTTTTTTTTAAATTTTCTTCGTAAAAGTTGACCAAAAAACTAAAAGATAAGAATAGTTGTTTTGAGGATAGGGTAAAGAATGAATGAGCAAATGGCAACTTATATAAGCATATTAGGCTGTTTGGTATTCTTCGTCTATGTATAGGAACATCTTTCTTAATTTAGGGGCCAGTGCATCCAAAAAGCTTAAGGGTCTCTGCATGCCCTTTGATTTTATATATGTGCATGAACCCAAAAATTCGGAAATTAGCTAGGTCTTAATTTTACGTATGTGCATGTACCCAACAGCTAATTAATTGCGAGGTTACTTGAGTCATGCACATTGATATTTATAATGTATTAGAAATGTATCACTAACAATTATTTTCACAATTGGTAGATCAAGGTTAACTTTTGTTTAATTTTAAAGCTTACTGGTTAAATTATAAAATCCAAAAGAATATATTTAGATTAAACTTCAAATACCAGATAGCATTGATCCAACAAAAGCATAACCTATTTCAAGGCTCATTAATTAGAAAACTGATGACATATATATAATGACAAAACAGATAATAGGCTACTTGCCCATATATCTCTATAAGACTACTTCATAAATCTTAATAGAAATACTTAAAATTCAATATTGGATCACCACCATGCATGTTTACTTGAATGAAGAACCACTGCCACTAGAACCACAACCAGCATTAACTTTAACAAACTCTACTTTCTTCACGGTTGTGCTTGTACTTGCAATCTCTTTTCCCTCACTCTTAACACCTTTCACCGCCGCATCAATTGATGTTTGTGCCTTAACATCTTGTTCTTTCTTGATATTTGAGTTCATCACTGTTAAGAATTGTAATGAAACAATAGTTGATGAAGATTCAATGAAAAGAAATTGTTTATTGCAGATTCAAGAGCTACGCGTTGCTGCACTGTTATTTCTATCCTCATTGATTACCGTCATAACAGAACCAATACATTTATACTATTACTAAGCTTAACTTGTAAGATACATGCTAATTATAGAAAATACCAATCTAACTAACTAATTGAGTTACACTAAGGACACTACTGCTGCCACTGCTGTGATGTTCTGTTTCTCTATTGCTGTCATATAACTCTGGTAGCCTTATCATCATCCATAGCCTTCTTGTATTCCCCATGTTTGGTTACAGGTCTTAGTTCCATTCTAGAGTCTGTGATGCTGCTGTATTGAGCAAACATTGCTTAACTTTATGTTGTATTTCAAATTGTCCTTGTTGCTGTTGCTGAAACATCTTTTGTAGTGTAGTAACTTAGCAGCCAATCCATGTACCTCAATAATATTCACCTCTTTCGTTGGTGTTGAGTCACACCTTATTCCTGAACAGCAGCTCTTCTTCGTTTCCATTTCTTTATTTTTTTCACCAAATTCAAAATTTCAAAATATTAAAAAATAAATATATAAATTGTGTTAAAGGTTTGGTGGAGAAGGTATGAGCAAATGGGTATTTATACAAGCACACTAGAGGCTCAATTTTGCAATGTATTGATTAATATGACTTATTACAGACAAATGGAGAGATTTTCTCTTGAATGTTTAATATTAAATATATATATATTGATGGTATAATATACACTAGAATATTCCTCCTAAACGTCTGCCTAAACTATATATAATTTTGAAATTTAAATTTTGAATTCACCCTTTAATGCGTTAATTGGAATTAATGCTTGGCTCAACAGTCTCAACTATAGAAAAATTAAGGATTTATCTTGATTTATTTTTGTTATAATTATGTACCTAATAAGAAGAGCACTTCTTTTTCTAAAATTTTCCTTTCCTTAATTTGCTTTCGAAGATTTTATTAAACTTAGCTTATCCAATTAAAATAAAAATAAAATAAAAGATTTTATTTATTGAAATGAAAAAGGAGGCCGGGAAAGAAAAAAATAGCATTCGCATTCAATCCGGCGGTAGTTGAGCAACGGGCGGACCAACTTGACTTCGGATCAAGCCTCACTTTAAATCGAAAAAAGATATGAATAATAATATTTTATAATGATTTATATAATAATTTTTATAAAAAATAATGGAACTCATCATATAAGTGATGAATTCAAATATTTTTTTATAAAAATCATTACATAAATAAATGATAAAACCATTACTTATAATAAAATTATTTTAAATCGACACGGATACTATTTAGGTAAATCCGTGACGTAAGTTTTAACGGTATGTGTATGTTTTTTAAAATCATTTGTACTCAAATCGAATCAAGTCTTAAATTTACTATTTTATGAGTAATATAATGACACACTACAAGTGTACGTAAAGATCATGACTTTGATACTACTGATAATAAATTTAAAGGGTAATGTACAGCACAATACATTTCATATATATACTTACAAATTTTATCTTACCATTCCACGAGGAAAAAATTTAAAGAGAAAATTTGTTGTTCTCACTGAGGTGTAGTATTTTAAAATAAAATCTTAAATAATTTAAAGTCAAAATAATATTTATTATTGTGTTTGTTATTGACTATGTCAACAACACTACCAATAAATTTATTAATAAATTATATATGTATTGAAATTGGGTCAAATTTTTTTGGAGAGATTTGCTGAACATTATAACTTTAGTGGTGGAGTTTTAACATTATAATTAATTACCGTTGCAGCGTAATTTTTCGTTAAAATGTTATATTACCATTGTAGTATATTAGTATAAATAAGGCTGCTGCTTCATTCTTTCATATATACAATTAAGAAATAAACACATCTCATACTTTCTCTCCATCCAAAGATCGCCATTCCGGAAGCTTTCCTATTCCAAAGTTCCTACTATCACCTTATATATATATATATATATATATATGACCAATTTTGTGATCGGATAAAGGAATAATTGAAGTTGTTCTTGGGTCATTTAATTATTTCGAATGCATTTGGGTGACGAGTCGTTGAATCCTAAAGTAGTATTTCGATAGTGACGTACCTTAACATTGAAAAAAGTTCTCCAAGAGGCGAAAATTTTAAGTATAGTGCACCGCACGTCTTTACTCAACATAAATTTACTTTAAATCGTTAAGTCCAATTTATGTCTTTTTTTTATTTTATAGTTGAATCATATTTTTTATTCGTGTTTTCCAACAGTCTCAAGTACAAATTATGGATTCTGCTATGGTTAGTGCCACTAAATATCTTAAAGTGTGGGGGTTTTTTTGCTAAGGTAATATGACCTGACCCATAAAAAAATGCTGATTTCTTTGAAAAATATTTTTCCATTGAAATTTAAAATGGAACAACCATTAGCTAAGCTTTCTGCGAGCTCCTATTTAGTTACAATTGAGGAAACTGTAATTGAACCAAGGAGGAGTAAGCGTGCTAAAAAAAAATCACCAATATGTGTGATGAATTTTTTACATTTATGTTGGATAATGATTCATTGACCTTTAGAGAAGCAATCATTACTCTTGTAGCTTATTTTTAGAGAGAAGTCATAAATAATGAGAATTCTGGTGTTATTGTTTAGCTCTATGTGGATGACTTGCTTATTTTTGGAGCTTATATTGATGTTATATATAGACTAAAAATATGCTATCCATTGATTTTGATATGAAATATTTGGGAGAAGCAAATGTTATTCTAGAAATTAATTTGAAAAAAGTTTGTAATGGGTACTTGATTTGTCAAGAACATTATGTAGAGAAAATGCTTAAAAAGTTTGGACATTATAATACTAATCCTGTCAGTACTCCTTATGACTCTTGTTTGCATTTAAAAAAGTATGAGAGACCAAGTGTATCTCAATCTGAGTATGCCCAAATCATAGGCTGCTTAATGTATCTTATGAATCGCACATGACCTGATATAGTTTTGTAGTTAATAGATACACTCATAATCCTAATAAGGATTACTGGACTGCTTTATGTAGAATACTCAAGTATCTGCAAGATACTATAGGATTTGGTTTATATTATTGTTGTAATCCTACAGTTCTTGAGGGTTATAGTGATGACAACTAGATCTCTAATTTAGATGAAACTAAATCTACGAGTGGCTACATATTTACCTTAGAAGGAGGAGCAGTTTCTTGGAAGTCTTCTAAACAGACTTGTACAACTCGCTCTATTATGGAGTCTGAGTTTATTGCCTAAAAGAATGCAGGTTTTGAAGCAGAGTGGCTTAGAAATCTTCTGGGGAATATCCCCTTCTGGACGAGACCAGTTCCATTTGTGTCTTTGCATTATGATTGTTAAGCTGCTATATGCAGAGCTAAGAATAAGAGTTATAATGGCAAGAGTAGGCATATACGCCTAAGACATAAATATTGTGAGACAACTGTTATCTGATGGGATTATATCCCTTAACTTTGTTAGGTCAAAGATAAATCTTGCGGATCCTCTTATAAAGCCACTAAGCAAGAGACTAGTGAGTAGTACATCGAGGGGGTTGTGATTACTGCCTATTACAAAGATCAACAATGATGGTAGCCCAACCTATTTGAATGGTAATCCCAAGAAGTAGGTCCTTATGGGTAACAACAAGTCATTAGTTGATTGGTTGAGGCACTATCCATTTTATACATATTGAGTTCATCCTTATGATGTAGAATAATGTAATTCTACAGTGTTAAAGGTTGAGTTATATACTTTTAATGTTTTCCATAGTCCTGTTGGGTGATATGTCTAATTATACAACACATTTGATGAAAATACCTATATGAGTGTAAAAGTGGGACCGCCTCTTATGAAAACAAGATAGATTTTCTAGAGCGCTCATGAATTCCAAGTATGGTTCAAGGCTAAAATGTGCCAAATCGCATAAAACAACTTCAATTAAAGTTTGTAGTGTGAGTAATATGATTACTGATTCATAATAAGGAAAGAGGTTCATAGAAATTCTTTAATTTTACCAAATTCCTGTTAATCAAGTCTTATTATTTTCACTAGTGTTTACGCATTGTACTAATATTTTCGCTAGTGTTTACGCGTTGTACTATTATTTTCCTTACTCAATTTTTTTTTTGACTTTGTAATTTGTGGGGGATTGTAGTATTTTTAAATAAAATATTAAGTATTTCAAAGGCAAAATAATATTTATTATGGTGTTTGTTATTGACTATGTCAACAACACTACTAATAAATTTACTATAAATTAATTAATAAATTATATATGTATTGAGATTGGGTTAAACTTCTTTTGAAGAGATTTGCTGAACGTTATAACATTACTGTTGGAGTTTTAATGTTATAATTAATTACTATTGCAACCTCATTTTACGTTAAAATGTTATATTATCGTTGCAGCGTATTAATATAAATAAAGCTGCTGCTTCATTCCTTCATATATACAATTAAAAAATAAACATATCTTATACTTTCTCTCCATCTAAAGATCGTCGTTTCCGAAGCTTTCCTATTCCAAAGTTTCTACTGTCACCTTTATATATATATATATAAGAGCTGATCCAGGGCAAACGCTAGTTAGGGACACTATTTCAACAACCTTATCTCTTACCGTTAATACTAGGATCTAATGGCTAGGAGGGGGCCTGGTTGCTAGTCCTAGGCATAAATTTTTTTTTGTCTGGTCACTAATCCTAATAGCTGCCAGGCATAGACTACGTCGTTTTTGGTTTTGGCCTGGCCACATGTAGGAGTTGCGGTTAAAGAAAATGATGTCGTTTTCCCTTGCTGCACCTCCTACATGCAGCCAGGATAAAACCAAAACGATTTTTGTTTTTTTATGAGTTAAAATTTGAAGAAGATCATGACAGTTGAATATTTGGATAACCATGACTTATGAGATTTATCAATATCATTCGCATACATTAGATCCTAGTCATTAGATCTTACAATGAACGGTGAGAGATGAGATTACTGAAATAATGTCCTTAACTAGCGTTTGTCATGGATCAACTCCCTATATATATATATATACATGTGTGGATAATTTATGATCAGGTAAAGGAAAAAATGAAGTTGTTCTTGGGTCATTTAACTATTTTGAGTACTGATTAGTTGGGTGAAGAGTCGTTGAACTCTGGAGTAGTATTTCGTCAGTGACCTTAGCACCAAGAAAAGTTCTCCGAGGGGCAAAATTTTTTACTTAAGGACAGTGCATCGCACACCTTTGCTCAACATAAATTTGCTTTAAATTGATAAGTCTAATTTCTGTTTTTCTTTATTTTATAGTTGAATCTTGTTTTTTATTTGTGTTTTCCAACATAAGGTAGTAGCAAGGTAAAGAGATAATTTGTGGTCTCACCGAGGTAGCATCAAATGCAATTTTGTCTTGGCAAACACTTAGCCAATTATGTATGTTTTCTTTATATTGAGATGTAATAAAAAGTTGGGCGTTTGCTTGTAAATTTGTGTGGCTTTGTGTTGTTTAAGTGTGTTAAATTTACTTACTAGGTTTAGTACAAACTTAGGTCATCATAGATAAAGTTGAGAGAAATTCACAAGACTAAATATTTAGGGTGAACTTAATTTTGCATATTAGATATCATTTTTCAACAAAAGCATAAACTTAATTTTCATACTCGTAAGAAAACTGACATATATAATTTGAAATAGATACTAGTAGGATATTGAAATATTGTCTATTAACGCTTGAATTTGTCCACACTTTCAACCACTGGCTTGGATCATGAATTTACACAGAAAGAACTACCAGAAAATACTTAATGGCTTGGGCCGTCGAGGGATCGGATACCTCCCGTGTGAAAGTAAGAACAGGTTTCAAGATGGGTTAACAATAAAGACAAGAAGTATTTAGTAGACTATAATATTATATCTATCTTTGTATCTCTATTGTTCACCTTATATTTATAGTAGTCGCACATTCACGATAGGATTACAATTCCTAATAAGAATCGTACAGTATAGATCATATTGGAAAATGTAATTACCATACAAATTAGTATTGGATATGATTACTAGTTAGTGTCTTCAGTAGCGATACGGTGAGCCCAAGCCTATTGAATTTAGGAGTCCTATCCGAGCATACTAGGTCTAATGGGCTATGTGGAGGGTAAGACCTAATATAGGCAACACATTTGTGCAAATAAATATGCAGTCCAACATTGCCCCCAATCTTTCAGCATATGAAGTGAGGTGGATGAGTAGATTAAAGAAAAGACTTCAAAAGTCGAAGGGGCTATCTTGATCGAAAGCAGAGCTCAGATGAAGGAGAATTTAATCTATGTTTGAATGGGTCACCCTCAATTTAGAAGCGATAATTATCCCTTTTAAAAATGAGTGATCTGCTTAAATGTGAGTTGATGGGTATCCACTAAGTCCCTATGGACTTCTAAGAAATGAATTATGACCCAATGACAGACCATATGTTGTCAATGTTTTATATACTCTTAAGTGCGCAAATCGAATACCTAGTATAGCTTAGGCAAGTGCGAGGCCGAACCTTAATGACTCGACAGATGGAACATACGTTACTCAGTAATTTTAATTAATTCCTACTCTAGCTCAAAAATTGAGAGGGAAGATTTATCAACAAAAATCGCAAATAAAATAATCAATAATAAAATACTAGGGTGATGGAGTCATATCTTTAATGTCATCTTCCTAATATTCATGCCCGATAAACTCTGCTTTTTAATTTCACACTAATTTGATCTCTCGATTCTATTAGTTGCGGAAAAAAAAATTCAATGAAGTCTAATTAATTTTTAAAATCCAATCGTTAATTCTTCCCTAGCCAAACATATGTATAAGGTCAAAACACTCATTATTCCCATCAAAACACAGTTTGTATCCGTTTTAAACAAATCATAAATTGAATCCAACAAATAATAATGAGAATCCAACCTTACTTTTTATCAGTAAAAATTAAATATGCATTCAATAGAAAGAATTATATTTTACGCAAAAACACTAAATTAGTAGAGTTAATTAGCATGAATTTTTGTGGAATGGAATCAAACAATTATACTCATCCTCTACCTTATAAAATAACCTAGCCTAACATGCTTGAAATTAGAATACAAGACATAATTAAATACTGCATAATTAGATAAACAGAATACTTATTTGAATGTATCAATTAATTGAAGAAGAAAATAAAATAAATTATGAATTTCAATATTCACAAGTATCCCACTGCAAATAATGAACAGTGCTCACTTTAATGCTTGAAAATGAAGAATAAATTGAATAAAGAATTACATTCATCAATTGCTAAAAGAGAATAGGAAATAATCAAAACTGAAAGCTCCTGCTTTTCTATGCCGTAACTGCTGAACTCCTTCCCGATCCTCTCGGATCTGCTACAAATAATCTGTTTCGGATCTATCCTATATGCTGCTGTGTGTCGCAGATCCTGATTTCTCCCTATGTTGATCTGCGTTCCTCTATTTTTCAGCAGTTGTTATTCCTTTAGGGTTTCAATTAGGACTTGGTTGCTGGCTTATCTGCTCTTAATTAGTTATCGAGATATGGAGCCTCATTGAGTTGCTATTGCCGCATATTGGACTTAATGGATCATAAGCTACTAAATTGTAACAGAATGAACCCTTTTTTTTATAATTTTTTTTTTTATATTTGTCGAAGTGTGGGCTATACTTTTTTCTTCCATTTTGTCCGTTCATTTTGTGGGCTTTGACTTGTTCTTGTACCTTATGTCTATGATTAGTAGGGCCGAGCCCAAAATAAATACAATTGCATTGGGCATTCCAATAAAAAAAATCTTTTTATCACTATTCTCATTACTAACAAGGGTGTTGCATACATCCATGGAAAGCTAGAAAAGTTACTGCTATTACTACCCCCAGAAATCCAATGTTCATTATTGTAACTAACATCTCCATTTTAACCATTGTGTCTTTTGGAGCATAGATGAGAAATAAAGTAGCATATATGAATTGCAAGATTGCATTAGCTCTATTGATCGTAATAATAAACAAACCATCTAGATTGAAGAGTCCATAAAATATCCACAAACTTGTGCTCAAAGGTGTAGTTATGTTTGGAAGCCCTTTGTAATCCTCCTAAAAGTTTCTATAGGTGAAACAAACATAAGTATATCCGAATTACTCCATTCAAAAGTCACATTTCTCCATTTAATTCCAAACACCTTAAAAGCACTAAAAACACAGCAATTATAATAGTATACACTCTCCAAAGTATAAATTAGTAGGCTAGGATATACCAATTTCTTGGCACATCACCAGACCCAATTTAAATTTAAAATGAGGCTCTATAATCTGAATTACCTAGGCATATAAGAATATCAAGAGGTTCCAACAACTTAGTGGAGGGATCCCTGGACCACATGCACATAAGTATTGGGGATCACGTTCTATTACCCTTCCAGTCGAAGGATTATAATCAATTAAGCCTCCAATTTTGGGTATAAGCATAGAAGAAGGGAAATTATCCCACTTTTCTAAAAATCTAAAGGTCAAAATGTTTAAAAGAAAGACTCAAGCCCTAGTTTTACCATATCAAGCTCAAAGGTTTTACCCTATCAAGCTCAAAGGTCTCATCATTCTCACTTTCAACTCGTCTGCAATAAGATTTTTATCCTTTCTTAAAATTTTCTTTCGATTATCTGTAAATGACTAGTTCCTCTCAAAATGAAGGCCTGTCTTCACCCTCCCGTACTGAGGGTGAAGTTATTGTGGAAATAGAGAAAATCCCTGAGGGTCAAACATATAAGTTACCTTTTATTGAATGTATTTAGACGCCTGCTGATGTAGAAGCCTATAACAGAACCAAATATGCTAGGGACATTTATAGGGTAACAAATACCCCTTGTGAAATATTTAAAGATGATTTGGAGTTATTAAAGACTAAGTTTTATATCCCGAAGATTATGAGCTTAAGAAGCTTAAAGAGGAAGAGAAAATGTATTGACAGCTTGAAAGAGGCTGGATAGCGATGTCGAGGCATCTTATCCTCTTTGGCCTCTGTTATCATCTTTAAGAGTTTGTGCTTGAGCTCCTTTCTACCGTATATCTTAGTTTAAATCAATTGATGCCCAACTGCTATATTCACCTCCAAAGTTTAACGGCCTTCTATGTCATGATCAGTATAATAACCAAGATCTTTTTTAAAATAATTAAATATTGAGTTAATTTTCTTCAAAGCAAAATTGAATTAAAAAGGTAAATTACTAATTTATTTCTTCCTTATTTCTTTTGGAAAGTTAAATTGTTTTTTGTAGATAATTAATTAATCAAATTAATTAAAATTAGGGAGTCCATTAGGGTTTTGGTAACTCATATATTGTTTTCTTTTTATAATTAAAAAGTGTTAGATATAACCCTAATCCTATTCAAACCTGATTAGTTGAATTCCCGAGTAAAATCTTTATGTAATTTGTAGTTACTTCTAAAAGTCATAATTAATTCATCCAATGTCAGAATTGAGTAAATCCAAAGCCAATTTCTTCATTTTTTTTGTTCTCTTTAATTTTAGAGAGAAAAAGAAAGATATTTGACTTCATTTTCCTACCTTAAATTGATAAAAACATAACCAATCCTGATTCCCATCACTGTTTTCAGCCATAATTTTGAAAATTCGTAACTCAGTCATATTAACCCCGAATTGAATGATTTTTGTGCATATTTCATATATTTTTCTGAGAGCTACAAGATGTTAAGAGATTTTGTGGACATTAGAAGACCCAAAAGTCAAATTCTTTATTACTGCATATTGAAAAAAGACGAACAAATAATGTAAATATTATTTGGTATTTTGATTCTAAGTTTAGTTATACGGGTTTTAAACTAGGGATCATTGTTAGACAAAATATAGACATAGAATTGGATATCATAATAATCGAAAAGAGAAGATGAATTTATATAAACGAATATAATTTGATTGAATGCAAAAGTTAAAACCTAAAAATTTATTTCTATATATTTAAGGTCTATTGCGTGGGTTATATCTCCTAATTCGACAATCGGATCGTTATAAATTTTGGATATATTATATTTATATAAGTTGAGAATATTTTCACCAATTTTGAACCATTAATGCTAACTATTTTTTTGTTATGAATTTTAAGAAAAATGTTGATCTGGATTTTTGTAGTAGATTTTTTAGCAGCAAATTCTAATATTTAAAAACGGACAACTAAATGATTTTAAATCCAATTTGAGTGATTTTTTAGGCTAAATTAGAGTATTTAAAGTCTAGTTTCTATAAAAATTAATTAATTTTAAAAATAATTAAAAAATAAAATTAATATGAGTGATACAATGGACTGAGGTATTATAAATAATTTATCGTATTAGAGTTTTAAGATTTCTTAACTTTTGCTATTAATTTTTATATTTTGAGGTATTAATAAATTATTCAAAATGAATAATTAAAGGCACATTGAATAGATGAAAAAATATTTTCAACTTGTTAGTTTGAATCATGTACTTAATTTAGGGTGAATATGTTTAGACGATGAATAAGGTGATCATATTTGATATCGTTGGCATTTGGAATATGGTACGAATCCTTCTGCGACGGTGTGATCAGTTCACGACATATCCTTTTATGTGCTTTGGGTGTGAGTTTTGACCATTTGATATGTTTATTCAGGATGTGTATGGGTCAACCCTAAATTTATGTTCATTCTGTTCTGTGGTTTGGTGATGTTGTGACAAATACACCTTCCAGTTTTGCATGCATTATTTGGATTCATGGTCTGATGTGTGATTTGTCTGTGTGGAAGTATTTTGAGTTGCCTATGTGGTAAGATATATTTATTTTATTCTAAGCTCGGTATGAAATAACAACTTAGCCACTTTGATTCAGCCTTATATTTGGTTTCGTTAGTTCTATTAATTCAGTATATTCTTTTTAGACTTTTGAGATTATATTACCGTTGATATTTATACTTGAGACCTTTCTCAGTATTCTATTAGTTAGTTCAATATTTATCTCAGTTATGCTTCTTTTTTATATATTTATTCATACTGACATTTAACTTGTGCTGTATTTTACTTTCAATAGGTTTACAGGTCGTGATTCAAGGTTATGTGAAAAGATCTTGCCTTTGACCATTTAGGTTAATTTAATTTTAGGTTTTGATTAATTGTGTAAATTTTGGAGAATTTTATTTAATTCATATTGATGTTTAGATTATTAAATATTTAAAGTTAATAGTGCTCTATTTACTTATTTTAAGGTTTGTTGTACTTTAGAAGTGATCTCTCTTTCTTATTCGAGAAGGGGGTGTTACATTCAGGAAATTAAGCCTTCTTTAGATTTTATGTACTAATTCTTCTCAATTGGGGCTTGTAAGGAAAAAAAGATTATACTAATTTAATAAATAGATAAGTAGAAATGTATTAATGGAGACCCCTTCTAGCAATAAATTAAGGATGACCTAAGGACTCGTTCTATATTAGGGGGCCAAATAAAGTCTTTATTGGTCCTTGGGTAGTGCCAAATAAGTTCCAACTGTACCACGTTTATATTAGTAAGGTCAACTTAAAAGAATCGAAACTTTGTACTCCATAAGACCCTTAACCAAAGAGAACAAGGAAGTTATGAACAATTATGACTGACTATTCAGCCATGATTATGAGTGCTTAACTTTTTGCCTGCATAATGCTGATACATATGCTTATGTTGGTGAACTTATTTCTAAGCACTTTAATTTTTATATTGACTGATCTTTATTATGATTGTAGTGGCCAATAAACCGAATGAGTTAAATAAAACCATCCTAAGGTTGCAAGGGTCCCAAGAAAACATATGACTCCTGAAGAGAAACTTAAGTTGGCCAGGTAACATAAGGGAAAGGCCACAACCTCGATTATTGAGAATGTTACTCCCATTGTCGAGGCTACCAAGCCTCCTCGTGTGGTGGAGGAGATTCTTCCTACCCCTCATCACTCTCCCCATATCATCATTATTGAGAAGTCCCTCTAAGTGTAATTGATTAGTGAGATGACAATGACTTTTGGGACTGAAGAACTCAGAAGGGAGAAGAGGAAAGCCCCAATAGAGGACATGGGGGATTTTGGCTTTCAACATGCTATCAAAAAGAAGAAGGTGATTACCTGGAAGCCTCAGTAGAAAGTCCAGGTTGATGTTTCTTGCTACAGAGATCTTAAGGACTTCTCGATCGACCTGTATCACGGCTCAAACTACTTGCTGATAACAATAGGTATGAAGGGCTAGAACTAGAGTCTCTTATTCTCCTTCAGGGACAGTAATTTAGCTAAGTAATCACTCTTCTCCCTTTTTTTTTTTCTTGTCTTGGCTATTTGGTTACTGTTAGTGACTTTATTTTCTTTTGGTTAGGTGGCCAATGTCACATATTCTCACATAATTAGTGAGTATTACAAGCTTACTAAACATTGCGAAGATATGAAATTTTACCTTAGCCAGCTGGAGACAGAAGCTATTGATGCCCAAAAGCAGGCTAAAGAGTAAGTTAAGGTCAACTGAAGAACTCTTACCATATGTTCTCGAAGGCCGAGGTTGAACGAAGGCAGGATGAGGCATCCCAAAGAAAACTAAAGTCAACCTGAGGGTTGCTGAGGTTACTGTCGAATGTGAGAGGATAAAGATAACTAAACTGGAACAGAAATTAAGAGAATTTGAAACTTTTCTTCAAGAGAAGACTGAGCAAGTTAAGCAATAAACTGACCAGATTTAGAAATTAACGACTAATATCTAAAATGTTGTCGAGCACCGGTTTACAAAGGAGGATGAATAGAGGAGGCAATAAAACAGTTAATCTCCTGAGTCCTTAAGTCTCATTCTTCCATAAGTGTATGATCAAATCATCAAGGAATATAAATTTTGTGATGAATTTGCCAAAAAAGTCAACCCCAAAGGAGACAAATGAGTTCAACAAAGGCTTCAAGTACGCCAAAAAATTAGTTTGGGCAAAAGGCCTTTCCCGTGAGGAAGTGGGCATTGTAGATCCTTGACTTTGTAATTTTTTAAATATTTTATTGTAAAGATACAATTTTCTCCTCTTCTAATGAAGAGGATTTCATTTTATAAAATTTTATTTGCATCATTTTATGATGAATGAATGGTTTATTTATTTGATTATGTAATTATTGTACTGTTTGATAACATGTTAGCACTTAGGCTTCTCTATCTCCCCCCCCCCCCCCCCCCCAAAAAAACTTACTTGATAGAACTAAAGGTATGGCTGAAGAGTAAGGTAAGTGATGCATGCATTAAATTAAAACAGATAGTAAAGAACAATATAATTCAGACAAAATTATTATTTTTAAAAAATTATCGAAGAAGTAACATATATCGGTTAAAACAACCTCAGAAGTACTTAGGATAAATGACTTAATAGCATAACTGACTACTAATAGTATCGTCGAAGCTAAATAGTATGCCATGTATTAGTGATAGGTTTTTCGTCCATGGTCTGAAGCTTATATGTGTCAAGCTTTAGTACTTCAACAATCAAATAGAGACCTTAATTCCCAGGTAGGCATTAATTTTTCTATATTCTAACTTCAGCTTATCGAAGGACTAGATCTCATACTTTGAAGGTTCTATTTTTGACCTTTTTATTGAAGTGTCGTGCTGTGCGTTGTTGATATATTACAAGTCTAAGGACTGCAGTATCATGGCCTTCTACAAGCAAATCGAGGTTTAGCTGAAGACTTTCATCGTTGAGAAGCTCATCAAAATTTTGAACTCTAGCTGAAGGAATTTTAATTTCAACTGGGATTAGGGTTTTAATTTCATAAGCTAGTTTGAAATGAGTCTTTCTTGTAGTAGTCTGAGGAGTGGTTCGATAAGTTTATAATCGTTTTACTCTCTTGTAATCACACTACATTTATCTTACTATTCAACAATTTTTCTATACGACCATCTTATTCTACTATAATTGATCTATGATTATCTATCCTATGATCTTTCTTGCTAATCATTTATCTTTATCATCTATGTACTTTTCTACAACTGTTTCTCTCAACGATTGTTTTCTTACTTTACGCTTTATACAGTGACATACAATCATCCAAAGTTATACTTTCCCTAATTCTTCTAACTCTTTATCTCTTCTCATAATAGTTTTCATTCCATCATATACATGTTTCATAGTTACTTGCATCTCTTATGCTCTTACTGCTATTTATATATATATATATATATATATATATATATATATATATATATATATATAGACACACACACACACACATTAACTTCTTTATGCATCTTGTATGTATTATAACCAACATTTCATATCTTAACATCAAATCATTTCTTTATAACATCAACCACTTACTTCAGTTATCATCTCTTAAATCAGATCCTGATTCTCTCTACTATTTCTCTTCCATCTCTTTAAGATCCTCGTCTGAATCTTCCTTTAAATTTTCTTTCAGATTTTCTTCCGACTCCTCTTAACATCTTTTTCAGATCCCACTATCGGGTCTTTTCTCACATACTTGTAATTATTTCTAACTTCTTCTTCACTTAAATATGAATTTTCTTAGTCCATCTCCTTATCAATTAAAACTCTATGTGAGTTTATTTCTTTTTACTCCCATCAACTTCTCTAAGGTCATATCCTAAGGTAATTTTACCCAAGGTTTATAACCTATAACTCTAATACCAACCTGCGACGTCCTTAAAAATCTGGGTTCTTAAACACCGAATATAGTGTTCACGGTACTGCACATCCATCCCATTTATCTATATAATTATAAATAATCGACACAATGTAAATACAATATCTTACAATACATGTCTTACTATCATTTCAGGTTTTCTAACCTTTACTATTACAAATCATAACTACCACAAAAGATGAATTACATCACTTATAACCTTACATTAAATATATTAAATATTTCACTCCTTCACCGTTCCTTTGCCCTTATCGTTACTAGAACTCTCGGATATCTCGGGCTTAGCTGAAAACTTTTATAATAAAGGAAGGGTGAGCAACAACTTTACTCAGGAAATTTAAAACATTCGATAAACAATAATTCATGAATAACAGAATAACTTTTCGAAGTCTTCAACAATCTTTCAATGATTGTGAAGCAACTTGAATGAATAGGAAATAAAAATGATTCCATTAATTTAAAAATATAACTTTCATGCTGAGAGGTCGTAAAGACTGTGAATTCTTAACTAGGTTTAACAAGTATTCCCACTGCAAACCGACCAGAATGTTTATTAATCACAAAGTGAGAAAACATCCTCCATGAGTACTTTAGGGATCAGTCTATCGTACCCTATATTGCGCACAATATATTAATTTTTAGACGACTATATGCGTCAATGGATTGGAACATATGTCCAAAACTCCTTACTTCGGGGATTGTTCATCTCAGACTTAGCATAAGAGTCCGCACCAAAATATATTGGATTAGATAAATTTTTAACATCAAAGGAGTTTATAACTTCAAAACTTTAACATCTCATTTCAAAGGTGTTTAGCCAAAACAAATGACATCGACTCATATCTCAAAGGATTTCATAAACAAATAAAACTTTAAAACTTTAATAGTTCAATCATTGAACAATTTCTTTTGTAAAGGCACATAAGTGCGAATACCTTCATATAATTGAATAATATATCAATTTAAAAGACTAGCATAGTTAAAGAACTTGTAATCAACTTAAAATTTTTTTTCTCAAAGTTAGAGAACTTGCACGATACGTTGCTTACAGTTACGTTAACTTATCCTCTTTGTATGACCTACACAATCATTACGTTCGGCATACCAATTAGTAGTCATTAAAACTCATTAAAATTATACTCCAATCATGACTTCTTATTAGTTTATGTTAACTGGTTTCTACCTCATCCCTAGGTTTGGTGTATTTCATTACTCGAATGAAACACAACTCCCTGGCCCGAACAAGCAAAATGATTCACTGTCCAAGCCGGCGCCCTGGCGACGTCCAAAACCCTGCCGCCTCGACACCCCATTCACTGCTAGGCCGACACCTTGGCAGCCAAAAGTCTGGCGCCCCAGCGTCTGGCCTTTGCCAACACTTCACAATTTTTTTATTTATCAAATAGCTAGTTTCAAACATTCATATCTTGCTCATCCGAAATTGGAAATGAGCTCATTTTTGGACAGGAGCTACTACAAACTACATTTTTCAAAATTCAACTTACGGAGTTCAAAAATACGGTTTACACAAAGAGTTATGTGTGCTTGAAAAATGATGCTTACACTAGGTTTTCACCCTTTTACATACATATTCTTAACTTCATTTTCATGCATCAAGTTACTTATTAAACACATAACCACCATTATAACCATCCTTGTACCTTCGGATCCTTCATGATCCACCATCACAACATCAAACTCCCACAACCAATAACGTTTACTTAATGCAAACTTTAGAAAACTTTAGTTTTAGATTTCTTTATACCTCTTTCTTTGCTTGATTGATCTTCTTCTTCTTGACTAAGGCTCGCTAGACTTTATTTCTTCTTAGCTTACTCTCTCCACCAAATCTCTCTCTCAACTTTTTCTTGCTCTAGCTTTTGTCTCTTACCTTGGTGAAATGATCAAGACTATTGTAAGTATTCTTGGTGTATTGCATTTATAAAGTGGTCTTCCTTCTCTCTCTAACTATAAATATATGTGTATATATGTATAATAAGTAGCACTTCTTATATTAGTCAAATATTGCCCCCTTTACATTTTCCTAGGTCTAGCCCCTAAATGGCCCCTACACATAACCCCTACAAGGCCTATAATGTCATTTCTTGCCCCCCCCCCCCATTGGGGCTGTCGAAATCAGCATCTTTTATTTATAATTATTTTATTCATACATATTGTATTATTGTGGTCCCCACCTTCACCTAGGTTCTTGGGCTAGGTTTTGGACTTGTTACCTCACTTTCATTATGTGACGCCCCCAAATCTGAGCCCACACAGCCCAAACTTGAGTCGTCAAAAGACTAAAAATAAATTATTACAACAAAGCACAACGTACAACAATACAGTGTATAATAATACACAACTAAGTCTTCACTATTATTGCCACACTATTTTACAACACGTGAAGACTACGACAACTATTCCTCGGACTCTCACTCCATCCCCCGGCTAGACCCTGTTACGTTTTCATCTCCTGTAATGGAACAAAAGAAAGGGTGAGCTCAAATAGCCCAGTAAGAAATATCATGACTAAGATAATGACGAATAAATTATCATTAGTCTTCAACAGTTGAGTTCTGAATACAATAGACTACAAGATTTATATCAAAAACTGTAGTAAAATTCTTAAACAATGTTCAGATCAATAATAGCAGCGGAATGAGCAATCTATTAGAGGAATAATGCAGACTATAATGTGCACTCGCTTCTCTTTTTAGTAAAAATATCATCAACTTTTATTATCTGAAATACCATTAGTCAAGATAATACAACTTCACAGTTCCTGGTCATAATCATGCAGATCAACAGTTCATCTTTGCACTACAGGCCAAAGACATTCAATATAACACCAACGGTCATGATTATACCAGATTCAGTCTTTGGTCATAATCATACCAACCAACAGTTCATCTTTGCACTACGGGCCAAAGAGAACATTCACCACGTGCCATAAAAGACACCGAACAGATGTATCGCCTTTAACCTAGTATATCGTCTTTAACCTATCATCTGTTCAACAATTATATCACATCTGTGCCCCCGGCCACAGATATTCACAACAGCTTGATTCTTGATGATTAATACAAATAACAGTGATACAAATGATGAACAGAAGAACAGGATAAACAATAAGTATCGGAAGTTTACTTTGTGCAGATTCAAATAATGTCCAAATTGCCAACATGATGTGGAGTGAAATTTAAAAATGATAATCAAGATCCACAGTTCAGAATAACGATTACAGTTCAATAGAAATGTTCAGAAAATAGGAAGGTTCAGTTGAAATAATGAAATTCAACTATTATGGAACATATAATATTTTCAGGAATTATAGAAGCAATAGTTCCATAATAAGTTTCGATTTAGGTGTATGAAAGAAAATAATATCCCTTACCGTAGCAGGTTTGATTAACAAAAGGTGAAGGAAATTAATATCCCTTACCATAGTAATTTTGAATAATGGAAGATGAAAAAGATGGTATCCCTTATGAGTATAAAGGAAAATGATATCACTTACGAATATGGAATAAAAGTGTCATGTGATAATTCGTGTAGACAAATTATTTCCACACGAGACAAATAAAAAAGGTTATTCACCAACAGGCGGTAATCCGCGCCGTAAGGTTATTCCCATCAATTTGAATACGAAGAGTTATTCACCAAACAGGCGGTAATCCGCGCCGTAAGGTTATTCCCATCAATTTGAATACGAAGAGTTATTCACCAAACATGGGGTAATCCGCACCATAAGGTTATTCTCATCAATTTGAATACGAAGAGTTATTCACCAAACAGGCGGTAATCCGCACCGTAAAGTTATTCTCAAAGATTAATAAGGAATGAATACAAAAGGTTATTCACCAACAGGCGGTAAACCGCGCCGTAAGGTTATTCCCACAATTTAATACATGGAAGTAAATGACACAAGAAAGAAACGATATTATTTTCGAGAATCAAAGAATGATAATCCCTTCAAGTAAGAAAGAAAATAATATCCATTTATGGTGATGAAAAGAATAATACCCCTTACCTTAACACGTGACTGGATATTGATTTAAATGAGGTTGATCAACCTATATATTTTTAATAAAATTAGTAATTACCACATATAAATTTCAAGGTGTATGATAATTCATATATTATGAACTATCAAAATTATATATATTTAACATAATTTTTGTAGTATAATATAACAACTTTAAAATAGTTTTTAAAATAATATTTCAAAATAAATCTTCCAAAGAAAACTTTTAAAAATGAATCTTCTTAAAGAAGAGTCTTCTAAAGGAAGATTTATGAATACCGTGAAAAATAGGAATTTATGAAACTACTACTTTTTAATAAAAGAATTACTTGAAAATTTTGTGCACTCCTTTTGGCTTTCAAACACTCAAAATAAGTTTACTATTCTCAGAGAAAACTCATAAAATTCTTATAGAAAAATTCTATGTTTTAGGTGTGATTTTTCTATTCAGCTGAACAATCTATTTATAGGAGAAAAGAAGTTACTATGCGCGGTAGGTGAAATAAAAAAAATTCAGCAGAGGCTGCGCAGCAGCCTCCACCAACCATCCAGCAAAACACATTTCTCACATTTCATGTGGGCCCCACAGTGGGTCCCACATGTTTCTTACTATTCACGTTACTATTCATGTCACTATTTCAAATAGTAAAATTAATTATTTTATTTATTTATTTATTTATTTATTTATTCTTCCTGTGAGTCCAACATATAAAATAATGTTACCACAATAATGTAAGAAACACGTTACATATTTTTATTAATTTAATAATATAAATTATAGTGTATTTGCTACTGTGACAATTATTAGATTCAATAATTTTAAACTACAGTGCACCAACAATTATTGACTCGATGATATGAAATACAGTGTAATGACAATTATTGAATCAATAATACAAAATACTGTGTAGCAACAATAATTGAATTGATAATATAAAATATTATGCAGTGACAATTATTGATGAAATGATACGTAACAGTTACGGTGTCAATAATATGAGACACTGTGCAATACCGTGTGCTACTGTAGAGTACCGCATGCTACAGTAAAATACCATAAATTACCGTATGCTACTATTCTTTTATCACCGGTATTTTAACAGTTAGCACCGTTGACTATTTTTATTAAAAAGGTTACTTCTGTCGTTTTCTATATCCGATAAATATTCCGTTGTGGGGTCCACCAATAATTTGTTATTTCGGCGCCGTCGTACGACCCGAATATTCCCCGACAAAACGAATATTGTCCGACAAAATAAAATTTGCACATAACATCCTTAACTTTAAACTTTATCTATTTAACCACTTACTGTTTCAGAAAAATATATAAGAAGAAAAATTAAATTTTATATTTCATAAAATTCGGGGTCTTACACATTAGGTTTCTCTCATATTAGGGTTGGGCTTCTACCTTGGGCCAACTTATCTTACACACAATACTTGCAAGCATCCCAACGTGTTAGGCTTAGCTTAATTAGTTAGTTGGACTTTATAATTTGTCAAACAAGGCTTACAATAAATCTTATTAATAACTTAGGTATTAAATAATTTTCATTTCTGATTACTTGATTTAATTACATCCTCTTGGCTTTTCTTTTTGTTCCTTATTTAGTCATTACTAATTTAATTAATTAGCTCTGTTGACTATTACTTCTCTCATTACTTGTTTGACTTAATAAATATAACACACACACACACACACACACACACACACACACACACATATACCTATACATTCACATTCCTTGCACTTTAACATAATTAAAAAAAAAAATTCATTAACAAAATTCTTACATAATTCTCATAAACATATATTCTGAAAATCTTGTTTATTCAAAGTTCTTAGCATGACATTACTTATTTGTTATTGGTTGATTAAGTACTATATATCATACCAACATAGCTACATTAATTTTTATCTAGTGTTAGGAAAACTAAAATTTTCTTAGTATGAATCATTTTACAAATATGTATCTCTAATTTGGAACACATGGAGTAGGTGTTATCTCTTATTATAAAGCCTTTGACTTTTAAAAACGGTTAATTTTGGTATAATTGGATCACAGCTTATAGTAAGAAGAATTCTATTAAAATAGGTAAATTAATGATAAGGGAAATAAAAACTCCAAAACTGTAAAATAACTACCAACTACCCACATCACACGATTTATCTTTTTTAATTTTCACCCGAACCAGTTTTTATTTATCCATAACTATCTCTCACTCTTATTACCAAAATGAAGATCACAATATTTATTTGATGTTTTATAGAACTCTCAATTCTTATACCATATTCATTAAGTTAGCAATTACCTCTATTTTATTCTTTGTTATTTTTTTCGTTAAAACTACTATTTTATGTTTAATATTATATTTAATATTTTTAATAATTGTTTTACACGCATCGCGTGTACTTTAACGACTAGTGTTCTATAAGTTACAAACATAACATTAACAATTTATTTGAAGTTGTAATATAATAATCTCTGACAATGAATAAATCTAAGAGAAGTGGATAAAATAAATTTATAAAAGAGGACCAAACATGTAAACTATGTCATAAATTAAAACTCTTCAACTAAAACAATATCAAAATGCAAAAAATTGCAATAACCAGCAACATCAATAGTTTGATCATTAGATCCACACGGCCACACGCCGCTAAATAAATTTGCTTAGGAAATTTGAACAATTTTGCTTAAAGAATAGGCAGATGGTGTATAACATCCACTTAACTAATGTACACGGGCTCGAGTTTTCTAGAGAACATAAACAACTAAAAATCTAAAACCCTAATTTGGGCTAAATTTCACCCAAGGGAAAATTATGACTAACAATTTCCATTCTCATGTCTACAAATGAAGATAAAAAAGAACCGATTAATTCGCTCATCCAAACAATTATTTCACGGCCAGTGACGACAAATATCTTGAGATGCATCTAAATCTGCAAAATCTTGCGGTGTTGGTTCTGGCAAAACATATGGGCAAAATGTTTGGTTTGTTGATGGATTCATCGTCGTAGTCCTATTGGAATCTTCAGGAGGCAACCAGGAGATTGGCTTTGGAAAACTTAGTCCACCAGGATACTCAATGGAATTTGAAACACCAAAATTTTCATTATTTTCAGCACTCGCCAATTGATTCGAAATAATATTGTTGTTGTTCGGGCTAAGTTCTTGTAGGTCAAGTAATGAATTCAATGAATACACAATTGCATCGGAGCATACAACTTTTTGTGAGTCGGTTAGCAAATGGTTTTCAATATCAGCGAACGATATGCCACTGTTAGGAGTATTCATCCCCGATTCGTCACCGGAGTTTATAGGATGAAATTCTTGGTATGGAAACCCTGGATTGCCTTGAGTATTCATCCCTAATTCTTCACCAGAGTTTATAGGATGAAATTCTTGGTATGGAAACCCTAGATTGCCTTGAGTATTCATCCCTGATTCTTCACCAGAGTTTATAGGTTGAAATTCTTGGAATGGAAACCCTGGATTGCCTCGAGTATTCATCCCTGATTCTTCACCAGAGTTTATAGGATGAAATTCTTGGTATGGAAACCCTAGATTGCCTTTTGTTGCCATATTCATTGATGATTGCGCCCAAGTGTTGTTTAGTCCTTGACTCCAAAGCATGGCCCTTTGGTTCTCAATCGCGTAGTTTCTTGCTCTCTCATTATCCATATCTGGAAAATCCATAAAAACACATTAAAGGTACATATCAACATTTTTCAGTATACATTTGATCCACTAATAGTGTAACAAAAATTTTACAGACAGTAATAGACTTGCGACAACACATTAAAATTAGGTTAATAACTAGAGTAAAATTTCTTGCACAGTTATTGTATTAAAGTTTAATAATGGTAGTTAGGCAAATACTTTACCTAGACAAAACATTCATGAATCGTACAGTACAATCATCAATACTTTGTCAAGATAAATTAGACAGTTTTTATCTAATTACCTAACATTACTTAACTTTAATTCCACAATCCACAAGTGTAAAGACATTTATAAAAAGGTAAGTTTTTTCTTGTTTTACCTAACATTGGCAATGTTGAATCCATAATACCAAGAGATGGATTTGGTGTTACTTTGAAGTTTTGAACATGATGATGAGGATGAACAGCAGGTGTAGAAAAATTTTGTGCATGATATTGCAGTTCAGGAGGGAATTCAGAGCCATTTACATCGAGATTGCAAGAGTATCCAGAAAAGCCATAGAGTCTTTGGCCAAAATATGGATTGTTAAGAGTTGGGAAAGTTTTCTTGCTCAACTCGAACAATCGGTGATCGCATTGCAGAAGCTTCTCGTAGTGCTTATTAAGAACTCCTGGAGGAAAGACAACATAGTGCCTCCTGAAAAAACATATCATAGCAAGTGTATACACACGAGTTAAACCAAAAAGTTAGAACATAGCCTAATTAATAATTTTGACCTAGTAAAATTATATTTGCGCTAAGGTATGCGATTAAATATGGCAAAAATAATGCCATCAAAGTAATTAGTCATAAAATGAGTAACATTTTGTCGTATTCAACATCTTGCAAATTTTTGAAAAATAAAGAATTAATTCACAATGAACTAGGTTTTAACAACATATTTCGGTTGAATGAACTAGGGTTTAACATGAAACAGCAGTATTCTGAAAGATTTTTTTTACATTTTGAGTACAAAACTACAAATCCCACAGGAAAAAAAATATACCGAAAAATGGAGAAAATATGGAAAAAATTTGTGACCTGTACATAGGAGCTTGACCTCCAGTAAAATCTGTTGCCTGATGCCAAAGAGTATGTTTTCGCGGCTGGGGATTAGTCTCTTGGAAATATGAGGGTGGATTGTTCAACTACCAAAATTGTGCAGCACCAAGTTAAAATCCATAATTCAACAACTAGTTATATAAAACCAAACACCTACTCAAATTAATGACCAATTAATCAGTAAAATTAAGTTAATTATATCAAATTAATTAAACTTCAGGCAAAGTTAGGTATATATCAACCTCGATTTCCAAGATTCCGGGTTGATCATCATGAAGAAATGCACTAATCCCAATGATGTCAGACCACTGTATTTCAATCTTACTCTTCAATGCTCCTTCAAGAACTTCCCACACTATTTTCTTTTTGGCATAGTAACATTTAGCTATCAAATCACCTTCATTCCTAGACAACCTCTGCGAAAATATTTCCAATTATAACTAGATTAGAATTGTTAATTATCTTTAAGTAATTCAATGAATTTAAAGCAAAGATTTTAAAAAAATATTATAAAAAAAAAAAGTAAAAAAGATATATACCTCCCAAGTGCCAATTCTTAGTAATGTAGCACAAAAATTTGAAGCTTTCAACTTTTCGTAATCCATTTTCGCCCGCACATCTTGATCCGACGCTTTTCTTGCTTGGGATAACTTCATTTCTATTAAATTTATAAATGATGGTGTTTTACTTAATTTCAGACCAAGAGGGCTGCTTTCTTTACAAAAGTTAATGTGTGTTTCCTGCAAATACCCAATAATAAAAGAGCTTTTTCAACAAATGAAGTAATTGGAGACTTTAGCAATAGGCTTATATGCTTGAATTTCAAAACAAGAGGTTGACCTATAATTATTAATGACAGTGGATTTGGAGTTCATGGAGTTGTCACACTCCTGGATCATATGTGAATTTATAATTTTTTGTGATATTTGGTATAGTAAATATTATATTTATCACCCTTTTTGTGGGTCACCGCAAATACAAGTTATGCTATAGTAAATGTAAGAAAAAATTATAAACATACAGATGGTCAAGAAGTGTGACAACTTCATAGAATCCATATCGTTTGAAACATAATACTCCAGCAAAGGAGTTCCATTTATGTGTTTGTTTATTTGTTCCTTTAAAAAGGAAAAAAGAGACTCATTTACTATGAAAATGTAAAATACACAATATTACCCATTACTGTTAAATTATTACGTTCTAATGTAACAACTGAAGGGGTAAATATGAAACAAAAATATATCTTTAAAATTTATTAAGTGAGAATCTTTTTTTAGAAATGGGGGAGGATAACATAGAACCACAGATCTAGCTATACATGTAATTTTTATTTATTTTTTATGATCCCAAAATTAACATGAAAAAAATCCTTTCTCAAATGATTAATCCACATATCAAAGCAATTTCAGTATATGTATAACTATTACTAAAAATCTTATAAAATAAAAGCTCAAAAAACAAAAATAAAAATCCCTGAACCTGTGGATTAAGCTCCCTGATTCTCTTAGATGCAGCTTGCTGATTAGAAGTCGAATCCAGTTGGCGCTTAAGAGCAGAAATCTCACCAAAATCTCCACCTTTCTCATGATTCCCAAAGTTATAAAACCCTTCACAATCTCCCCTTCGAACCATCCTGCCTGCATAGATGTCTATATATAAAACATGTGCGTATGTAAAATCTGTATATGATCAGTGTATATCTATATCTATATATATATATATACATACCCTACGCATGCAGCGGGATGCGGAGACTAGAGTCAGTAGAAAACAAAGTGGTCAGAGGAGAGAGAGAGAGAGAGAGAGAAGAAGAGCAATTAATTTGGGGAAGGGAGAAAAGTTGGGAGCTTATTCTATGCAGAAAAAATTAAAGCCAATCATAATAAAAAGAGTTTGCGAGTTTGTTAATATAAAGAAGTCTTTTGACTTGGAATTTCGGGCGTCAGGTTTTTGGAGAAATCTTAACGACATAAGAGTAGGGATTCTTTGGCGCGCGGTAAATAAATATTCTGTCAAACCTTAATTTTCTTTACCTCTTTGGATTTGTTTGTTACAAATTCGAGATTTTCTTTTTCCCTCCCCTCTCTCCCCCGATAAACTCTTTTGCATCTCCGTTTATTTTCAAATTTCCAAAACAATATAAATAAATAAATAAATAAACTAAGGCAGATTTAATTTTCAATTTATTTTATCCACAGAATTCTTTTATTTGAGAATTACTGATAAAGAATTTAGCCATAATATTATTATATTTTGCTGTTAGTGAGACCTAAATTATAAGTATATAGTAGTAGTACTTAGACTCCATCATATTATAAAACCTTTCTTTGTCACGCTTCCAAATTATGTGTGTCCCAATGACTAATTAATATAAATAAAGAAGTAATTGTTTTATACTTTTATATATGGAAAGAAAAAAAAAGTAGGTGCCTTGAACACGCACAAACTTATGTGCTTTCTTTTATTTTAAATTTTTTTATTAGTGATGTTTTAATTGACATTTTATCATTTTTATTAATAATTATTTTGATATTTTACTATTTTATCAATTAAAATTACGTCATATTAATTACAAAATACACAATCTTGTGTGTTATTTAGTATATATTTGATTATTCAATATTTGTAACGTTTGAAAATTTATTTTAAAAGCATTTTATTTAAAAAATTATTCGTTTAATAATAACTTATTTTATAATACATGTTATTTAACTCACAAAACTTAGCAAAAAATGATTATAATTGGTTTTGGGTTATAAAAAAGTAGTTATGGGTCAATCACAAACCAAAACTTTATAAGCCCATTTATAATATAGCTAAAATGGTTTGGACCCATATGATTATGAGTTGAACCTAGTTAACCATATTCTAGTCTCTCTAAACCCACCCACCCACCCAAATAGAAAAGCCAGAGCTAACCCTCTTTCTTGTAAAAAAAAAATTTGCAATAGAGGAATTATATATAACATATATAATATTACTATTATTAACTATAACATATATAATATTCTCAAGTTTAATAATATAAAATCTTAATTTATTCTTTCATCGTTATTAAATTAAATACTGAATATAACTATATATATGCATTTCATGAAAAGAATTCAGTGGACTAGTCAATTTACGATATTATAAAATTCAAAATTAATTTTAATTTGTTTTATTTTACTTAATAGCATAGTCAATCATAAAAAATTGTACAGAAATATTACTAAGTACAAAATTATCATTTTAAAATTAAAAAAAAAAAATCACATCACAATTTAACTTTTTAAAAATTTACAGTATCAAAGTCACCTAATTTTTTTTTTCTTTTTTATGAAACTAAGAGATGGTTTAAGATTATATATATATAATAAAAAGAATAAATTTATAATTTATAAATGATGTGATTAATTTTGTGGAACTAAAAAATAAGTGTTAGCTGTTTATATACATAGGATAGAATTAGAATTGAGGAGCTAAACATAAGAGAAATAGTGATTTTTTTCCACGTAGTTATTGCTACTGCTGCCATATATATATATATATATATAGTCCCATTTTCCAGCGAACCTTAAAAAGCGAATCAAAGACGAACCGTCGTCTTTGGTATATATGGCAACGGCTCGACCCGTCGCCATAGCCATGCACTCTATGACGACGGGTCGAACTGTCACCATAGATACCAAAGACGACGGTTCGTCTTTAGTTCGCTTAGTGGGGTATTGTTTGTTATTAGTGGAATTATTACTTCAAGTAAATGAAGAGCAGTAGAGCACTGAGCGAGGAAGAGTAAGTGAAGGACAACACTTTCATTACAAACCACAAAGAAGCTGATAAATAATAAAGTGGGTTGGAAAATGATTCTTCGGATTGGACTTATTTTTTCTTCCATAAATATGGGTTCAAATTTTATTCAACCTAAATAACAAAAAATAGTCGATCAATCCAAATGGTTCTAGTTAATTTAAGTTGATCCAACAATTTATGACTTATATTGTCAGGTCTACTCACAAACATAGTATTTAAAATTTCAAACACAATATATTAAAATTAATACAATACGTTTGGAAATTCAAACGTTATCATCTCAAACACCGAAAACGCAGATAACAGAACAAACTTTTAATACTAATACCTTAATGCTTCAGCTATGCATGAGCTTTTAAGTTTCATCATTCAGATGGAAAAATCAGCTCTTACATTCTCACGCACTATATATACTTATTTCTGTCATGTCATTTGATTTAAGTTAGAAAGTGACTGACATTTTTCATTTTTGACAAAGTTGATACAAATTTTGTATACAACCAATAATTTCGCCTTTGCACGAGCCACGATATTGATTGTTTGTTCTCTCCTTAATACTCGTTCACAAATCACTTCATGCAAACAAGATTGCTTCATGGAATCTTTTGGTGGTAAAATTTTGCAAACTACTGTATTAATTAATAATTACCACAACTATTCGTAGTTTTTATTTCCTTAATAAAGTTTACGTTCTCTAATTCAAAATAAGTCTCATTTGTATATATTAAAAATATTTTTTTATTTTATATTTATTTCTAAAATTAAAAAATAATTATTAATTTATAATAATAGTATGATACTGCACAAAGGCATGCAAATATTGTGTAGTTTTACACTAGAAAGAACTCCCTTTCTAAAACCCTTTCTTCTCCTATTCATTCTACCAAATGCATTCGAAATTAAATTACGACTCACGTGTAACTCTAAGTGATAAGATAAAATAAATTTAAACAGAATCGTTTTTAATTTCTGTGTATGCATATAAGTCATTATTTAACATAAATTGTGCATATTCTCGTTATATATATAGCATGAACTCAGAAATTATTGATACCAAAATTGAGATCTTATATATACAGTCCACCTATCATGTTCCGATATCACGCTTTATATCTTAACTAAATCACTTTAAATTTTCTCCTCCATCGAATTAGTTTTTATACTATATAATAATATCAACTTTTTGCTGATTAATTAGCAATTCATAAAATCATGGTGGATCTATGAGATCACAGGCCCAAGTTTATCCTTGATAAAGGCATAGATATCTTTGTGAGGTTTCAATAATTGGAAATGTAGTCATCTAGAAGATATCTCACGTGGATATGTATATATTCAACTTTTCTTTCGATTCCTCTCTTCCCTTTCTCTTCTCATAATGAATATAATCTGGGGGCGGCGCTCACGTGCATATCTTTTAGTGTGTTTTTTTTTTTAATTGAATTCTTGAGTATGAAATATATCCATGTGTAGATTTAGGGGATGAAGCATGCGCCATATCTTAGTGGGTCATTTAACTTTAATATATTAGCCTTATAAGAGTATACTTTTAACTTTCATCTTTTTCTACTTTACACTAGTTAGTCATGAGCAGTCGGAAGAATTTCCTTTCAAAGAATTACTTGTGCTTTTACTTTTACTTGGATATTGAGTTGAGATTCTGGTTAGGTAATGACAATGACTTCAGTTAATTATGAATATATATGTTCTCTAGCTAGGATTGTCTCTGTGGGTGTACAAGTGACGAAGCCAAAAAAAAATTTCGATGAGGTTTAAATTATTATATAGCTATTAATAATTTAACAAGGGTCCGGGGGCAGTGCCCCGATCTAATTTTTTTTTCGTGTCGTATACAACACGTAGTTCTACTGTTCTAAAATTTAAAATATATTTTACTCTACAGTCTATTTTAAATTTAGAGATATATATTATTATTTAGTTTGTTTATACAATTAAAGATATATTTAATTATTTTGTCTGTTTTAAAATTAGAGAAATATATTTAAACTATAAAATCACATGAAATTTGTTATTGTCATTTATATACCATGTAAAGTAAGTACTACCATGCCACTACTACTACATTTTTAACAAATATTATAAATATGTTTGGAAAAAAGATTTTTCTAAAAAAAAATTGTTTTAAAAATATATGCCTTACTTTATAAATGAGAAGTATTTGATTATAATGAAATAGTGACATTTTATGTGCGTCCTATTAACCACAAATTTGTTTATAATTATTTAAATTCTTCAAAAGTAATAATATAAATGAAATTAATATATAATTTAAGAAAATTAAAGAAAATACCTATATAAGGAGGTATGAGTGATATGAAATTGAGAAAGTCACATAATATAAATTTGACCTCATATATTAAAAAAATTACAAAATTTTAATAGAATCAATTTACATATAAAATTCCAGTGGGGTCAATTAATCTCACTCACCCAAAGGTAATTTCGTCCATGTGGTTGTATAACAATATGGAATAAAATTATTAAATTTTAAAAATAAATAAAAATAAAAAATTTCTTTAAAAAGTCTCATTTCAATTTGTGATTTGCCAACTTTTTTGTTACTCAAAAAAATATATTTTGTTTCGATGATAGCATAAAATGACAAATTATTACGTACGCAAGTTACTATCATACATTATTATTATGTTATCCCTAAACTGCACCATCAATAAATTTAGTAAAAAGACATTTGCATTCCAAAAAATATAATTAGCTCTCTTTTAACTTTTTAGTGGAACACAATCGGAGAAATTTGGAGTACATCATCTATGACTTCTCTAAATTTAAGGATAAATATTGAACAAAAGTATATATTTTTACAAAGTTTGCAAGTGGAACTAATTTTTTTTCTGAAATGAAAACAATATCAATTACTTTATTTTATTTTTTCCTCCAAAAATAGTCAAGTGGATAGATTTGAGGATATTCATTCAAAGGTCATTTGCAGAAGAGTCAAAAGACACACCAACCCACTTATAACCGCCCCATGCGGCTGAGGAATGCACAGGTGCTAGTGATTTGACTTTAAATTGAGAGAGATGAATATTGTCCTATTCATATGTTTATTCCTATGAGAAATGTGTATTTTGTACCACCAAGTTTTCAATTGGCACTTGGCCAGCCAAAGGAGAGGAGCTAGCGAATCAGAGAGAGTGCGATTATGTTAGAGTTGAATTGTTACCCTGTTATGGGATTGTTGTGAAGTCTGAGCTATGGGGAGATGTGGTGCATATATGTTACCATGTAGCCAAGAGTGTTTTGGTCATTAACATGTAATTATTTTATTAATATAATTTTTTTGCTTAGCAAAAAAAAAAAAAAAAAAGATGTTGTAACAGTATTTTTATATATTGCGATAAAAATATTTTTGACTCTTATTATACATAAATATATATAGGGAATATATAATTTATGACATAGTTTAGTCAAAATAAGTTAAGACTATTTAATAAAACGGTGTAATTTTGTATGAAAATTATAATTAATTTTTTTTTATACAAAATATTAAAATAAAAAAATTAATATATATATAATTTTTGTGTTTACTCAGAGCAACTTTTAGTCAAAACACAAATCTTTTCCAAAAAGTAAAGTTGTAAATCTAACCCCAAATGATTGCGCTATCCAAATGATATATTCTACCGTACCTGCTTTTATTCCAATAGAGAGATGGATGATTGGAAAATGTTTATTTTTGAAAACTTTTTCATTGCTTTGGACGTTTATCAATGTAAAATTCCTGTCAAAGACTTTTCTTTCCAAATCATGGTCATTTAAAGTATCTTTTAAGAAATGACAGAATGTATACTAAAAGATATGAGAAAGTGGATCATTGATGATAACATAACTCTATGTTTTACATGTTTTTCGCAGACAATTCCTAAGTTTCAATCCCCAATATAGATACAGTGGAGGTTCGTTCGAATATGTGTGATTCTTATAAACGTAATGTGTTCTTTCGAGAATTTATGATACCTTACTTACCTCTTATTTTATATGAACAAAAAAATATTGACACTCAAAAGTTTCTCGTTCAATTTCTATTTTGGTGATTTCTTTTTCTTTTTTGGTCAATATGAGGGCAAAAACTGACAACAGCTAGAAAATTATCAAAAAGACACCCCACCCCTTTACAATCTTCAAAGTACAAAACCCTTCCGAAAAATTTTTCTATGAAATTATCAACGATTTATTCACATTTTACGAATGTTTAGAATACAAACTGGCCCTTGTGAAGTCTTAACTGTCCATCTGGAGTTCAGAGGTCCATAGGAATTTATTGGGTCACATGTAATTAGTCCAGGGGATTCATTGGGCTAAAATAACCCAATACTAAAAGCACAAACTGTTATTTTAATCATCTTTTTCTCTTATGTTACACCTATGGATGAGAAGTTGAGAACACTTCAAAAAATTCAGTCTACATTTATTTTGCAGTCTTATTTCCAATTGACTTAATGACCAAAAAAATTAATTAATTTTGTAAGTGTTATTAATTTAATCAACATATTATTTTTTTATCAAATTAACCATTATACTCATGAAAATCTTTTTAAAATACTAAAAAATAAAACCATAATTAACCTTTATTAAGGTGGCTGCTGATATGTAATTTTTTTTAAAATATATATATGAGGTAACTGCTGATATGTAATTTTAATTTTTTTTTTTAAATTACAAAAATATTCGTTCAATAAAAATTATATATTTTTTTAATTGCAGAAATATTCGCTCAGGAAAAAAAATATTTTTTTAATTGCCATTAGTAATATGTTTTAAATACAATAACTTTCCGTTTTAAAAATATAATTAAACACTTGCTCTATATTTTTTTTCCGCTCAGTTTGGTTGTGCCTATAATGAAATACTCTCTCCATTTTGAATTATTAAATTATTATTTTTTTTTTTTAAAATAATATTTTAAAGATAAATTATTATAATTTATTTAAAATTTAAAAATAATAAATTTTATAATATAATTTTTGGTCGAACTGCTTCGATCCTGCCATTAAGCTTAGTGTTATTAGTTACAGCAGTTAAGGATGGGAAGCGGCATACTCTAGAAATATATTATATTAATTTTAAATAAATTATATTTAAAAAATAAGTTATATTAATTTATTTTTAATATATTAAATAAATTATATTAATTTATTTTTTTAAAATATTTTTTTTAAATGAATAATAATTTTATAATTCAAAATAGAGAGTATTTAATTATAGGTGTAAACAAACTGAGCGAAAAAAATATAGAGAGTATTTAATTATATTTTTAAAACAAAAAGTTATTGTATTTAAAAAATATTACCAATTGCAATTAAAAAAAAATTAACTGAGCGAATATTTCAGCAATTAAAAAAATACGTATTTTTTAAAGAGCAAATATTTATGTAATTTAAAAAAAAAATTACATATCAGTGTCACATAAGCAACTACTTCTTCTTTTTTTTAAAAAAAATTACACATCAACAACCACCTCAATAAAGGTCATGGTTGATTTTTGGATATTCTAAAAGGATTTTCAAGAGTACAATTGTTAATCTATTAAAAAAATAACATGTTGGTTAAATTGATAACACTTACAAAGTTGGTTGGGTTTTTTGGGAAAAGATATGAGTAAATGAGTAATGATATTTTGTAATGATTCATGCAATGACCTTTGTAAAAAAATAGTGGGACCCATCATGTAAGTGGTGAGTCCCACCATTTTTTTACAAAGATAAGTGTATGAATCGTTGACAGAATCATTATACATAGCAAAACTCAAATTTTTTGGTCATTAAGCCTTTCCAATTCTAATATTATTTAATGTTCTTAGTAGCATGTCTACCCTTGCAAGGCAAGAGCCTCTCTTTTTTTTAACTTACTTGATTAACTTTTTTAATAAGAAAAATTATCATTTATAATATATAAATTAATTAATAATTTATAATAACATAATATTATATTATATTATGTACTTTAAAAATTATAAAAATTAGTATATGTGCATTTGTCACAAAGCTTTATCAGTAATTCAATATCTAGATATTATTGTTGATATAGAAATTCATAAAAATTTGCCTTGGAGATGTTATTTGGTGTGAAAAAACACTAATAGAGTGCGAGTTAAAATTACACAGAGTTGCGGGAGTAAATCTATGAACGTTATGAAAAATATGTAAAAAAAAAAAAAAGTAATAACATAAATGTCAAAAAAAAATTAAAGTAACATAAAAATAAATGTGATTATTTTCAATAAACTAGACACGCAAGAGCAAACACTCCACCTGTTGAGGAATCAAAGATCTCTCTAAACATGATCTCATGTAAAAATATACATGTAAATATATTGTCAATACTTTAGTCATGTGTGTATGTAAAGATAAATAGGATAAAGATAATAATTGTGTAATAAAGTTAGCTGCATATAAAGGTAAACATATACTTCAATTATTATCTCATCTAAAGATTTAAAGACAAAATTTTTTTTATAAAAAGATAAATATAATATTACTATTTAAGTCAACTCATCATCATGAATAATAAAAAAAAAATCAATTAACTCACTGTCGAAGCCGGGTTTTTTTTAAAAAAAAAAATATGAATGAAATTAACTCTGTTATGTTTTTACTTATGAAAACATATGGCAATTTAGTTTATTTTTATCGATAACTCAATATTTACTCAACCAAAAATAAATAGGTGTAGATAAATTTACAATCAATGACTTTTCTTCCCAAATCATAGTCATTTTGTTATTTTATGTGTCTTTGATTTTAATGATAACAATATACTTTGCATGGAGTTGTGTTTATTGAGCAGGTTTGGGCTTTTCGAATTGGACTCATCATATATGTTGTTGCAAAAGCTGTCTGATTAATATTTTTCTTGCTGATTTCATGGAGGCCCAATGTGGACTAATATTGCATAAAGTTGCCTACTGGATTAGGTCCTTAAGGAGTCACATAGGGCATCTTATAAGGTTTTCTAACTCAAAAAATTTTAATTACAAGGTATACTATTGCTAGAAATTTATTTTAAAATTTTAATACTGAAATTAAGGAAACAAAATAAGTTAAACAAATTGATTTGATTGAGACTATATCAAGCTTAATCATATTAAATCTGCTTGCTTTAATTAAGGTTTTTCAAATTGTATATTTCTGAAAATCAAAATGTTTGAAAAACTAATTTAGAAAGTTGGTATGTCATATCCGTTGGGTATATATCATGTTGCTGAAAATCTATTATTCCCAAACGTGATATGAACTTATTTGTTAACTCTGTTATAATCGTTGAACTAATATATATATATATATATATATATATATATATATATATATATATATATATATATATCCTTTCTAGCTTAACAGGATAGACAAGCTAATATATAGAAAACATCTTCAGATAAGCTTACAAAGAATTAATATGGAACTTAGATCACGATAGTTTATTCCCAATGTAAGGAGGAAATTTCATTGGAATGCTGTAAAGCAGTTTTTCTATTAAATTTTTTTTGATAAAATATCTATTGAAAATATTTTTAAATTTAAAATTGACATAATTTTTTAAAAATTAATTAATATAGTAATAAATATTGTGAACTATCTACAAAATATTACTTATTATAAATTTTATTTTTTATAATCTTTAATAAATTATCTAAAATTTTAATTTAAAAACGTTATTAAATTAACTTACAAAAAGTTTATAATGATGTTATAATTTAAAACAAATAAAATTTTATTTTTTTGAAAGTATTTTTTTTTTTGGTGTTTTTTGAATTCATGTATACTTGGCAAATTTGAAGTATTAAACTAATTAGAGGAAACTAATTTGTATTAAACTAGTCAATGAAACTAGTTTTTCATACCCCGTATTAATTTTCTCTTTATAATTATGCCCACAACTTCATCGTTACGTTGTAATTGATTATTGTCATACATATTAAACCTTTGGTTTATCAAACAAATTAAAATATATTAAAAGTATAATTTGTTACAGAAAATAAAAAGATTACAACAGAAAAAATTGAAATTGACAAAAATATGTTAATTATTATTGTAAGTAGACATAATAGTGTAGTCGGTAAATTAATATAAAAATTAAATAATAGATTTATGAATACTCTTGCAACTAAAATCGACATCCTTTCGTCGCAACACAAATCTTTCCAAAATTATAAATCTAATGTTGATAAAGGTCTTAACTTAGTAGTTAAGATTAGAAAATTATGACAATTAGGTCTCAAGTTTAATTTTTATTTAGATAAGTTTTTTTTTTATATGAAGTGTATTTTCTTTTTTATGTGAGGCTTGTTTGATTTGTAAGTTCTTCTTCCCTTTTTAGTGAGATTTAATTGATTCTTGATATTTAATCATGAGATTATATTGATAGCTTTCTAGATTAATTTACTTTCTATAAAATCATGACTTTTAAAAAAAAATTAAGTTAATTTTTTTTTCTTCATGTAAAGTGTGTTTTCTGCTTTATGTGAGGTTTGTTTGGTTTATAAGTTTTTCTTCCTCTTCAATGAAATTTAATTGGTTATTGATATTGTAATAGTGAATGATATACTTGATCATGAGATTATATTCTACTCTCCAAAAAGTAGTGATAAGGTCAAAATTTATAATAATTAATCTAGAGGGGGTGAATAGCTTTCCAGATTAATTTACTTTTTAGAAAATCTTGACCTTTTTAAAAATAAATAAAAAAATAACTCTAATGCCCTAAGGCTATGTTTGTTTGTAAGAAAATATATTTGAAATTTGACTATTTGTATTAATTTAACATTATTTTGGACTATTTTATCTCATGATGGAGGATTAATAGTCCTTTAAATAGTCCTATGGACTATTTTTTTTAATCATTTATAAAACAATTTATGAGAGATTATACAATCTTATGATTAATGTGGATTAATAGTCTCCCTTATTTTAAACTACTAAATGATTTTATAGGACTAATAGTTCAATATTAAGAGACGTTAAACTAATACAAATAGTTCAATTTCAAGTATATTTTTTACAAACAAACATAACCTAAGTAATTTTATTAAATTTTTGTCCTGGATTTAGGATTTTTTTACTATAAAAATAACTTACTCCTTACGTAAGTGAAGACACCTTTTATACAAATTTGATTATGTCGTAAGACTATTCTACCTTAATATCCTTCAAAAATGATTGATTCCCTTTTTAAGGAACTTGTATTTCTTATTCGGCTAGTCTTGTAACTTAATATCTTTTCTCTTTTTCACTTGCTTAAATACTCAAACATATGGCATTCTTAAGATATTGGTCTTGGAATAAGAATTATTCAATTCCTCGTACACTAGAAGAATACTTAACTCTATCCCTTGTTTAAAAAAAAATAATTTATCTTTAATTGGTGCTTCACAAACAGGCAAAGTTTAAGTTTAGATATGTCACAAATATCACTTTACAAGAAATAAATTATGACAGTTATGGATTAGTTTTTGTAGGTTTGATATATGACAATTAAATTAATTATCACAATAAATATTGACAGTTTATAATTTATGCTTTGATTGATATAGAACACTATTATAAAGTGACATCAACACTTTTGTAAGACCCCGAATTTTATGAAATACAAAATTTAATTTTTCTTCATATATATATTTTTTTGAAACAGTAAGTGGTTAAATCGATAAAGTTAAAAGTTAAGGATGTTATGTGCAAATTTTATTTTGTCGGACAATATTCGCTTTGTCGGGGAATATTCGTTTGGTTGGGGAATATTCGTTTGGTCCGACGGCGCCGAAATAACAAATTATTGGTGGACCCCACAACGGAATATTTGTCGGATATAGAAAACGACAGAAATAACTTTTTTAAATAAAAATAGTCAACGGAACTGTTAAAATACCGGTGATAAAAGAATAGTAGCATACGGTAGTTTTTGGTATTTTCTGTAGCACACGGTACTCTACAGTAACACACGGTATTGCATAGTGTCTCATATTATTGGTCTGATAATTGACACCGTAACTGTTACGCATCATTTCATCGATAATTGTCACTGCATAATATTTTATATTATCAATTCAATAATTGTTGTTACACAGTATTTTGCATTATTGATTTAATAATTGTCATTACACTGTATTTTATATCATTGAGTCAATAATTGTTGTTGCACTGTAATAACCCAAATGCTTTTAATTCCCACATTGCCTAATTTTTTTTTTAGTCTTTAGTCCCACCTCTTCTATTTTGGAAACCTCCACCCTTTTATTTCTCTATATAAGGAAGGCTCTAGCCTTTGTTTTAAGCCACCAACAATTAAGACCTTCATTTTGAGAAAGGCTTTGTTGTGAGAGGACTTTTAATAAAAGACCTCCTTAGTTAAAAATTTTGGTGTCGAGGGCATAGGCAATCTCCGGTACTCGTATTTTCGGGTATGTTCTTACTTAAATTTTTGTATTGTTATTATTGTTTTAAGTATTGTATTTAGTTTGTTAGTTAGTATTTAGTATATTTTGTTAGTAATTAGTATTTTTGCATTGTTATTATTTTTGTAGTTTTAATTACTGTTTTGTATTTAGATTAATAGTAAATAGTTTTGGATTAGTATTATTGATTTTAATTATTGTTTTTAGATTATTATTTTAGTAACTTTAAAGTTTTGGAATAATGGTTTAATTGTTTGAAAAATGATTAAAGATTGAAATAATATTTTAAGATATACTTATAGCTATTTTTAAAATGAATAAGAAGAATGTTGCATAATAGAATTATTCTAATGACGTTTAATTGTTCTGAATTTATATTTAGGATCTGTTCAGCTATTAATTTTGTGTTCAGCGATATCGAGGTAAGTGATTTTCCGAGCTATTTAGTATTTTAAAATTATCGTTTATAATTATGTATGCTTTAGAAATTATTCGGATGCCTAAATGTATTGTTTCAAATATTGTTATTCTTTATTTAAGGCTTCCATTTGAATGAAAATGTTACACTTATATTTTGTTAAAAACCCGGATCAAGTATTAAAATAGAATTTTGATTTAGAAAATGAGATTATATGATTTTGAACTGTGAAATAAATATAGTTTTGAATATCGAAAATATTGAGAAATTGCTTTTAGAAACCTCAGTCCGACTATGTATTGAAACCGTTAGTGTTTACGCTAGTTCCGGAACTATATAGGACCTACTAAGGTGCACAACTTTAGATACCCTTCGGGGGGGCACCTTTCGGGGTGCGTGCTTCATCGATCCCTTAGTAGGGTGCGTGATCATTAACATTATCGAACATAAGGGCCGTGTTACAGGGCTGCTGTAACCTTAGTCGTTCTGTGGATTAAAAGATACATCGAATATATTGAACTTATCGAAATCGTTGATCGAATATATTGAGCTTATCGAAATTTGTCTTTGAATTGTGTTTTGTAATTATTGATTTTGGTTTTGAAAGTAAATATTGACTATTGTTATTGAACAAGAAAATGTTATTTCAAAAAGTATATTTATTACTGTTATTGAACAAAAGGTATTTCGAAAAAGGTTATGTAAACTGTACTTGATCCACCTAAATAGTAAAGATTGTTACTTGCTGGGCTTCACCGCTCACCCTTACATTAACTTTTACAGGGTCCATTGTTAAGAGTCAAACAATGTGGATGCTTTTGTGGATGGCTGAAGTCCTTTTAGTTATGGCGTTAAAGACTTTTGTTTAAGGGAGCTGCGTCTCCAAAGTTGTGTTTTCGGTATTTAGTTTTTGAACTCATGTGAAATTTGATAATGAAAGATTGTTGGATTTTAAGTCTAGTATCGTTGTGTGGTTTTTTTTGGGCTGCGCTTTTGATATTGTTGCCTTGCGAGCCCTTCGGGCTTGCGGCGTATGGCATTCCGGACAAGTGGTTGGTTCGGGGTGTTATAGAGATGGTATCAGAGCGGTGGCCCCTCGTAGTGTGTTAGGTTGAAAAATCGACACATTCCTTGGGGAGTGATTTTGGGAGTTAACTGTGGGTATAGTCTTGATTAAACTTAAGAATTTGGAGTGAGAGATAGAATAAGGTGAAAAATATTTGTATTATCTGATTAGTTGTTAGTTTGCATTTTGAACGTAAATTTTCATGAATTAGTATTTTGTTTACTATTGAATAAACTTGGATATTTTAAATTTTATTTTGATATATGTTTTGATACTAGTTTTGTATAGTGTCGTTTAGTGGGGATTGCTTCATTGTGTAGAAAATGCCGCCTAGAAGAAGTAACTCTACTAACAATGATAGTGACGTTGATGGTATGGCTCAACTAGTTAATACCTTAGCCCAATTTGTACAAAATCAACAGTCTGGGCAACGTGGTATAGTAGCAGAATTCAAGCGATTGAACCCGCCTATCTTTGAAGGGACTACAGACCCTGCTATCGTTGAGAAGTGGATTCAAGAAATGGAGAAGGCTTTTGACTTGTTAGGAAGTACCGAAACTAATAAAGTGACGTTGGCAGTTTACCAACTACAGGGTGGTGCTTATGATTGGTGGCTTATGGAGAAAAGGAAGCACGAGGGAAATCTCGTACCCTACACTTGGACCATGTTCAAAGAGACATTTACCAACAAGTACTTTCCTAGAACAATTCGGGCACAAAAAGAGAGGGAATTCATTAGGCTAGAACAAGGGAGCAAGACGGTTGCTGAATATGAAGCCGAGTTTGCGAAGCTCGCTAAGTATGCACCGACCTTAATACCAGATGAGGTGACAAAAGCCCGTAGGTTAGAGGACGGGTTACGTGTCGACATAAGGCATGGCGTTGCGTGTTTTGAGTTACCCACATATGATGCGGTGCTCCATAAGGCGTTGGTAATTGAGAAGGGCCTAATAGAAATTGAGAATGGAAAGAACGGCAATCGAAAGAGAGATGAGTCATCCAAGGGAGAGTCGATCTATGGGGGACCGGCGAAAAAGATGAATACCCAAACTGTTAGATTTCGAGATAATCAAGGGAACCAAGAAAACAAATTAAAATGTGGGAGATGTGGTCGGAACCACCCAGACCAAGAATGTCGCTGGAATACGGGTGCGTGTTTTCATTGTGGCGAGTTTGGCCATAAAATCGCGCAATGCCCCAAAAACCCTCCACCTAAAGGAGATGCAAAGAAGGAGGAAATAACCATAGCAAGTCCAAGGCTAACTCGAGGACGAGTGTTTCAGCTTTCAGGCAACCAATATTAAGGTGTGCAACACTTTTGTTATTTGTGCTTTATAATTATTAAAAATAAAAATAAATAAATAAATAAAATTATTGTTATTTTAAAATATATACTCGTAATTTGAAAATTTGGAGGACCAAATTTCTTTTAAGGGGGAGATAATGTAATAACCCAAATGCTTTTAATTCCCACATTGCCTAATTTTTTTTTTAGTCTTTAGTCCCACCTCTTCTATTTTGGAAACCTCCACCCTTTTATTTCTCTATATAAGGAAGGCTCTAGCCTTTGTTTTAAGCCACCAACAATTAAGACCTTCATTTTGAGAAAGGCTTTGTTGTGAGAGGACTTTTAATAAAAGACCTCCTTAGTTAAAAATTTTGGTGTCGAGGGCATAGGCAATCTCCGGTACTCGTATTTTCGGGTATGTTCTTACTTAAATTTTTGTATTGTTATTATTGTTTTAAGTATTGTATTTAGTTTGTTAGTTAGTATTTAGTATATTTTGTTAGTAATTAGTATTTTTGCATTGTTATTATTTTTGTAGTTTTAATTACTGTTTTGTATTTAGATTAATAGTAAATAGTTTTGGATTAGTATTATTGATTTTAATTATTGTTTTTAGATTATTATTTTAGTAACTTTAAAGTTTTGGAATAATGGTTTAATTGTTTGAAAAATGATTAAAGATTGAAATAATATTTTAAGATATACTTATAGCTATTTTTAAAATGAATAAGAAGAATGTTGCATAATAGAATTATTCTAATGACGTTTAATTGTTCTGAATTTATATTTAGGATCTGTTCAGCTATTAATTTTGTGTTCAGCGATATCGAGGTAAGTGATTTTCCGAGCTATTTAGTATTTTAAAATTATCGTTTATAATTATGTATGCTTTAGAAATTATTCGGATGCCTAAATGTATTGTTTCAAATATTGTTATTCTTTATTTAAGGCTTCCATTTGAATGAAAATGTTACACTTATATTTTGTTAAAAACCCGGATCAAGTATTAAAATAGAATTTTGATTTAGAAAATGAGATTATATGATTTTGAACTGTGAAATAAATATAGTTTTGAATATCGAAAATATTGAGAAATTGCTTTTAGAAACCTCAGTCCGACTATGTATTGAAACCGTTAGTGTTTACGCTAGTTCCGGAACTATATAGGACCTACTAAGGTGCACAACTTTAGATACCCTTCGGGGGGGCACCTTTCGGGGTGCGTGCTTCATCGATCCCTTAGTAGGGTGCGTGATCATTAACATTATCGAACATAAGGGCCGTGTTACAGGGCTGCTGTAACCTTAGTCGTTCTGTGGATTAAAAGATACATCGAATATATTGAACTTATCGAAATCGTTGATCGAATATATTGAGCTTATCGAAATTTGTCTTTGAATTGTGTTTTGTAATTATTGATTTTGGTTTTGAAAGTAAATATTGACTATTGTTATTGAACAAGAAAATGTTATTTCAAAAAGTATATTTATTACTGTTATTGAACAAAAGGTATTTCGAAAAAGGTTATGTAAACTGTACTTGATCCACCTAAATAGTAAAGATTGTTACTTGCTGGGCTTCACCGCTCACCCTTACATTAACTTTTACAGGGTCCATTGTTAAGAGTCAAACAATGTGGATGCTTTTGTGGATGGCTGAAGTCCTTTTAGTTATGGCGTTAAAGACTTTTGTTTAAGGGAGCTGCGTCTCCAAAGTTGTGTTTTCGGTATTTAGTTTTTGAACTCATGTGAAATTTGATAATGAAAGATTGTTGGATTTTAAGTCTAGTATCGTTGTGTGGTTTTTTTTGGGCTGCGCTTTTGATATTGTTGCTTTGCGAGCCCTTCGGGCTTGCGGCGTATGGCATTCCGGACAAGTGGTTGGTTCGGGGTGTTACATGCACTGTTTTTAAAATTATTGAACCTAATAATTGTCACAGTAACATATGCACAGTAATTCACATTATTGAATCAATAATTGTCATTACACAGTAACGTATGCTTTCTTTTACATTATTGTTATCTCTATTATGATGTTATTTAAACAGTTGTATTTCATTAATTTATTGACTTGATATCTAAGAACTAACTATACTGTATTTATAACAATTAGTCATAATAATTGAATTGATAAAGTTATTTGTTTATAATATAAAGTTAGGTGATTATTAGGTAATATGAAATGAATGGTGTAGATTAAAGTGTGAATTATTGTTGAATAATTGAATTGATTTGTTTATAATATAAAGTTAGGTGATTATTAGGTGATATGAAATGAATGGTGTAGATTAAAGTGTGAATTATTGTTGAATAATTAAATTGATTTGCTTATAATATAAAGTTAGGTGATTATTAGGTGATATGAAATGAATGGTGTAGATTAAAGATAATATAATATTTGAAATGGATGGTGTAGATTAAAAGATGATCTTTAAATGAATGGTTTAGATTAAATGAATGATAAGATTTTTGGCTATAAATAGAAGCCTTAACTTAAGGATTTTTCATAAACTTCCTTACTTGTTCTTTCTTTCTCTCTCTAAATACTTCTTGTGAAAGTTCTCTCTAAGTGTGCTTAAGTCATCTTGAGTATTTGTGAAGATCTATAAGTATACGTGTACTGTTCAAGTTAATCAACCTCATTTAAATCAATATCCAGTCACGTGTTGAGGTAAGGGATACCATCTTTTTCATCTTCCATTATTCAAACGTACTATGGTAAGGGATTATCATTATTTGATTCTCGATAATAATATTGTTTCTTCCTTACTCATAAGACGTGCATTTTATTTCCATGTATTAAATTGTGGGAATAACCTTACGGAGCGGATTGCCGCCTGTTGGTGAATAACCTTTCGTATTCATTCATTATTAATCTCTGAGAATAACCTTACGGAGCGGATTGTCGCCTGTTTGGTGAATAACTCTTTGTACTCAAATTCTATTAAATTGTGGGAATAACCTTACGGAGCGGATTGCCGCCTGTTGGTGAATAACTCTTTGTATTAATTTCCTTCACCTTTTGTTAATCAAACCTGCTACGGTAAGGGATATTATTTTCTTTCATACTCCTAAATCGAAATTTATTATGGAACTATTGCTTCTATAATTCCTGAAAATATTATATGTTCCATAATAGTTGAACTTCATTATTTCAACTGAACCTTCCTATTTACGTGAACCTTTCTATTGAATTGTAACCGTTATTCTGAACTGTGGATCTTGAATATCATTTTTAAATTTCACTCCACATCATGTTGACAATTTGGACATTATTTGAATCTGTACAAAGTAAACTTCCGATACTTATTGTTATCCTATTTCTTCTGTTCATCATTTATATCATTCTAATCATCCAAAAATCAAGCTGTTGTGAATATCTGTGGCCGGGGGCACAGATGTGATATATTTGTTGAACAGATGATAGGTTAAAGGCGATATACTAGGTTAAAGGCGATACATCTGTTCGGTGTCTTTTATGGCACGTGGTGAATGTTCTCTTTGGCCCGTAGTGCAAAGATTAACTGTTGATTGGTATGATTATGACCAAAGGCTGAATCTGGTATAATCATGACCGTTGATGCTATATTGAATATCTTTGGCCCGTAGTGCAAAGATGAACTGTTGATGTGCATGATTATGATCAGGAACTGTGAATTTATATTATCATGACTAATGGTATTTCAGATGATAAAAGTTGATGATGTTTTTACGAAAAAGAGAAGCGAGTGGACATTATAGTCTGCATTATTCTTCTAATAGATTGTTCATTCCGCTGCTATTATTGATCTAAACATTGTTTAAGAATTTAACTGCAGTTTTTGATATAAACCTTGTAGTCTATTGTATTCTATCAAGAACTCAACTGTTGAAGGCTAATGATAATTTATTCGTCATTATCTTAGTCATGATATTTCTTACTGGGCTATTTGAGCTCACCCTTTCTTTTGTTCCATTGTTTTTCAACAGGAAATGAAAACATAACAGGGTCTAGCCGGGGAATGGAGTGAGGGTCCGAGGAATAGTTATCATAGTCTTCACGTTTTGTAAAATAGTGTGGCAATAATAGTGAAGACTTAGTTGTGTATTATTATACACTGTATTGTTGTACGTTGTGCTTTGTTGTAATAATTTTGTTGTAGTCTTTTGACGACTCAAGTTTGGGCTGTGTGGGCCCAGATTTGGGGGCGTCACAACTTTGGTGTAATGTCGATCTTAAACTATTTATAAATCAAGTAATTATATATTTTAACATATCACCCTCAAAGATAGTACTATATACGAACCATCCTTTATATGCAAAGGAATAATTATTTTTGTATATAAGAATTATAAGGATAAACTAGTTATTCAATCTTGAGGAATAAAATTATCTTGTATCACTCTCTTGAAAGGACTATAGTTCACAACACATCAAGTTAACATAACCCGCACTTGTAGTATTTATTGGTTACGTTATTAGAGGTTGAAAGTTAATTATTTATTTTATAACTTTTGGTAAAAGTACTATGTATAAAATTTATATATATATATATATATATATTCAATATAAAGATCAACTTGAATTTGCACAATAAATAAATGAATAAAAGTGAAAGTATTTTGTGTATATAGTGTTTAATATGAATGAATATAACTATAGTAACAATATTAAATGCAAATAAGAAAGTGATAAGTTAGCAAAAAATAAATAAAATTAATCAAGTGTGTGATAATAAGTGTATATGAGCAATATATATATATATATATATATATATATATATATATATATATATATATATATATATGCCAAATTATAATTCCTTCTTCTTAGTTCACTTTTTTAACCCACTAGAATCTAGCTTTGAGAGAATAGAGAGATCAAGTGTAGAGAAAAATGTGTGGGCAATTTCTTTGCTTTGGCTAGATTAGTAGAAAATGAAGGCATAGAAATGGTATTTATAGGTAAATTATTTTAGAATGCATGGCTTGGATTGCTTTAGATAAAATATGACCAAGTAGCCCTCATTTATCCTAGCAAAAATAATTTGTCATTTTGTCCCACAATACTTGCCCACATAGGAAAGGAAAAGTAATAAGGTTTACTTTTGCCCTTTCTTGTTTCTCATTTTTATTTGCCAACAAAGAAACGCAAAGTTGACTTTAGAAATAATTTTGCCAGCCAAGCCAACCAGGTAATGAGAAGGAAAAGAAAATTAACTTTTGATCCCACTTTGTACTCGTAAGTTTGTGCCAACTCAAAGGAATAGAAAGTAGGAATCTTGAAAAAATATTCTTCTAAGGCTATGTTTGTTTACAAAATAGATATTTGAAATTGAACTATTTATATTAATTTAAAACTATTTTCGATTTTTTTATCCTATCATGAGGGATTAATAATCCCTTAAATAGTCTTTGGATTATTTTTTTATCATTCTCAATGCTATTTATGAGGGATTATATAATCCCAAATTCATCATAGGATTATATAATCCCTCATAAATAGCCTTAAGAATGATAAAAAAATAATTCAAGGACTATTTAAGAGACTAATAATCCATCATCATAGGATAAAAAAGTCGAAAATAACTTTAAATTAATACAAATAGTCTAATCTCAAGTATACATTTTGTAAACAAACATAGCCTAAATATTTAATTTTAATTCTTTTTGGACTTTTGATAAAAATGGAGCGGAAAATGAAATTTCTAACCAAAACTAATAGTACTTGGAATTTTCAATTTTTGAAATAAACTTTATTGACGAATAGCATTACATTGTTGTAATGCATAAATAAATTTTACAACAGTCTGAAAAAACATTGAAAATAAACTAATGAAAATATATTGTAAGAAAGTATTTTATAGAAAAATAGATTTATAAAGTAATTTAAAAATACTTAATAGGAAATAATAATTATAAAAATAATAATATAGTAAACTCATAGAGATGCAATGCAATATAAAATCCTACGAAAAGAATTATGTTCTAGATTTTCGAAATAATTTTGTTAATATCCTTTTTGTTATCATCAAAACATTTAAATTTAATATCCCTTAACTTCAAAAAGAATTGTAAATCTAATTGCAAGTGAGTGCGTTATCCAAATGATATATAATTGCTTTTATTCCAAAAGAGAGATGGATGATTGAAGACGTTTATTTTTTAAAAGGAAATTGATATTTTTATATGAGATTTTAATATTTTTACATATAGAATTCATATATAAAATTTATAGTGACGGTTTAACAGTCATTATATATCTATGTTAACACTTTTGGTGAGACCTATATGTGAAAATATCAAAATCTCATAAAAATATTAATTTCCTTTTGAAAACTTTCTTCTCGTTTTGGATGTTTATATATATAAAAAAAATTATCTTTCAATTTTTATAAAACTCTTATTTTAGCCCTATAATTTATATACATAACGAATGTATCACTCAGTACTGGTATTTATAAATAATTGTTCTTATTTACTCTAACTTATTCCTACCAAATTATAGTTTTTAGATTAAAATAAGTTGATTTTGCTGTATTTAGTGTAGCTTATATAAATAAGTTATAATTACGATAAAATTTTGTTAAAATGATTAATGTTTGAATGAAATTCAAATAGACGTACACTAGAGAATTATGTTTAGGGCAGGTCTACAAATAGGAAATGGTGTGCAATGTTTTCAACAAAAGTTAAGTATTAGACAGAGATTAAAAGATAAAATTATTTACAAATTAAAATATAAGGAAAGAGAAAAAAGTATTAGCAAAAGGTATCACATAAATGAAGAGAAATTCTCATTTAACATCATCAATTAACCGAATTTAAATAGACTCGGTGTTTGCACGACCTGCCATACTATAAATTAGTGAAATGATTAATATTTTTATATCGATCTTTCGGTCATTAAATCAAAAATAGCATCAGATAGATGAATCACTAGTTCAATCAGTAATCAAAACGTTATTAAATTAGTGATGTCGTAAATATATAAAAATATATATTATTAATAATTAATAAAATTTTAAAATATATAATTTTTTATAAGCTAAAATATAATAAAATTATATTATAATATTGCTAAAAATATTTTTGTAAAAAAAAAACACACTTTAAAACCGGGTTAACTAACCGGTTTTACCAATCAAACCAGTGGTCAACCGATTTTTGACCAAATTAGTTGAACCGGACCTGAAAGTGAATCGGGTCCCGGTTCAACCGGTCTGACCGATCAGTCCAGGTTTCAAAATATTGCTATATATCTATATTTAACTCCTTATTTCCCATTAAATTATTGACAATTAAGCATAATTAAAAGTCATAGTCAAACTTCATCCTTGGTTATTAACATACCCGCTCCGTTTCAAAATTAGAGATATAATTTGACTTTTAAAATCAATCGACAACATGTTAAACTTTAAATTGATGCAAATTTATTTAATTTTTGTTGATACAATTATTATAATTGTATATTATATAACGAAAACTATTAATTATAAATTTTATTTCATTCTAAACTTTTATGAGTCGTACCAATTTAAAATTTTAATATCTCATTGTTTAACCTCAAAAGTCAAATTATATCTATAATTTTAAAGCATATTGAAAAATATATATGCTGACTACAAGGAGCATAATATTAAGATAATTTTTTTTTTCCTTTTCTAAGTATTTGGTTATGAGGTTTTTTGAATTCATGCGAAAAAAATGAAATATATTTGCTAAATTTGTTGAAGTGTGGGAGGAAACTAATTTGTATTAAACATGTTATAGTTGTTTGTTGTTATTAACACTCCATTTAAAAATTTATTCATTTTTATTTAGGATGTTTTAATTCAATTTATATATAAAAATAATAATCTCGACACTCTTTTTTTTTAATTTGGTATAAATTTTTAATAACCTCAACCCTAAAAGTCATAACAATTACTCATCAGATTAACCCATTTATCATATCAGATTTTTTTTTATTATCCATTTATCATATTTAGTCATATTACATTTTTTATTAATAGTAATTTATCTAAGAATTACAATATCCTTTTTGGTTAAATGAGCATACCAAAAATTAATTGGAATGAGGATGTAACAGAATTTCAACACATCCATATCCAAACATTGGAATCCCATCATTCCAACATACCACTTGGCCCTGGAGCTGCAAATCTAAACCCCACAAGCCGACCTTGGGTGAATTGTGGATAAAAATATTTGTTTTCAAGGTCATAAATAAGATTTCTTCTCATTTTCCCCAAAAATAAATACATAAATAAATACAAAATTATTCAAAAAAAATAAAACATAAAGTATATGGTAATTACTTGAATGTCTTTTTTTTTTCTATTCTTTTTTTAGCATTCCAAACAGCAAAGAACAAGAAAAGTAACATGATGACATTATCAAAGTGTCCCAAAACAAGATTTGTTGGTCACTTCTAGCATGTCTAAGTGTTGATACTTGATAGTTACATTAGTAATCATCAAACAAATGATTTGATTACTCGCCAACTAAATCCTGAAAACCAGATGAACTCATCATCAAGAACTAAAAACAGGAATCCCTACATTTTTCTGTATATTTCTTCTAGTATTTTTGGCCACCACAAAATCTAAACTACAACTCCATAAATCATTGTTTTACAAATGGATGATTTCGATGTTACAATGATTAATTAAAATTGAATAAATAACGGTGGCTTGCTCCCCATACGAAAACATTTACTAACCTCAACACTGCTTCCGTTAGATGTGGTACTACGGGGAAAATGGTTAATGGTCTTGAATTTTGATTATTAATAAGAGGTTCAAAGCCCAGAAAACTGGAGCTGCAGCAGGATGGTATGGTTGGGAGTAGCTCATTCTTCAGTCTGCTTCTTGCCAAAAGCCAAATCAAATATTTCGTTGTAATCGTTTACGAAATGTGCCTCAAGGCCTTCCTTTACATTAGAAGCAAGCTCGTCAAAATCTCTTCTATTTGCTGCAGGAAATATGAGGGTCTTCACTTGACTACGCCGCGCTGCTATCGTCTTCTCCTTGACCTTTTGCACAAGAAGAGAAATCCATGAGATCAGAGGATCCAGAACATGAAACAAACAAATGCAGGAAAGAAAGTTAAAATATTATCCATATTAACACCAAAAGAAATTTGAAGGGGGGAAAAAAGTTACTTACAAAACTTATTTGATTTATCCGATTATTTAAACGTTTTGTAATTTACTTTATTTTAGTAAATGCAGAAAGTTAAAATATTTTCCACCACGTAATAGTTAACATACCCCACCAATTGGAAGGATCCTCCCTGTAAGAGTTACTTCCCCAGTCATTGCCATGTCCTTCACCTGCTTGTTCATGGCAAGAGAAAGCAAGGATGTGATCATGGTGCAACCAGCACTAGGGCCGTCCTTAGGGGTAGCACCTGCAGGGACATGGAGATGAACCTTGGAATTGGCAAAGAAGGGATTCTCAGGTTCCTTTGCAGCTAATATTGCTCTGGAGACTGTGTGAGCAATCTGGGCACTTTCCTTCATCACGTCTCCAAGCTGTCCGGTAAGAATCAAGGCCCCTTTACCCTCACCTTGCTCCACGCTGGTAGTTTCTATATACAATGTAGAACCACCCATTGCAGTCCAAGCAAGACCCATCACAACTCCAATTGGTGTCTTCTCGTATATGCGCTCCGCTTGGAAAACAGGTTTTCCAACAAAATCCGATAAGTTTGATTCATCAACCAACACTTTCTCAACAGACTTTGTTTCTTCACCTTCCAGTTGCACCTCGGTTTCTGTAAGGTCCTGCCAAAATGACAACCACCAATAACATCAAAATCTAATAAGCCAACATATAAATCCAAAACAATAGAAAGTCGGAAACTAGAACAAGTAGCTGTAGGTTTTTGAAAACTATCCTACTGTAAATCTGAGAAAATACAGAAAACACTGGCTGACTTGTGAAAGTGTACCCACAACTTCCAATCTTCCTTAATTATGGTGTGTGTTTTTCTATTTGCCATCTGTGTCTGTTCGTTTGAGTTTTTCTGTTAGCATTTTGAACTCATCATTAATAAGCAAGTTTTTATTTGTGCGTATTTTGGAGAGAGTTGACATATTCTTAAAAAATGGATTAGAAAGAACAGAGAGAAACGAGGAAGCAGGAAAGGCACAAATTTCTGTCATTCTACTCTCTGATGACAGATTATTTACATTTACCTTATCAATAAATGAAGGTCAAAAGCAATGACAGACAATGACGTTAAACGGGTACCGTAAAATTTCAACATGCAAACCAGCATAAAGTGTGATTCTCTAGATACCTTTGCATCAAGAGCCTGATCAGCAGGGAGCTCAGTTTTGTCATTTGAAAGAACCACCTCGACTATTTCAGCTGCTTCAGAAGTTTCAGAAACCTTTTCATCAGTGTTACACTCAGCCGATTCAGACTCAACCTGACCATCACCATCAACTGTGGTATCGTCAGTTGTAGATTCTGATTTGCCCACATCAGGTCCCACATCCTGAAAAACAGCTGCGGGAGGATCAGATGTTGCTCCTTGTCGCACAAGTTGCAGAGCAATCTGCCAGGCAGTCACATAAGATTCTAGTGTTAGAGCACGATCAACAAAAGAGTCCTACATAGATGCATAACTCACCTAGTCTCAAGGAATCAAAAGAACAAATTCCAAGCAGGCCATCATAATATTGATATCACATACATCAGATTAAATCATTTTTCTTCATAAAAACAAAATAACAGAAAAATATATATTACAAACCTTGCGGTAAATCTTCTCAATGTGCTTTTGAAGATTTCGTACTCCTGCTTCTCGACAGTAATTTTCTATCAAAGCAAGAAGAGCTGCATCGGTCACTTCAACCTGTAGCAAGTCGGTTACATAAATTTTGTATACCCATTGTTCTACGTATCTTTCAATCTATCTATCTACATATATATATATATATATATATATATATATGGAAAATATAATATAAGGCAGCCTTAGCCAAGCTTGACTAAGGCTGCTTAATAAAACGACGTAGTTTTATCCCCTAGAATTAAGTTTTCCATTTTAGGGTTTTTAAAAAAAACATAATTATAATTTTTTTACAAAACTACGTCGTGTTGCCTTGGAAAACCTTGACTAAGGCACGCTTTAGATTACCTTTCCCCATATATATATTAACACTATAATATGTACAGAAAGGTAGTTATGTCTCACTGTAAAATCTAAAAGCAAGCACTGGTAGTAGCCAGCATAATCAGTTATGACTTATGAGGTCCAACTGAAGGCATTCAATGAAAGCACAAGAGTGAAATGTAAACTTGCAACACATCAACCCCAAAAGTATCGAACAAAGGGAGAAAAGATGAAAAACCATCAGAGATAAACTTCCAAGGACTTAGCATATCATTATAATGAACACATCAACCACAAAGTAAGGAAAAAGGTAGACGGTATCCCTGACGCAATCCCCTGGATACCTAAAACCATAATTTAGGCTCATTAACATTGATAGAAAAGAAAGAAGAAGATGAACCACCAGGAATCCAAACATACACATTATCATAAGCTTTCTCAAAGTCCTGCTTGAGAAATTGACGAACCCTTCTAGACATATCTTCTATAACCTCATTGACAACCAAAGCTGCAGCCACAATCTGTCAACACCACCCCCAAATGCCTAAACAGCAGCTTGGTGAGAACTAAAAAATAATGCTAAAATGAGGCAAAAATCCTTTAACGCTATTCACAATACTAAAGAGACAAAAATACTTCAGATTGCTAAAATGATCACAACCTTCAACCAAAGGAAAAACTATAACCGACTTGGAGTACTTTAAGCAAGGTGATAGACAAGAGTAAACTACAATCTAAGGAAAGAGTTCCGCCTTCCATGAGGAGAAAACAAAAGCTATCTGAAGGTATATATATAAGTACTTTACAAGTAAAAAATTAGTATCCTTAATTTTTTAAAAGAAAAAATCACGATTTAAAAGCTATATTTAAGATAAACGAGTACAAAATGGAAAGAATCCGTTATGGTTATGGTGGAGAGAATCGGGTCAAATTTTAGAGTTTATAAAAGTAGCTTATAGCTAGCAGCAGACAAATCCCATATACCTCATATACTGAGGCATTGAAACGCTAGAAGGACACTTAATTAATATAATGGTTTGAATAGCCAAATCAGCCTCAGTCATGTCATAATAATTCAATCACCAGATCTATATAATAATGAATTTCATTAGATATATAACAAAAAGATGATGTACTAAGTTTCTATTACTCCACCCAAAGATACGCATTATTGTTTTCCAGCTTGATTATTAAGGACATTTTTAAGCTGGATGCCATTCATGCCTGGTTATCCATTCCTGTCATTATTTCAAAATATCTGTTGCTAACATAATTATCAAAATTATTAATTAAATGTGCATTATTTTTTAGTTTCATTCCTAACATCCACCTATTTTCCTTTAATGTATAAGAGCGACAAACAACACGACAAAAGTTAGATACTTCAACTAAACACCTTTGCGCTCTCGGCAAGGAAAATAAGGTGTATATACATCAAACATCAAGATGCAATACCCAACCCAATTCACACGAAAAAAATTTGGGAAAAACTAGAGTTGAATATAGAAGTTTGGAATAGTCATTGCTTGCAACTTGTATTTAGCTTTAGGTCATGTTACAAAGTACAAACCTAGTCGAGCAAAATTAGCAAATAAGTTCAATCAATGCTTAAAAGATAAGATAGGAAGAAAACACAAACACGAACTTCTTGGCTCAACTTGGCTTAATCTGCACTGTAACTCTGTTTAGGTGGTACATAATTTTACCATTTCTTATTACTTTTGATGTTAAACGAAAGAAACTTTAGATAGTTGTTATTTGCTAATGATTAATCAAATCCAAAATCAACACAGTAAGATGGGGAGAGAGAAAGGGAGAGTGGAGGATACTAAGGGGGGAGAGAGAAAGAGAGAGAGGGAAAACCTGTTCAGGCTTGATACCACATGCTTCACGGGTGGTTTTCTCTAAATAGTCCCTCGCGATGTGCGTCTTTTCATCAGTAATATAACCAGCAATTGAAATGATCTCCATTCTGTCCAATAGAGGATTGGGTATCATTTCCACAACATTGGCAGTACATACAAATAAAACCTGCCACAAATGCAAGGATGAGTCACCCGAGTCATATTTTGCATTCCATAACGACAATTATTTGTAAAAGTGAGGAGTAGTGTAAAAACATGTACATGTGTTATACTAGGAGCGCAAACCAAAAAAAGGTAAGAAGCACAAACCTATGCCTCGAAAGAATATAAAGTTACAAACTAAACTACAAAACACTTGGAATATATTATAATAGAAAGGATACACTATTCTAACAATACATATTTGATGCAGGAGGATCTGAGCCTTATGATGCCCACTTCTCAGATAATTCAATGATAGCCCTGAATTATATGGAGAGAAGGAATTGGTGCAAGATTAACAAATGCCAATCGAAGTGGGGTTGGGCTTTGGGGTCGGAAGTCGGGTCGGGCTTCGGAAGAGAGGTCGGCTTCGGGAGTTATGCAGTCAGGAAACCCTTTTGTTTATTTATTTATTTATGTTTTATATATATATATAAGATATTTTGTAATTCCACATGACTATATCACGTGGGTTGATGGGATGATTATGATATGTTAGTTTCTTTGACAGGAACTTTCAGAGATGTAAGTTTTTGACAGAATCTTCGGCGCTGATGATAGTTTCTGTCAAAAACTTACCTTCCATCAAAAACTCCAGTTTTCTCGGCAATCTTTGACTATTTAACCCGGCTTGTGGGTTAAAAGAGAGGGGTTGTTGAATATTAAATTTTAATCTAAGAACTAAGAGGTCTCTCTGTTTCTTTTTGGGTAAATCTCTTATACTTTTACCTGTAAATTTTATATTAACTTGGCCCGCCGAATAATCACTATCCAGCCAATCATTAGTTGGTATCAAAGCTCAAGCATCTTTTCTGGAGTTATTTTCATTAGTTTCAATGGCTAGTGGTCGTGGACCGATTCCAACTGAGAAAGTCCCACTCCGTGATTGTAACGTTTAGAATGTAATGATTGAGGATTTACAGCGACATGTTGCAGAGCTAATCCGACGTCTATCAGCGCCAAATCTGGGTTGTCGTGGACAGGTTCTGAACGAGGAAGTCTCGCACCTTGACTGAAAGGAAGAGAAATATGATTCCGAATCCAGTCTCGATAACCCATAACGGCGTGGGCGAAATGATCATCGTCGTGATCAGGGTTTTAAGGTGAAACTACCGGAGTTTTCTAGTACGCTACATGTTGAAGGATTCATCGATTGGGTGAATGAAGTGGAACGAATCTTCGAATATAAGGAGGTTACAGAAGATCTCAAAGTGAAACTAGTTGTCATTAGACTCAAAGGCAGAGAGCATCAGCTTAGTGGGAGCAATTAAGACGTTCACAAGAAAGGCAATTAAGAGATAAAATTACGGATTGGGAAAAGATGCAGTCGCACTTCCTTCCCTTCGGCTATACTCGGTCCCTATTTAAGTGGCTACACTTATTAAGGCAAGGGAACAGATCCGTTGATGATTATATGGAAGAGTTCTACCAATTGATAGCCCGTAATGATTTATCAGAGACAGAGGAGCAATTGGTGGCAAGATATTTAGGGGGTCTTCGGTTGCCGCTATAGGATGTACTCGGTCTCCATTCCCTATGGACTATTTCTGAGGCTTATTAGCGCACATGATGTAGAACAACAGAAGAACAAGAGAGCGATGATGAAGAGCACTCCACCCAGTAAACCGATGCAACCACAACAACCTCGTCCTCTACTACAACCACCACAAGATAACCCCAGTTCTAGTATTCGATGTTTTAAATGTGGTGAACAAAGACACAAGGCCAACGAGTGCCGGAAACCTAATAATCCGAAGGGGAAAAATCTCCTAATCGAGGAAGATGGAGTGGGTGATATGGAAGAGTGGGGAGAACCCGTGTATGATGACTACAAGGAAGAAGATGCGCTGTATGGAGGTGGCCATAAGACTCTAGTCATTCGCAAGAGTTTGCTAACTCCAAAACATGATTCAGAAGATGATTGGTTGAGAACCAATATATTTCACACAACTTGTACGGTGGCAGATAAAATCTACAAGCTAATTATTGACAGCAGTAACTGTGAAAATGTTGTATCCAAAGAAGCTGTTCAAAAGTTGCAGTTGTAAACGGATAGGCATCCCAAGCCATATAAGCTGTCGTGGCTAAGCAAAGGCAATAGGTATGAGTGGATAGAAAATGTCTTGTATCATTTTCCATTGGTAAGAAATATTTTGATAATACTTGGTGTGATGTGGTATCTATGGATGCGTGTCATGTCTTGTTGGGTCGACCTTGACAATATGATCGAAGTGTCATTCATGATGGTTAGAGGAACACGAACTCCCTTAACCTCAAAGGGAAGAAAATGGTGTCAGCACCGCCTCGGGAAGAAGGCAGTTCGGTTCAGCCAGTCAATAATGCCAATTTGTTGTCTATGTCAAGGTTTTTCACCGAGGTAAAGAAAGAAGGGGTAGTATATGCTTTACTTCCATGTAAGAGTAATGCAACCGATGGGAACAGCAAATTACCCATCGATGTGCAAGAACTGCTCTCAAACTTTTCTGATCTAATGCTTGAGGAGCTTCCTTCTGGGTTACCACCGATGAGGGATATCCAGTATCAAATTGACCTTGTACCAGGATCGAGTTTGCCGAACAAACCAGCATACCAACTCGGCCCCAAGGAGTCTGAAGGGCTACAACGACAAGTAGTGGATCTAATGGAGAAGAGTTATCTCCGTGAAAGTATAAGCCCCTGTGCCATGCCAGCTCTAGTAGTGCCGAAGAAAGATGGTTCTTGGCACATGCGTATTGACAACCGAGCAATTAACAAGATCACGGCAAAGTATCAGTTTCCAATGCCTCGTCTAGACGACATGATGGATTAGCTGTCGAGAGCTAAGGTTTTTTCCAAAACTGACCTTAAAAGCGGATACCATCAGATTAGAATCAGGCCTAGAGATGAATGGAAAACATCGCTCAAGACGCAGCATGGATTGTATGAGTGGATGGTCACTCCTTTCAGTCTTTCTAATGCACCCAGTACATTCATGAGATTCATGCATCAAGTATTACAACCCTCTATGGGGAAGTTTGTGGTCGTTTACTTCGATGACATTTTGATCTATAGTTCGAACTGGGAGTCGCACCATGAGCACCTTCGAGCTATTCTTGAAATATCAAGGAAGGAGAACTTATTTGTTAACCAGAAGAAGAGCTCTTACTTTACAACTTCGGTAAGTTTTTTGGGATTTGTTGTCTCAACCGAAGGAGAACATGCCGATCAGTCCAAGGCTACTCGGGAATGGCCAACACCAAAGACCATACATGATGTCCTGAGTTTTCACAGGTCGGCGTCTTTCTATCGAAGGTTCATCAGGAACTTCAACGCCTTAATTGCACCTGTCACCGAATGCCTCAAGGGTCGAGAATTCCAGTGGTTTGAAGAGGCCGAAACCAATTTTCAACTGGTTAAGAAAATGATGACCGAGACACCAGTATTAGCACTTCCTGATTTTTATAAGGTGTTTGAAGTCAATTGTGATGCCTTTGGGATCGGCATTGGTGGTGTTTTGAGCCAATCGGGTCGGCCAGTTGCATTCTTCAATGAAAAGCTATCGGGGTCCAAGAAGAACTACTCCACCTATGATTTGGAATTCTATACCATAGTTCAGTCACTAAAACATTGATGTCACTATCTGGTACAGCGGGAGTTCATTTTTTTCACTGATCATGAAGCCTTGAAGTACATCAATGGACAACATAAGCTCAGCCGAAGACATGCTAAATGGGTGGCGTACTTGCAACAGTTCACTTTTACCTTGAGACATCAAGCTGGGAGTTTAAACCGTGTTGCAAATGCACTAAGCCGACGTGCATTACTCCTTAGTACTTTGAACAACAAAGTTATTGGTTTTGAAGCTTTTACCCATATGTATGCGGATGATCTTTCCTTTGGGAAGATAGTTTGAGAAGTACAAGAAGGTCAGCAACATGACTTTATTTTACACCAGGGATATTTGTTTCGTGGACTGCAATTATGCATTCTGGATTGCTCACTTCGGCAACAGATCATTAGTGAAATTCACAACAAATACCACTTTGGGCAAGACAAAACTTTGGCCTTGAATGCGACTGATTAATATTGGCCGAAGATATCTAGTGATGTGGCTCACCACGTAGAGCGATGTAATATATGTCAGAGGTCCAAGGGAGCTTTTGCTAATGCGGGGTTGTATACTTCCGTACCTATTCCTAAAGCTCCATGGGTCGATGTTAGCATGGATGTTGTGCTAGGCTTACCCTGAACCCAACGAGCCATGGATTCTATTTTTGTGGTAGTTGATAGGTTTTCCAAGATGGCTCATTTCATTGCTTGTTGGAAGACCATGGATGCTGATCGGATTACTCATCTTTACTTTCGAGAGATTGTGCGTCTGCATGGTGTTCTGAAGTCAATTACTTCTGATCAGGATATCAAATTTATGAGCAATTTTTGGAAAAGCCTATAGGGAAAGCTCGGGACACAGTTGAACTTCAGCAGTGCTTATCATCCTCAAACCGATGGTCAGACTGAGGTAATGAACAAGATTCTAGGTAATCTTCTACGATGTCTGACTGGAACTAAGCCGAAGCAGTGGGATCTAGCGCTATCTCAAGCGGAATTTGCATAAAACCGATCAAGGAACCGAACTACCGGATTGAGTCCTTTTAAGAGTGTGTATGGTCAGAATTCATCCAGAGTTCTAGACTTGACTCCTATTCCAAGGGTCGAACATATTAATCCAAAGGCGGATGAAATGGCAGAACATCTTCGAAATATCCATGACAAGGTTCAACGATCCATTCAGGAAAGCAATGCCACATATAAGGATCGGGTTGATACCCAGTCATCTGCGGACTTCAGACGTTTTTAATGTTAAACATTTGAGTCCTTGTTTTGGGGAGTCCGACAATAACCAAGTGAACTCGAGGACGAGTTCTTTCCAACCTGAGGTGACTGATGCAAGAGGATATGAGCCTGATGATGCCCACTCGTCAAATAATTCAGTGATAGCCCTGAATTATATGGAGAGAAGGGATTGGCGCAAGATTAACAAATGCTGATTGAAGTGGATCGGGCTTCGGGGTCGAAAGTCGGACTTCAAAAGAGAGGTCGACTTCGAGAGTTATGCCGTTAGGAAATCATATATATATATATAATAAAATACAACCCATTTTGAATTCAAAATTTGATAAACCACAACAATACTCAATTTCACACCCAGTCATTCAAATTTGAATTCAAAATAATAATATCTTACACACACAAATTCCACCCAAATCAACAATTCATTTCACACTCATTCATTCAAATTTGAATTCAAAATAATAATAATAATAACAACAATAACAACAACAATAATAATAAAAATAATAATAAAAATAACAATAATTATGACAACAACAACAACAATAATGATAATGATAATGATAATGATAATAATAATAATAATAATAATAATAATAATAATAATAATAATAATAATTATTATGACAACAACAACAACAACAATAATAATTATTATAATAATTATAATAATAATATAATAACAATAATAATTATTATAATAATTATAATAATAATAATGATAATGATAATAACAATAATAATAATTATAATAATAATTATTATGTTAATAATAATAACAATAATAATAATAACAACAACAACAACAACAACAACAACAACAACAACAACAACAACAATAATAATAATAATAATAATAAAAGTAATAATAACAACAACAACAACAATAATAATAATAATAACAATAATAAAAATAATAATAATAACAATAATTATAATAATAATTATTATTATAATAATAATTATTATTATAATAATAATAATAATAATAATAAAAACAACAACAACAACAACAATAAAAACAAAAATAACAATAATAATAACAATAATAATAATTATTATTATTGTGGTGGTGTTGTGAATTATGATAATTGTTATGTGTGACTGTAAGTTATTTTAGGTTGTAAAACGTCTTTAAGTAATATAGTATTTTTCGAATTTTAATCTAATTTTTCGTTACGTCGTGCCTTCAAGTACGGACAATTACTAGTGTGTGTGTGTATATATATATATATATATCAGATATTTTGTAATTCCACGTAACTACATCACGTGATTGATGGGATGATCATGATATGTTAGTTTATCTGACATGAACTTTCGGCAATATAAGTTTCTGACAAAATCTTTAGCGCTGATGATAGTTTCCATCAGAAACTTACCTTCCGTCAGAAACTCCAGTTTTCCTAGCAATCTTTGGCTATTTAACCCGGCTTATAGGTTAAAATAGAGGGATTGTTGAATATTGAATTTTAATTTAAGAACTAAGAGAAGATTTCTTTGTTTCTTTTTGGGTAAATCACTCATGGTTTTACCTGTAAATTTCATATTAACTTAGCCCGCTGGATAGTCACTATCCAGCCCGGCGTCAATATTATAGTTTTAAGATGTAAAAGATTTTTGTCACAGTAGTAAAGTGGTGCCATGGCATCTAAGCAAATGGTCCCCCCCCCCCCCTCCCCCCCCAAAAAAAAAAAAAAAAAAAATTTGCGTGTGGCAATGCATATATATATACACACACACAAACTCTCACATGCATAGATGCATTGTACATATTATTATTACTGTTGAGCAATAGGAAAGTGCAACTTCACAGATGTTCCAAGCTCAGTGAATTAAATAAAAGAAAGCATGTAAAACAAAGGCTAGTAGTTCAAAGACAGCAAACTAAGATATTCTCATAAATGCATGACACGAATATTAATTTGAAAGTATAATATAGATTTTTAGTTTCTACTTTAAATATTCAAAAGGTATAGAGAGGTAAGTAAATTAAGGAGCCACTCTCTTTATCCCAAAACGAGAGGTAAATAAGAAGATACTGGGGACTAAGATGATGATGACTGTCAAGACAAGTGCAACAATGAGAGATTGGAACTTGGCTAAGGTAAAAAGTTCTCTCAACAAGATCAAAACCAAAGGGAAACAATAACAGCTGAGTGTTATGCAGGTCATTCTTTCAACAGTGATTACATTGATTTTTAAATTTCTGTTGCACTTGCTTTGCTTTCTGGATTAATCCTTTAGGAATTTGCTCTTATCAGCAGTAGCCAAGGACCATGCTACATTATGAAGCCATGTCAAAAGGTGTAACTAAGATGACATTTGAAACATAAAATAGTCATATATTGGCATCCTATTCTATGGATACAGATATTTGTATTATGGAAATGTTGTAGTTGAACATGATTTTCCAGAACAATAATTTCTCCGTAATAGTGTATCATTTTGTTGACTTACGATAAACCTGAGAACCACCCCTGCTCATGTTATTTTAACAAACAACTTCACAGATAAAAGGAATTCCTATATAGATAAAGATATGAAATATAATAACCCACACTAACAAACCTTCGATAAGTCAATTGTAACATCAAGATAGTGATCTAGAAAATTGGCGTTTTGCTCTGGATCAAGAAGCTCCAACATAGCACTTGCTGGATCACCTGCATGTCCCCTTCCCAGCTGAAAAAAGAGGGGGTAGGGGGGGATTGACATTATATTTTAAAAATTAATCAGTAAAATGGATATTCAATACCATTTGAAACAAAAGTTGTACATTGTTAATGGTTTGTGGTGCTCATATATTTCAGCACAGAATCCCCTTGGACTCCATGGGAGTACAGGAAATTCAACCTGAAATTCTATTGACAAGTAATATATGATCATAACTTCAACATTATATACACTACTAGAGCCGACCATATGATACCTTGTCAATCTCATCAATCAGCACAAGAGGGTTTGCTGTACCCACGCTTTTAAGACATTGAACCATCTTTCCCGGCATTGCACCAATATAGGTTCGACGATGCCCCTGAAGTAATTTAGAAGTCAATAATGAAAGCAAGACATGCTTAATGTGAATGTAGAATCATGTGCTTATTCAGTTCTTAAAGCTGTTTTCTCTACCTTGATTTCGGCAACATCAGACAATCCACCAACAGAAAATCGGTAGAACTTACGGTTCAAGGCACGTGCAATTGAACGACCAATGCTTGTTTTACCCACTCCAGGGGGACCAGAGAGACAAATGATTTTTCCTATGATAAGATGAAATACGCTTTAATTTTTATTCTTATGGAGGCAAAAGGTATTGTTAAATGGTCATTATAGTTGTTGTAACTTGCAAGCATCTTCACGTCTAAACTATCAGAAGATAGCAACTGTCAAATTGCTCAGCAAAGAAAACAAATTGATTGGAAAAACATTTATCCTTACTCAAGAATACCGATAAACTATAAAGCATATTAAATGAACAAAAGATTCTCCAACAGAAGGGGATTTACGAAAAAGTTTTCTACTTCCAGAATTCATTTGCCTGCCATTGGGCCATACCCATGTTATGCTCCCCGTGAAAGTATCCAAAGAACTGAAAGATCGACAACAAAAACATGCGGCAGTTTGCATAATTTCACCATTTGTTACTCATTATGGACCTAGAGGAACGTTAGGATCTTCAGAGCTAGTTCTACTGCTGTCCAACTTCCCCACCTATTCGCTCCACCCATGCACCACTTCTGCCCAAATGGGTATCGTTATCATATATTTCCACCCTTAGAAACCCAAATATGTATAGTATAAATCCCCCATAGAAACCCAATCTTACTCATTTCACCTCCGGATTTCACCAAAATACAAGTCAACCGGAAGTGGAGCTCACAGACATATAACTTCCAGCTCCAAAGGAAGATGAAAGCTAGCCAACGTATCATCATCCACTGTTATAAAGCTAGTGCATTCTTTACCGATTGCACAGAAAGTGTTTTTTCCCCAATGCAAGAATTCAATTCGGCTTCTAACACGCTTGGTTGAATGACAGAAATCAAGAAATAACAGCTCCTCATTCACATAGCATCGCTTAAAATAGATAATTTGTCAGTACCTCCTCTGATGGAAATTTGAACAGAAAGATGGAGCATGTCCTTCACCCCCACTACCCGCCACCTTCAGTGGAGAATGACCCATCATTGCATCTGCGATGCAGCCAAAATATTTGCCCCACAATTCGAACTTTCTGGTATTTTCCCATCTTTGGATGATACAGTGAGTGTTTCTTCGTTGGTTCCAACACACTCACCCACCCACCAAACATCTATGCAAGAACTTTACTACTCCTTCACTCCATATTAGTTGCAACACTTAGTTTAGAGCGTGCAACACAGCTTTTAAGACGCACCGAAAGCATATTTATATACTCTATTATTATCAATATTACAAATATTTTAAAAAATAAGACTCTCCTTCCGACATTAATCACAGCACCTCTTTTACAGTGTGTGGAACAGAGTTCAAGTCATGCTAAAAGTATTATTACATATTTAATAATTATATATTTTGGTATATACAAATGTTATATTTTTAACTATATTACAAATTTTGTTAGAACAAAATATTTAAATAAGTTTTTAGCAAACACAATAAAAAAGATGTTGCAATTAATATGGGACAAAAGAAGTATTAAGCACTTTCAGTAGGCCTCAAAATTCATACCAAAAATTCAAAGTCCGACCCCTCACTGCCCTTCATCTTCTTCACCTTCGCCAAAGAATTAGGCCACCATTGAATCTCTTATCCAAGGACTTCCAACCGAACCTACTTCCCAGCTCTAGTAGGTGCATATAGACCATCGCGGCCACTTGTAAACCACTTCAATCACCACAAAATCATCCTCTTTGCTTACAACACCCACACTCCTCTTGACTTAGACCTTTATTTGTTCCAGCCGCCATGGCTAGGCACTCATAGGACCATCTCATCCCAATCAGTACAACAAACGAAGATAGGCCACCACCACATATGAAGCACGGACACCTCCCAGAAGCCTCTGAGTAGGTGTCAGGACCGCGTTGAATACGGACATGCCTTGAACACATCCCCAACAAGAACCCATATTTTATTTATTTATTTTTTAAAAAAATAAATGTCGGACACTACTAGGACAGGACAGAATAAAGGAAAAACAAATTATTAGGAATTTATATAGTTGTGACGTTAGATTTATTTTATCCATTTCGAGATCAAAGGATTTAAGATAAAGTATTGAAGCAAACTAACAACAAATACTATTAATAACAGTAATATTAGACTATTTCTGCTAATATTGTCGCACACGATTATGATATAGCAATATTATTCGACCACATCTGGTAATATTTGTTTTACTAATGTCTAGAAAACATACCTAGTGAACTTGTTTGTGTAAATGTGTAGTAAATTTCTTTAAATAATTAAATTTATTTACTGTTGAAATAAACTTATATTTATTAGATATAAATTAAAATTTTATATGTAATCCCAACGTATCATCTCCTTTTTTGGGATAATGTCATGTGTTTCCCGTGTTGCATATATCGTGTCGCATCCCATGTCCGTATTGATGCTTCATAGTGCATCAACTTTCTCTCTCATAGTGTGTAGGATCATCATTCTTCTTAGAATGTTACCATATCACTATGAAATGAAGTACACATATAGTAAGCTTAATGCCAATTAACTAAGTTAAAGGCATTGAAGATTAATATTTGTTCGATAGTTGATACCCATCAGTGATTTATAGTTGAACATCCTCTTTCCATTAAAAATGCTACTTATTAACTCAAGCACTAATCTTTAGATTCTCTTGCATAGTACACCATATATATTTAAGCATTACTTTGGCTCATCAACCCTTATATATAAAAAGCTGTAAAGCAATCCAATTGATTGAAAAAATTGTTGTGTTGTCTCAGATGGTTACAAGGAAAAAAAAAATCGAGTTCACTCTGACGAGTTATTCGAGAGGATACAATGGATTTCTCAATTGCCCAATCATCTATCCACTCTTCATCTGCTCCTCAATAAATCCCCCTCAAATCCCTTCTCAATTTCGGCAAGTCCCGATCTCAATCTCATCATCAGACCAATAGATACTTCAGCGTGTTATTTGTGTTACTTCGGCGAGTCCCCATGGGCCGATTTCGGCTTGCTTTTTGAACCACATATTCCCAATTCTTTGGGGATTTGGAAAACCAAATAATGGACGAGCATCATCATGGCTTTGGGGGTGACAAAGTTCCTCTATTAAACATAATAGTAAGTCTCCTATTAATAATTTGTAAATTTTGCAATTCTTTTTATATATAGGGGTTGATTAATCCAACTTATGGATTTTGTTTAGTTATGGATTCAGTAGATGCCCGTATAGAATAGTCTGATTTATGTATAGATTTGCTCTTTTTTCATAAGTTTTCCTAGCTGGCTCATAATTTTGTGTTTGCTACTTAAATTTACCCTTTTTTGCTGGGTCATGAGTGTTTTTGTATTCTTGAAGTTAGATATGTTTGCAAATTTGAAATGTTTCAAGTCTAATTTCTGTGTTTATATCATAATTATAAAAGCATAGTCACATTTTGTTAATTTTGAGCTATTTATTTGATTATTATGTTTCCTTTTATTTTGGGTTTTTAAACTTAAAGGGAGAAAGAGAAATGAATCAAATGATGCAGCTGAAAATGGTAAGTTTACAGACCTTGACCTTGGAGATGCAATACAAGTATTTGCGGACTCTTGAAAGTCTAATTTGATGGCTCAGTGACCATTATAATAGTGTGTACAAGGTGCTAACTTTATACTTGAAAATTTCAGGCTGCAAACGTAGGCTTTTTGAGAATATTGTCACTGATTAGTTGGATTATACTTGGTCTATTACTTATGCATTGTGGAAAAATAAGGCTGAAACTTACGAATTTGAAAATGTCTAATCACTTTGCAGGTAAAGCCTGAGGCAAAGAACTTGATTTTTGCTACGGTTGCACTAACACACTCGCTAATTTATTCGCCCCTTTTCCCTTCTTGATTGAGAAGTGACAAATGATTCTAAGTTGTAAATGAGAACATAGCAGAGTTCAATCAACCCCATTCTTCAATCAGTTACATCTGACTTCGAAGTTCGCCACAAGTATGTCAAAGTTGGCACCTTTTTCTTTTGTTTATTACTACTTTGAGAATTCATAATTTGAATGAAATCTTAAAATTTTCCAGAATTTTTCCCATAGCATTTTTACTTAATTTGCTTGGTTAATGCATTTCAAGTGTTTGAAAAAGTAAGACCGAGAGGATGTTCTTATGCTTTAATGTATTCATATGTGTGATTCATAATGTATGGCATCTCATACATACAGAAGATCATATTTTTGTTCTTAAATATAGTAATAAGACCTTGAAATATAATAACTTGCTTCATCCTATACATGCTAATAACTGAGCTGATTGTCTCATGGTTTCTAGAAGACATCCCATTAGGAGGGTTACGTTCTATTGATTGTAAAATTAATAATTTTTGTTGTACTATACTTCAATTCTATCTTTGGTAAATTAGTTAACTTATGATACTAATAATTTATCTATTTTCAAATGCTTAAATGGGCAATTCCCCCTTCACTGGTGATCCTCCAGTCCACTATTGAACAGGAGGATATATAAGCCCCCTTAAAGACAGAGTAACTTCATCTCTTTCCGTTTTTCAAGCAAAACTGTGAGATGTTGGTGTTTTAAACTTGCCAATTAAGTTGAATATAGGTGTAGACATTTGAACCCTATTTGGAGACTGATTGCTATAATGAGATTTATGATGATGAAATTAATAGGCTATAGCGTAAAGTGGTTAGCTTCGCATAGTTGCATTTGCTTAAATTGTTGTAGTTAGTTTGATATTCTGATCAACTAGGTGCCTTCACCATTTAAATTAATATCACAAAAAACTTAATACCCTAATCTTTATTGAAGTTCACCGGTGATATTTTATCATTCAAGTGATTAGAATATATTTACATAGACAATGGGTTGCCAAAATTGTATTACAAATGTTAAATTTTATTTAGATTTAATAAAGAAAAGGTATGATGGTATAGTGAACAGGGAAAATAAAGGTTAACCAATGCACATAATTTCATCAAAATCAAAGAATCAAGTAAACCAACCTTGCGAAGTTCCTCTTAGTTTTCCCACAGCTATAAATTCCAATATCCTTTCCTTAACATCACTTAATCCATAATGGTCCTCATCAAGAATCCCTTGTGCCCGTATTACGTCAAAATTCTCATCACTGCATTTGGATTAAAGAAAAAATAATTACTCGAGGTCATATAGAAGTGCTGTTATAAGTTCCAAAACCACCACTGAAAAGCATAAATGAAATATATATGTGTGTGTGTGTGTGTACACACTACACACACACATATGATAGCATTTGCTCAAAATAGATGATAAAAATATTTTTGTAAGTGTAAACAATACAAAATAAAAATAGCTTTAAAAACCCATAATCGTATAGAACCATTTTCTATTAGAGTGAAACAATACAAGAATTAGAATAAGAATGTAAAAAATTCAAGGAATTTTTAACCTGTTCAAATTATTTAATTTGAGGTGAGACTACCTTCTGAGTCTGATGCAAGACGGGACAAATTAGAAGACTATATATAGGGAAGAAAACAGGAGAACTTGCAGAGTGGTAAGAACAGTGATTTAGCTATTTTTTAGGTTGGTGTTGTGGAGTAATGTGGAACAACCATAGCAATATAATTCACTTATCAAAAAAATCACAGCAATATAATTCAGGCTTTAATTGTTGAAATTTTAAGAAAATAATAATGAGACTTTTGTCACAAATAGGAAAATTATCTCTGTTTTGGCACTGAAAATTTTATCTTCAACATGTTAAATCTGGCTCAAATTAAATTAACTATAATACAAAAGCTTGTCAGATTATAGCCCACTTCTACATTCCAATGTAAAAGACCTAAATACTCCAAATATAAAAACTCCACTAAATCACATTCTACCCCTACCCAAAAAACTGCACCTCTGAAATCTAAAGTTCAGTTAAACCTGTATAACTGAGATTAGTACTACTTGTCTCACAACAACAGTAAAAGAAATATTAGGCATAACATCAGCCCAACAGTATAAAAAATACCAATTCCTAAGCAATCTTATAAATCAGAATTCCAAAGTCAGTGACTAACAAACTCTATATAACCAGCATAAACCAAAACTTCTCCAACAGATGAAAGCATTACAACTTGCATTTTGCCTCTTCATTTCTGGTTTTCTTATGTTCTATTCTCATTTTTGGTCAGGGGCATGAGGGTCTGGGAGATGCTAAAAGTAGCCGTCAGAGAAAGCATGCTTCAGGAATTCAAACAAACAAAGATATTTAGCCATGCATTATGTGTAAATTATCAGCAGAACTTACAAAGCTAGATGAAATTTATCAAGTTAGCTCTCAGCCATTTAACTGACCCACTTAAGATCTTCTACAATTGTTGCAGATTTTTGCCATTTACTAACTACAGAATTCACCGAGATATTTTGTACTCTGCTCCAGTTAATCTAAGGTGACAAGGGCATAGAAAAGCACAAAAGCAAAACCACACATTGCATGTCACAACTAAGGTCAATACACAACAGACTAAACCATATTATTTCACTTGACCATGCAAGATATTTTAAAACGTTTTTTTGGATAAAATACCAAAATTTTATTCATGAGGAGAGAAGAAATTATGAGCCAAAAGAAAGTAATGAAAATGATTTATATTCTAAAAAAAATTCAATTTGAAACTACTAAACACTTGATTTGAGCACAAAAATGCATCATAACCATATAAAAATGTTATCGGCTTACACAACGGTATGAAGATAAACAAATAAATCAAAAAAAGTAACTTATGTACCTGTAAGTACCCCAAGGCAATGCAGTCAACCAATCAAGATAATTACGTGTTACATTGAATTCACTTGAACTAGCTTCTAACAATTGTAGTTTCGTCAGTTCTTCTTCTATGACTTGCAGAACATGCGGCGGGCATTTCTCCTTATTTGGTTCAAGTCTTTCTCTAAATTTTGCTAAAGTAAAGAATGAACCATGAATCAGAACAACAATAATTAGATGTTTAACAAAGATGAAAGTTGTGATTTTAGTAATGGTAAAAATCAAGCTAATGCCATAAGTCGACTGCTATTTGGGATCATGTGGTGCTGGAGAGATTTGAGAGGAGATTGGCTGGATGGAAAAGGAGCTATTTAAAAGGGGGAGATTGGTCTTTATTAAGAGTAAATTTACAAGTCTACCCACCAATATCTTTCTTTGTTAAAGCTATAGGCTTCAAACTAAAAGAGATTCGATAATTTGGTCAATAATTTTTCGTGAGCAGGTAATGACGAGGAAGGCAAATATCATTTGGTCAGTTGGTGGAGAGTTTGCTCGCCACTGGAAGATGGACAGTCTCCGGTTAGGGATTTTAACAGGTTTAATCGAGCTCTGAAGGGGAAGTGCCGAAGTGGCTTTGGTGCTTGCGGTGGAGGAAGACAGATGGTGGAAGCAGGCTGTTGCTAGCAAATTTGGATCGAGGGTGGTCCATGATAATGAGGAACAGAACAAGAGAACTAATGAAAAGTACAAGGAATTGCTTAAGGTGGATTTTATGAAGACAGAAACATGAAAATCGGTGAATTATACAAGATCATTATTTTAGTCTTTTGTTTGGCAGAAGGTCTATCAGGACTATATTCTGTCATTCATTCATATTCTGGGAGAGTTTAGTTTAGCGGCACTTATATGGTTGTCCTATGTACATGGGTTATAGGAGATTTCTTTGTTTGTTGCATGCTGTACTTATTGAGTCCACCTGCATTACGAATACTCTGCATGTAATGGGATGAGGTCCACTTTTTACTCCTTTGTGTAAAAATTTTACTTCGATCAAAGACCATAGTGATATTCAGAAGCCAGTAAAACCAGTTTCCATATAAATATCATACCAAGTTGAAAGAATGCTCTTTTCTCACCAAACTAGATATCTCACCCTAGAATAGGGTAAAAGGCTTATAAAACTTATGATTGTCCCACAAAAGTGCTATGAACTCCTTCATGCAAGTAGCAAGGGATGAATAAGAGATGGAAGACATCCAAACTACAATGAACTTTCTTATACATGCATATAACTTTAATCTAAACTGGTTAAAGAGAACTAACAAGAGAGTGCTGTTTTGTCATCAGCCTCTAGACCCAATTCCTGCATCATGGTAGAACAAGTACTAAAAAATTATAAGAAAGCCAATTGATTCAGTGCTCCTCAGCTACTAAAATATGAATCAAAATGTATTCAGTATAGTACAGAAGGCCTTAAGATGAAGAAACAAATGAGATACATATAGCTCCAAAAAAATTGCAATCCTGAAGTCACCTTCTTTATGGCCTTAAGTTGCTCATTCAACAAGTAACGTCGTTGTTCACCACTTATCTTTTCTTCAATTGCTTTCGCTATAGCTTCCTAGAATCCAAAAAAGGGTAAAGACCACTTAGGCAACTGAACAACAAAAATTTTAACATAAATGCATCCCAGTACTAGCAAGACGTACCTGAATCTTAGTAATCTCCATTTCTTTCTTCACCAATTCCAATGTAAGTTTCAATCTTTTATACACCTGATTTGGGAAAGTTGTGGTGTAAAGCCACGAGATAATTATGGAAGCAAGAAACATCAGGTGAGAAGTTTATTGAAATGCAATTACAAAGATAAAAAATTGACTGAAGATCAACCACGTCCACTATGAATTTGAAAATGTTTCATTAGATACTCCATATCAAAACCTGATATGAAAAAGAATGATTTAACCCCCATGGGAGGGAGATATGACAGAGGCCTTGAGGAATAACCTCAAGGTCACTTGCTCCAATCTCCATACTTGGAGCTAAAAGAAGAACAGAAATGAATTACGAACTAGTCAAAAATAAGGTAGTTCATCAAATGACAGTGCCCTAATAAAAAATTGGATATAAACACACGGACTTGCACATGCATTCTGAAAATGAGATGGATAATGAGTACTATTTAAGAATTCTTGGAAAGATTCATCTAAAAAACTTGGGAATCTAAACCCGGACTTTCTATAAAATGAAAAAGAAGTTCACTCTCAAATTGAGGGGAAGAATTTCAAGAAGTCATTCATATAACTTATATGTAAATTCAAGGGCATTTGCTGCATTAAAACAAGTAAGTTACAAAGATGTACTCCCCAAAACCAGAGCATCTGTAAATTGAAGGGCATTAAAACAAAGATGTAGTCCAAGCCCAAACAAACCAATTAGGCGAAACAATCTCTGACCTTATGGCTTCTCAAAGAAAAAGTAGTAAACACAGATATATTCATATAACAAGACCACCTTGAATGCTTATAGAAGAAAGTAGTAAAATTACAAAATTTCAATGCAACAGGCCCACCTTGAAAACTATAAAATTTGCAAAATGTGTGAATTATATACCTTCTTACTCCTAATAAATAACATTATATCACTCTCATTGACTATTTTGTGATTTGATGATTTGCAATTTCATGATACATTGTGATTCTATCAAAACATCAGTAGAATCTTAAGGAGCTACTTACATCTAACTCTTCAAGAACTTCCTGGCACTGTAATTTGTTCGCACCAGATATTGCAGCTCCAAAATCAGCTAATCGTGGATAATTGAAATCACCGATATGCTGCATACATACTAAAGAAGTAAGAAACATGCAGAAACAAAACAGAACAATATTTTTACACGGATTGAATAGCTGAAAAATAAAACTACAGGGTTCTTGAGGATCAAAATACATCTATAATCTGGTAGAATAGGACCAGTTTTTAGTTTTGACAATTGTTGTTGGGAAAAGTAGCACAAACATATTTAATGTGAATTTATCTTTAGGAACTGAAAACTCAGACAAATAAGGAGACAGAAAAAGAGAAAGTTGAGATTCCATGACAAAAGCATCATATTATGAAAGACAAAACTAGAGATGGGGAATTATGCCCGGAAGAAAAATAGACAGTGATGTACAAAGGCATCACAAAAAGAAACATCCCTAGAATGCAAATACTCCCATCCCAAACATGAAGGTAAACTAAAGAATAAAAGATGGGATAGCCCTGCAAAATAAACTTCCAATAACTATAGTGATATAAAGAGGTATTTGATTCCAAAATTTTACCAACCCTTTATTTTCTTAGTCATCCATCCTATAGCTCTTATTTGTCTCATTTAAATTTGGTGATTTAACGAGCAAATATAGCATTTTAACACAACCCACTAAAGCTTTACCACCTTTTTTCCCTTTCTTGTCTATTCTCTAATTCTTATTTATCTCTTATGATTTTTACTGGAAGAAATATTGATAAAGATTCAATATTGAATAAATAATGCATAGAAGCACAACAATTAATGTAAAAACAGTGGAAGAGAAACATTGTCAATGCTAACACATTACACGCGAGAGCAATTAGTATTCTGCAACCCTTCAGCCCAAAGAATTCTCCAACCATTAGTGAATATAATAGATAATTAGACACTAGAAGCACTCAAAATTACAAAGAGTACTTTCAAAATAGAGATGGGCTTCCTGTGAGTCAATAAATTCTTATGCAGTTCTAAGAAAGGACTGGAGTACCTGGAGCAGTTTTTTTAAAAGCCAAAAGCTCACCATAAACCATAAGACGGGAGTATTGCGTGCTAGACCAAACAAGGAGGGAGGATGCGGGCTCACCTGAGTGTAAGTTTGGACATGATCTCTCCAAAGCGAACTTGTCTTCAGAACATCTCTCAAGGTTGATATAACCTCAAATGATGTTGCTTTTACAACATCATCATCCTTATTATATGGCTTATCCTGGAACATAGAGAGGAATAAAATAAGACAATGTATAGTAGTAGAACACTGTTAGCAATAACAAACTCTTAATTTTTCAAACTAGTTGATCATCAATCTGCACATGCCTTGAGATGATCGACTTTCACAGTAAGGGGATCTTCACTGACCTATAGATGAGAATTATATCAGTCTAGGGAACGTTAAATCTGCGAGGAGATAAATAGGATCCTCTAACTTAAAATAGTAAAAAAAATAAATTAAAAAAAGTTGTTGTTTTTCATACATGCATAAGAGGAATATAATGGTCCTACTATAACAAAGTTTAAAGAATATTAATAAAGGCTCCACTCACCATCTCTGTTATTCGAAGTCGACGATGACCAATAAGAACAACTTGGTCTCCTTGGATGCTTGTAATCTAGTTCACCAAAACCACATTAATCATGGATAGGAATCGTACCTTGGATCACTGACTATACAGAAAAACCTAATAAAGGAGTTGCTTAAAATTTAGTTACCTGAGCCAGTGTACCAACTTCATGAAGGCGGTTAAGCAATTCTTTTCCTTTAAGCTCGTATATGTTTTTCTCGGTATTCAACCCAGATGCCAGACCAGGGTCAGTTCCTGGCTCATCTTTAATGAGGAAAGCACCGGCGTAAGGGGCATGCCGTTTACGACTTTCAACTAATGCTGCCAATAACTTAGGATCCTGTAAAGTAAGAAGCATATAGTTAAAAAGACCAAATTCTTCATTAATCAAAGAAAGAAAAGAGGGAAAAGTATCTAGCAACAATCCTATCTTTTCTTTCTTTTCTGCTTTTTTCTGTAAACCAAACCCCTAGAAGTAGATGTAGCCAAAATATTTCACTTGCAGTAACCATCAGCTGAACCAAATTCAGAGGATGAAATTCATAGATGGCTTTAGATAATTTATTCCAAAAAAAATTCTCAATGTTCTTATATGTACTTTGATCTTATAATGTGATTGTTCATTCATCACAGGAACTACCATTTCATTATATGCCAATCTGGGAAAGAAAACAGTTCTTAAACTCTATAACGCATTTTTGTTTTATTATTATTATTTAACTTATATATATGGTTTGTTCTTTTTTTATAATATGAAAAGATAACAATATCACGAATTCTTAAGTGTCAATGTTTCACTCAATGGAACAATCATATAACCTGTTTTAAAGAAAATGAATAGTTATCTAACCCCAAAATAAAAATTCCAAAATTCCATTTTTCTTTATAGCCTTCTGACATTTGATATATAACTCAACACTAATGTACACCCTAATAAGTTGTCATACCTTCACATTTATCGGCATATAAAAGCCTGGAAATAACGGTCTATGAGGCAAAGGCAATGCTAAAACCTGCATAGAAAATCAAAATCGCGATCAAGATATAATTTTTCAAAACTAAAGAAAAAGGAAAGCAATGTGCCCGGTTATGATCATTAAAAATAATCTCCAATCTTATTTTGATACAACGGAAATAATTACGTCTATGCAATAGTGCAATCGTATGGTACATATAGTGGACTAATCAGTACTCTGAAATAAGAAAATCAAAAATCAAATGACGAAAACATGGGGAAAACATGGTGATGATGAAAAATTTAGAAAATGTATAAACTGCACCCAGCAACTCTTGACATCTCAAAGACATTTACTATGCATACAATATATCTTCATACAGCTGTGTCAACAAGTTTGGCACACCAATTTTGATTGAACTCTAAATTTTCATTGCCACAGTCCAAAAGTGATTACCTTAAAATCTGATTTTTAATGCCTCCATGGAAAGACATTATGGTAGGCATAGACAGTATATCTTTGCTTTTTAAGTAGATAGTTTTGGCTAAGGTTACATGATGAAATATGTTAAGCTTATATGACCAAGTTGAAGAAACAATAAAAGTTGGATCAATTTTTTGATAAAAATAGAAGTTGGATCATTAATTCATATTTTTAATGAATTATTCGATTTTGGCATTTGGAAGACTTCTAGAACGAGCTTTATCATCTACCATTGTACCTTCAATATGCAGTCATTCTAGGAGTTGTCAACATTTTTTCTTAAAATGTGTAAGTTTGTTTCATGTGTGGGGATTCGAGCCACTAATGGTGATACAAGTTCAACAAGTATGTTGTACTCAGGTGACAACCTTAACTAATGAAAACCATTTATTAATTAGATAAAAGAAGAATATTTTATTGTATAAAATCAACTAGTTATGATGTATTCAACAGTTTTAGCTACTTTATCACAATATTAACCATATTTTTCTTCAAAATAGCTTTAGCGTTATTTATGATTCTAACACATATTTTATTAAACCAAAACTGTACACCTGTGTGATTCCTGCCATGAATGGGCAACAGAAATTTTATCAAAATGGTCAAGTACAAATAAAGGAATCATCATGTTTAACACGTGAACCTTCATAAGCTCAATTAAACACCACATAGGTATCTACGCATGTATGACGAGTCTGCTAAAAATGCCACTCCATTGCTCCCCAAATTTGTCCATGGGCATCAATAACTCCCAGCCTATAGTTTATGGGAATTATGTGACCTCTACTGCAATCAACTATTGCATACGAGAAGGATCCTTCCAAAGGACCTGTATGCATAAGGCCCTCAGTTTATGTACTTTACCTCCTCTACTATAGCTTTTGTTTTGGAAAGGGAATGGAAGGGAATGCAGTAGAGTTGGAACACAAATCATTGAAGTAAATGAGTATTTTATAGCCAACATAAAAAATAAAAACAACCCATGTCATTACCTCCCCATAAGCCTCAACATCCACCACCAACTTCAACCAATTTTCTAGATAAATTATAAATAAAACTTTTTGGAAAAAATATTGACATGCACAATACATGTATCAGAAAAGTATAACTACCCCTCTCTATACTAATCAAGCAACAAACTTTCTTTCCATAACACCAAAGCTAATCAGCATACACTCAACAATCAAAAGATAAATTGATGGTTAACAATGCAAGTGTATACATAGATATAATAATGCACCACACCAACACCTTTCACAAAATTGCTCAATCATAGCGTAAAGTTCAAACACCTCTTTTTGTCCAGGAAAATTTAAAATAAATGACAATTTCGCATGGATTTGCATTTGAGAAGGGTAAATATCTGAATCACCCAAAATTTTGCATTAATCAATTTTCATTATTGCGGCAAAAACAACATACTCCCTCAGTTTCATATTATAATATTGCCTTTATAAAAAGTGAACTTATGATATTTTTAAACACAAAATTGACATAATTTTCCTTAATTTTGACCAATACAATAATGAATATCTTAGATTATCTAAATAATATTACTTGTATTCTTTCATAATTTTTTATAAGTCAATCTCTATTTTTGACTTTAAAAAATCAACATCAGTCTTATAATTTGGAATTTGGATCGGAGGGAGCATATTTTTATATTTTTTTGAAAAGGTTTAATTTTTAGTGGAAAGGAACATGGAGAAATTAAATATAAATTAAACTGACTGTAAGATAATCTTCAGGTCTGAAAACGGTGGGCACGACGGCTGAGGAAGATTTTGAATCCACTTCGTCGACCCGTTTGATTTCCACCACGGTATCCGACCCATCAGTGGAATCCGAACAGAAAAACGCTCGTTGATACAAATTAGCGTTTACCCGGTTCAAATTTCTGAGGGAACTCAACAATCTAATCAATGGCGATTTCGTCTCAGTCCCAGGCCGGAGATTGGAGTGAAACGGCGACGTAACATTGTGGAATCGACCTTGAAAGCAATTAGATGCTAAAGTCTTCAACATGGGTTCAGATATGGTAAATTGAGCGTAAAGATTGAATATTTATGTAGAGATTTGTGCCCTAATTTGAGTTTAATTTAAGCAGGGTTTGAACTGCCATGGATGACCTGAAGAGGAAGAAAGTGGTTTTTGGTGACTAGTCCTCTCTGACTAAAACCCCTCCATAAACCCCAATGATAAAGTCCTTGCGGTTCGAACGAACTAGAATGTTCCATGTTTCCCATGTCTTTATTTTTGTTTTTTTTAAAAAAATTACAATTTCTACTTTTTTTCACTTTAACTAATCTATTTTATTTATCCAAACGGGGTGGGTGAAAAAAAAACTTCTTAGACTTGGGAATGACAATGGCGTAGGACGGAGATTACACATCTCCCCCCCGGTTTTATAAAAATTTCTCATAGCAGCCTCGTTTTAAGGGATTAAAATTTAATAATCATCCTCGTCTTCATTAAAATTTTATTATAATAAAAAAATTAATTTTAATTATATTTATAATAATACATAAAAATTAATCATATTTTAATACATGCACGATAAGATTAAAAAAAATCAATTAAAAATAGCATATATACTCACATAATGACATATATTTTAATTACATGATATATAAAAATATAAATATTAATTTTATTAATATATAATTATTTGGGAGTAGTGGGTGAGACAGATAGAGCAAATATCATTCTTTTTTCATTTCATATATAATTATTCGGTGATTTTTCATTCATAATGTGAAAGTCAAAATTACCTCCTCATTCGAAATTAAACATGGAGATCACCGTAAGAATAAATTATCATCCTTACTTAATCTTGTATATTTCTTTTTTCTCGTTCTTTTTAACCTTTTTATTCCTACCCATCACTATCTCATAATTTCTTATTCTTTATTTTATTTTTCTTCTTCTTTTTTTACACGCACCTAGTGTATCAAGTGATTTAGTGATAATTATATCTCATCGTGTTGTTGTATTATTTTTCATTTTCATCTTAATAATGTGGCGTTCTAATTTTATTTATCTTTTTAATAATTAAATCATAAATTTAAATATTATAAATTTAAGGCATAAAAGAATGTGAGGGATACTGCATATAATTAAGTGTGTTGTCGCATAAAAATAATATTGTTTTACATAATTGAATGTATAATTAATACATTTCATCCTTTATTATGTATGAAATAATATTATATAATTTTTTAAAATATTATTATTTTGAGATAAAACTTACAAAATAATGTGGGATGTCTCTCATCACTCATATGCTCTAAAATTATTTATTTATTTTATTTAGTTAATCGTTATAAGCTATTTTAAAATATATGTAGAAACTAAAGTTTATAGCATTAATTGAGATATTTTATTTTATAAAAGTTACTGACAAACTTAGGGCTTGTATCATGTATGGTATTCGATAGTAATATATCATTTATGTAATTTATTAAAAAAAAAAACAAAGAGTTTAAATTGTATTAATAATTTAAGTATAATTACTTAAATAGTTTTATCACAATAAATGATAGTTACGTAATTTTCCAATACAATTCAAACTCCTTAATGCTCGCCTAAATTGTAAATGTGACATATCGCTATTACATGGTGTAAAATAATTACGCCTGACAATTTTACTCGACTTTGATGGGAGTTGATCGATCATAACTCTAACTAGACTTGGTATTTTATACCCTATAAGATTAGAGTGGAATATATGATTTACCTTTCCGTTCTAATTATTTACACAACTATATATATATATATATATATATATATATATATAATTAAAAAATTCGTATTCGTCCGCATTCATATTCGAAAAAAAATAAATATTATTCGCATTCAGAAAAAAACGGATATATCTGTATTCGGTTTAAAGGTATCTGAAAATAAACGGATACGAATACAAATATAAGCGTATTCGTATTCGATTAACATCCGTCCATAAATATATCAGGCAGATATTCAGAATCGATATCCAAATTCGGATCCGTATCAGAATAACTTATATATATATATATATATATATATATATATATATATATATATATATATATAAAATAAGCAAAATAAAATTTTTTAAATGGCCTTTCTTATATAATAATTAGTTTTCACTATCATACGAAAATTATTTTTAAAATATATCATTTCACTTCTAAAAATTAGAAAATAACATTTTTATTATAATATTAATAAATTGGTTTAAGTATAATTAATGAATTTTTACTATTATAAAGTTAAAATATCTAAAATGTATCATTTAACAAGTGTTATAAATATCATTTAACAAGTGTTATAATATAATTTTTAGATCATTTAAAATGGACATCAAACTTTAATAAGTAGAGCATTCATTTTGAAATTTATGATTTCAAAAATAATTAAAATTTATTTGAACTGTAATTTAGAGCATTGATTATTGTATTTATTAAAAATAAATAAATTAACATTCATTCATTAATGAACAATACTTTAAAATTCATTATTTTTTTTTCGTATTCTAGTTATATATAGTGTGACGACCCCGAATCCGAGTCCCCCGAACCTCGAACTCGGTTCAACACGAGTACAACCTTTTTCTTATTGTTCATGAATTACAACAATATTATAATTGCTAAATAATCATTTATTTACAATTTTACAACATCTCTTTCTATTCCAGAATCGAAATCTTTATACATTCCTAGTATGTCTCAATATCATACATGATACGAAATTCTATTACAATCAATTTGAGTATTTAATACTCATATTACATACCAACTAAGTCTTATGCTACAGAATCATTTACCTGTCCAATTCGGACTGATATTTACAATAGATATTTAGATCTTTAATAGAAGTAATATATTTTCCTGTTCCTTGTTCTTTATCGAGAACTTCAGATAACTAGCCTTATCTGAAAATGTTGGTTTAGGCAAAAGTGAGCACGACGGCTCAGCAAGTTCAACAGCTACACATAACACATTACATGCTTCACATAAAATTTACAATTTATACTAACATCATGTTTTTCATGCATTTCAGTTTATGACATACTGCTCATGCATATCATGCCTCGCATTTAATCTATGCTTCATGTCTAACCTCTATCATGACATATAGTTCAATGCAGAACAATTGTCTTAAATCAACTACCGCATATCAACAGTTCAAATCAACTTATTCCACAAAGGCACATTAAAACATCTTTGCACATAACCACGTATGAGCACATATCAGTTTAATAACAAACTTATAATTCATGCACATAATACAACACGTTCTGAAAAACTTGTCTGGACTTGTATAACCAGCTTACGTTAATCTTTCACGTTCCTTGCACTATCTACACGGTATGTGAGATCAACGATACACAATATCAGTCAAAGTTTGACTCAATACTAAATCTTATTTTAAATATATTTATTTCTTCTTATCATCCTTTTTATTTTATAAGGTTAATTTCATATTTTAGTCTCTCTTTGACTTGACTCAGTGTTTCATATTCAACACCATAAATCTTTTGTTCGAAACTATGCAATTCTGACATTTATTAATGTCACTGCATTAAAACTTGGACCATCTATTTATTTAGGTCGATCCACCAATTAATCACTAATGGACTATACCCTTGGTTTAACTTAATCACATCATTTATCTCGATACCTATCATAATATTACCCACCTTGGATAATATTTTAAATTTTACTATCAATTAGTAATAACTTATAATGTTATTTAATTATTAAATAACACTTTAAATAATCATTACTATTATTAATTTATTTTTAATAATAGTTTACCTTAATCATTATTATTAATCTTTTAATAATAATTTAATTGCTTGCTAATATTATTACCCTTTAATAATATTTTAATTGACTTCTCATTATTATCAATCATTTTAATAATAATTTAATTGTTCATCAATATTATCAATCATTTTATAATATTTGAAATCCTCACGTATCATTAATAATTATTTAATAACGATTCAACCCTTAACTATTATTACCCAATAGTTAATTACTTGTTAAACAATATTATTAATTCTTTAATAATATTCTAAATTTTTATTTGTCATTATTATTTATTTAATAATGATTTAACTCTTAACTATTATTATTTAATAGTTAATTAAATGCTAAATAATATTATTAATCCTTTAATAATATTTTAAATTAATTACATATCATTATTAATTATTGACTAATGATTTAATTCTTAACTATTATCATTTAATAGTTAGTAAATAGTATTATCAATATATTTTAATTACTTAATAATCTTCTTTCGATTAAGTAATAATTTATTCCACTTAATTACCATTTAATTATTATTTAATATGAATTAAATAATAATTAATTAACTAATTATCCGAACTCATTATTTAATATTAATTAAATAATAATTAATTAATTAATTAACCTTACTTATTATTTAATATTAATTAAATAATAAATAATTAGTTTATTAACCTTAATTATCCTTTAATTATTATTTAATATTAATTAAATAATAATTAATTACTTAATTAACCTTACTTATTATTTAATATTAATTAAAAAATAAATAATTAGCTTTCTAACTTTAATATTCTTTAATTATTATTTAATATTAATTTAAATAATAATTAATTATTTATTTAACTTTACTTATTATTTAAGTGTAATTAAATAATAAATAACTAACTTATTCATCTTAACATCCTTTAATTATTATTTAATATTCATTAAATCATAATTAATTAATTACATAACTTCGTATATTATTTAATATTTATTAAATAATATTTAATTAGATTATTAGCCTATTTATACACTAATAAATAGCTAATATATAGTGAATCACTCCAATAATTTCAAAATTTATTTTATAAAACTTAACTAGCATGCCAATAGGTCAAATATTATTTTTCTGAAATTAAAAATAATTTTCCCATACTTATTAGCAATTTAGTAAGCTTTAATCCACCATTAATTCTAATAAATACCAAATTACAAAAAAAAATCGGATTTTAAATTTTGATAATTTTCTTTATAAAATTATAAGCATTTTCTCTTTTGGAACCAACCCAAGAACCGGCCTAAAAATGCCCGAACCGGCCCTACCTAGAAATCATGAAAAACCGAAAAAAACCGAACCGGCCGGTTTTTTTTAAAAAAAAGGCAGATTACTTTCTGAGTTTTCCAGACTTGGGGTCTCCGACGGGAACTTGAATAAAATGAAATCCACAAGTCCGATTGAGGCCTATTTGGTATCGATGGATTCGTAACTTCCCGAACTATATTTTTCTGTCATCAAACATCAAATTTGGATTTGTTTTGGTCACGGAAATTGGCTTCAAACCGGACTGTTGTGCACAACCCTAAAACAGTGGGTGTGTTTTGGTTGAAAAATCATAACTTGCTCATTTTAAATCGGATCAAAGTGATTCCACTTGGAGAATCTTCATATCCCACGCATCTAACACCAGAAATTTACGGATCATGAATCCGACTTACGGATCATGCCCAGAAATTTCGGGAGTGGCTGCCATGATTTTGGTTACTTGGTTTTCGTCGGTAAAAACTTATTTGATGATTTTGATGAAATCTTTCCACATAAATACACCCAAAAATTCATATTAAACCTATGTAAACCTAGATCTACCAATCTAGCATGGATCTAAACATCTAGAGCTTGAGAATAACTTTTCTACCATAAATATTCAATATAAAATATAATGAACTTCAAAACTAGGGTTTAGGGTTAGTGTTATACCTTTTAGACTTGTGAGCTACTTTTCTCTCCTTCCAAAGATAGATGATGGAGTTAGATGACATCCAAGCACACTCCTCTTGAAGAATTAGACTTGGCTCACTTGACTCGGTAGTAACTCACTAAAGAACTCACTAACTCACTACCCTTTTTTTTTAACTCACCGAGTTAACTCACTAGTGTTTGTTTGCTTTTCTCTCAAAGAGCTCTCTCTTTTGTCTCTAGAAATTCTAGACAAATGGCTAATAAACATAGTCAATGTGTTGAGCACTATATTTATAGCACACCCTTAATCATCATTAACTCTTACTAATCAACTAACATTGGTTAAATTAGAGACTAATTTAGGATTACTATTTGATTGATTGACTCTTGGATTGACATGTTGATTGACCTCCATCAAGTTTGCTTACAAGTTATCAATTGAGTAAAACAAAAGCAACCTTTCTCCAACACTTAACTAAAGTGTGGTTAAGACTATTGCTCTTGTAACCTATGTTAACTTAACTATCAACCATGGTTCAAGCTCATCAATTAAACATACACACATCTTCCACCAAATAACCCAAGTAAGGTTAATTCTCTACAATTAAGTATACATATATATCCAATATATTTATATATTTACTAACACTTAACTCTAGCATTGGTTAAGATTTTATTTTTATGTCCTATATAATTATATAAGCATCTATATATATATATACACCAATATATGCATATATATTCACTTATACATGCCCAATACTTGTATTTTTGATATTTAAAATGTCATCCATCAACTTGACTACAAGCAGCATAAATGGTGAAGTGTAAAATAAGCAACAATCACCAACACTTAACCCACATGTGGTTAACTCTCTACAACATCCAACCCATGGTTACATATAAATTATACCTTGGTGAATTATATACATACACAATTGTATCTATAATATTCTTCCTACAACTAACCCATGCATAGTTAAATCTTTAATTTATTTACTACCTAGGGTTATTCAACTAACTCATCCATAGTTAATTCTCATCATCAAATTCACCCACCTAGCATTTAACCAATGTTTGGTTAATGCTCTCTCTCATCTACCAACTAGAGTTGTTCAATTAACCATACATTAGTTAATTCTCTACACTTAACAATACTTGAATTTATTCTCCCAACATATTGACCAATATTTGACTTTTAAATTTGGACTCAATATTTGGGCTACTAGTTTATTTTGCATTGGGCTCCCTTATTTAATTATTTGGGCTACCCAACACAACTCACACATCTTTATAACTTGGGCTAGGTAATTAATTTAATTTGACTTATATTAATTACCTCTTCGACTATAATCAACATAACATTTGGGCTTTATTATTTAATTACCCACTTCATATCCATATTATCATATTGGGCTAACATCTATAATTCTTTTGGGCTAGTCCACTAGTAGTAATTAAATTACTTGGACTCTTCATGAGGCTAGATCCTTAAAGTTATTTGGACCTCTATAATTACCAACAAGACTTTCAACCATTCAAATATTGGGCTTGCTTAAATCCATTAATGGACTCTATACAACAACTTAATAATTAAGTTAATTACTTAATTAATTTAATTTCTTAATATTGTCATTCTAGACAATCATTCTAGCTTCATAATAACTTTAAACCTTAACTAATATAATTAACTTAATTAATTATATTTTATGTCTTTCCTTCTTACTCAATTTTTAAACTAATTAATTTATTAATTTAATTGAGTACTTAATTTACTTCACACATCATCTTGTTTGACTAACAAAGTCAACTCTAGGTATATATATTAATATAATCACCTTCACTTTTCAATTAAATTTATTTTCTTAATAAATTCTCTACAAGCATCGTTAAAATATTTCCACATTTAATTTTCTAACAATTACCTTATGTTAAAAAAAATGTTCACCCATTTTCTACACATCTTACTTCTCAAATTCTAGGTTTTAAACCTTAACCTTTAATAAAATCAATTAAGATATTATTTAAAATCTTGAAAATATCTAGGCTATTACATATAGTGTTACAATATATCTAAAATATATCATTTAACAAGTGTTATAAATATAATTTAAATATTATAATTATAGATTATAATATTCATACACACTACAGTATTACTCCAAATTAATACATAAAATGGACATCTACTTATTAATGGACATTTTAATATTAATAAGAAGAGCATTCATTTTGAATTTAGGATTTAAAAAATAATAAAAACTTATTTGAATTGTAATTTAGAGTATTGATTATTGTATTTATTAAAAATAAATAAATTAACATTTATTCATTAATATGTATAGTTTAAATTTTAAATTGTGATTTGTTATGAGTAATTATTCAATTTTTTTTCTTTATTTTTTTTGTAAATAATTTGAATGAATTTTATATTAGGTGTCTGATAAACGAATCCAGATATCCGAATAATCTGTTTATTTGAATAAAATAAACGACAATGAAAATTATCCGTATTTGGATATTATTTCGAATACCGGATACGGATATGATTTTTAAAATTCGTCGGATACCAGATACAAATACGGATAACGAATTAATTTTTCGGATACGGATACTGCTACTTCCATATTCGTTTACACCCCTATATATATATATGACAAATGTGACGCCCCCAAATCTGGGCCCACACAGCCCAAACTTGAGTCGTCAAAAGACTACAACAAAATTATTATAACAAAGCACTACAATACAGTGTATAATAATACACAACTAAGTCTTCACTATTATTGCCACACTATTTTACAAAACGTGAAGACTATGATAACTATTCCTCGGACCCTCACTCCATTCCCCGGCTAGACCCTGTTATGTTTTCATCTCCTGTTGAAAAACAGTGGAACAAAAGAAAGGGTGAGCTCAAATAGCCCAGTAAAGAATAACATGACTAAGATAATGACGAATAAATTATCATTAGTCTTCAACAGTTGAGTTCTTGATAGAATACAATAGACTACAAGGTTTATATCAAAAACTGCAGTTAAATTCTTAAACAACGTTCAGATCAATAATAGCAGCGGAATGAGTAATCTATTAGAAGAATAATGCAGACTATAATGTCCACTCGGTTCTCTTTTTAGGAAAAACATCATCAACTTTTATCATCTGAAATATCATTAGTCAAGATAATACAAATTCACAGTTCCTGATCATAATCATGCAGATCAACAGTTCATCTTTGTACTACGGGCCAAAGATATTCAATATAGCACCAACGGTCATGATTATACCAGATTCAGCCTTTGGTCATAATCATACCAAACAACAGTTCATCTTTGCACTACGGGCCAAAGAGAACATTCACCACGTGCCATAAAAGACACCGAACAGATGTATCGCCTTTAACCTATTATATCGCCTTTAACCTATCATCTGTTCAACAAATATATCACATCTGTGCCCCCGGCCACAGATATTCACAACAGCTTGATTTTTGGATGATTAGAATGATATAAATGATGAACAAAAGAAATAGGATAACAATAAGTATCGGAAGTTTACTTTGTACAGATTCAAATAATGTCCAAATTGTCAACATGATGTGGAGTGAAATTCAAGATCCACAGTTCAGAATAACGGTTACAATTCAATAGAAAGGTTCACGTAAATAGGAAGGTTCAGTTGAAATAATGAAGTTCAACTATTATGGAACATATAATATTTTCAGGAATTATAGAAGCAATAGTTCCATAATAAATTTCGATTTAGGAGTATGAAAGAAAATAATATCCCTTACCGTAGCAGGTTTGATTAACAAAAGGTGAAGGAAATTAATACAAAGGGTTATTCACCAACAGGCGGCAAACCGCTCCGTAAGGTTATTCCCACAATTTAATAGAATTTGAGTACAAAGAGTTATTCACCAAACAGGCGGCAATCCGCTCCGTAAGGTTATTCTCAGAGATTAATAATGAATGAATACGAAAGGTTATTCACCAACAGGCGGCAATCCGCTCCGTAAGGTTATTCCCACAATTTAATAGAATTTGAGTACAAAGAGTTATTCACCAAATAGGCGGCAATCCGCTCCGTAAGGTTATTCTCAGAGATTAATAATGAATGAATACGAAAGGTTATTCACCAACAGGCGGCAATCCGCTCCGTAAGGTTATTCCCACAATTTAATACATGGAAATAAAAGGCACGTCTTATGAGTAAGGAAGAAACAATATTATTATCGAGAATCAAATAATGATAATCCCTTACCATAGTACGTTTGAATAATGGAAGATGAAAAAGATGGTATCCCTTACCTCAACACGTGACTGGATATTGATTTAAATGAGGTTGATTAACTTGAACAGTACACGTATACTTATAGATCTTCACAAATACTCAAGATGACTTAAGCACACTTAGAGAGAACTTTCACAAGAAGTATTTAGAGAGAGAAAGAAAGAACAAGTAAGGAAGTTTATGAAAAATCCTTAAGTTAAGGCTTCTATTTATAGCCAAAAATCTTATCATTCATTTAATCTAAACCATTCATTTAAAGATCATCTTTTAATCTACACCATCCATTTCAAATATTATATTATCTTTAATCTACACCATTCATTTCATATCACCTAATAATCACCTAACTTTATATTATAAACAAATCAATTTAATTATTCAACAATAATTCACACTTTAATCTACACCATTCATTTCATATCACCTAATAATCACCTAACTTTATATTATAAACAAATCAATTCAATTATTCAACAATAATTCATACTTTAATCTACACCATTCATTTCATATCACCTAATAATCACCTAACTTTATATTATAAACAAATAACTTTATCAATTCAATTATTATGACTAATTGTTATAAATACAGTATAGTTAGCTCTTAGATATCAAGTCAATAAATTAATGAAATACAACTGTTTAAATAACATCATAATAGAGATAACAATAATGTAAAATAAAGCATACGTTACTGTGTAATGACAATTATTGATTCAATAATGTGAATTACTGTGCATATGTTACTGTGACAATTATTAGGTTCAATAATTTTAAAAACAGTGCAACAACAATTATTGACTCAATGATATAAAATACAGTGTAATGACAATTATTAAATCAATAATGCAAAATACTGTGTAACAACAATTATTGAATTGATAATATAAAATATTATGCAGTGACAATTATCGATGAAATGATGCGTAACAGTTACGGTGTCAATTATCAGACCAATAATACGAGACACTATGCAATACCGTGTGTTACTGTAGAGTACCGAGTGCTACAGAAAATACCAATAACTACCGTATGCTACTATTCTTTTATCACCGGTATTTTAACAGTTCCGTTGACTATTTTTATTTAAAAAGGTTATTTCTGTCGTTTTCTATATCCGACAAATATTCCGTTGTGGGGTCCACCAATAATTTGTTATTTCGGCGCCGTCGGACCAAACGAATATTCCCCGACCAAACGAATATTCCCCGACAAAGCGAATATTGACCGACAGAATAAAATTTGCACATAACATCCTTAACTTTTAACTTTATCGATTTAACCACTTACTGTTTCAAAAAAAATATATATATGAAGAAAAATTAAATTTTGTATTTCATAAAATTCGGGGTCTTACAACCTCCCCTCCTTATGAAATTTCGTCCCCGAAATTGACGTACCTGACATATCGAAGAGGTAAGGATACTTAGATTTCATCTCAGATTCTAGCTCCCAGGTCATTTCCTCAGTATCTTGGTTCCTCCATAAAACCTTAACTTGAGGTATAACCTTTGAGCGTAGGATCTGCTCCTTCTTATCCAGGATCTTAACAGGTACCTCCTCGTATGTTAAATCCTCTGCTATAACGTCTGGTTCTAACTCAATGACGTGGTTTGGGTCCTTCACATATTTACGTAACATAGATATGTGAAAAACGTTATGGATGCGAGACATACTTGGTGGTAGGGCTAGTCTGTAGGCTACGGTTCCTATTCGATCGAGGATTTCAAATGGGCCAATAAATCGAGGGTTAAGCTTTCCTCTCTTTCCGAATCTCGTAACCCCTTTCCATGGAGAAACACGTAAGAATACATGATCTCCGACGTTGAAACTTTCGTCTCTCCGATGAAGATCAGCATAACTCTTTTGTCGTTCTTGTGCGGTCTGTATTCGTTGTCGGATCATTTGGATCTTTTCGGTCGTCAAGCGTACCAACTCGGGTCCCAACAATTTTGCTTCTCCTACCTCATTCCAGCATATTGGAGAGCGACACTTCCTTCCATACAATGCCTCGAATGGAGCCATGCCTATGTTTGCTTGGTAACTGTTGTTGTAAGAAAATTCCACCAACGGCAAGTACTTATCCCAACTTCCTTTGAAGTCTAATACACAAAGTCTCAAAAGATCTTCGAGGGTCTGGATCGTCCTTTCCGATTGTCCGTCCGTTTGAGGATGGTATGCAGAACTAAAACGTAGTTCAGTGCCCATAGCTTTTTGTAGACTGATCCAAAAGCGTGAAGTGAATCTAGGATCTCGATCAGAAACTATGAAAACTGGCATGCCATGCAATCTCACGATCTCATTTATGTACATACCGGCAAGACGTTCAAGTGAAAAGTTTTCTCGTATAGGCAAGAAATGAGCAGATTTGGTCAATCTATCTACGATCACCCAAATTGCATCTAAGCCTTGAGAAACTTTTGGAAGACCCGTCACGAAGTCCATATTGATGTGTTCCCACTTCCATTCGGGAACTTCAAGTGATTGTAATGGACCTTTAGGAACTTGATGTTCTGCCTTGACACGTTGACAAGTTAGGCACCTTGAGATAAACTCCGCAATCTCTCTTTTCATATTGTTCCACCAAAATGTATGTCGAAGATCTCGATACATCTTGGTACCTCCTGGGTGGATTGCAAACGGCGTGTTGTGTGCCTCCATCATGATTTTATGCTTTAATTCAGGATCGTTAGGAACACAGAGTCGAGAGTTGACTCGAAGTATTCCTTTCTCGTCGATTCTTGCTTCGGGAATGGCACCTTATTGTACTTTCTTTATCATGTTTATCAGTTCCGGATCGGTAGCTTGAGCAGCTTTAATTTTATCGATTAAAGTTGGTTCTACTCGCACGTGAGCAATCTTCGAGTGGGTCCCTGGTGTCTTTAGCTCTATCTCCATCTTTTGCAAGTCGTACAAAATACACTTTTGTGTTGTCAGCAGTGCACTTGTACTTGCATAAGATTTTCTGCTCAAAGCGTCAGCTACAACGTTCGCCTTTCCCGGGTGATACTGGATTGTGTGGTCATAATCCTTTAACAGCTCAAGCCAACGTCGTTGTCGCATGTTGAGTTCCTTCTGGGTGAAGAAATACTTGAGACTTTTATGATCCGTATAGATATCCACTTTTTCTCCGTACAAGTAGTGTCTCCAGATCTTCAACGCGAAAACGACTGCTGCCAACTCTAGACCATGAGTAAGATAATTTTTCTCATAATCTTTGAGTTGTCGAGAGGCGTGGGCTATAACCTTTCCATGTTGCATAAGGACACAGCCTAAACCTTTGCCAGAAGCATCGCTGTAGATAACAAATTCTCCTGATCCTGATGGTATGGTCAGAACAGGAGCTGAAACCAGTCTCCTCTTGAGTTCTTGAAAACTCTTCTCGCATTCCTCGCTCGATATAAGTTTTAAACTTTCAACTCTTGGTGTTCTATGGGAGCCATTTGGTATGGGACTTTAAAAATGGGCTTAGTGCCGGGTTCAAGATCGATACAGAATTCAATTTCACGGTTTGGGGGAATGCCAGAAAGTTCCTCAGAAAAAAAAACGTCAGGAAACTCATTAACAATGGGAATATCATTCAAGTTTGATGTATTTTTGTTCAAATCAGTGACATGAGCTAAAAAGGCTTGACATCCGTTTTTCAATAAACGAATGGCTTTATGGCTATAAATAACAGTTATAGATTTCAATGGTTTAGTTGCTTGAATTTGCATGACAGGTTGATTAGGAATATGAAAACTAATAATCTTATGAAAATAATCAATTTTAGCATGATGGGTAGTCAACCAATCAATTCCTAAAATCACATCAAATTCATGCATCTCCAAAGAAATAAGGTCAACAGGTAATGTGAGGTTGTTGATTTGAACTTAGGCAAGATTTATAGACAGTAAATGTAATAGGTATTTCTCCCAATGAGGTTTCAACTGATAAGACAAGATTTAAGTTTTCAATAGTCAAATTTAAACGTTGAGTACATATAGGTGAGATAAAGGAGTGGATAGAGCCAGTATCTAATATGACATAGACTTCACGAGAATTTATGAATAGCTTACCGGTTATCACCTCATTCGGTTTCTTGACTGTTATCGTCAAATCGAATCCCGAATACTTCATTCGGATCTTCACGTATTTCAACCATGGGAATACCACTGAATAATTTTCTAGCAAACTGTTTCTCGGGTTCATCAACTTCATCAGTAGTAAGGTACCAATGATTTCCATTAAAATAGTATCTTCGATAGACTGCAGTTTCCACGATAGTGACTAACTTAACCTGAATTCCTCTAAATTGTAACGCCCAAAAGTATAGAAACATCATTTTTAAATAATCTTGAAAATCATAGCTGGAACACCATAAATCCCAAAGACTAATATGAAAAGTCCATATATTCTGATCCTTTGTTATAGAGCATAACCAGGTGATATCACTCTCCCAATTAGTGAGTAAATTAAAGGCAATAATTTCCGCAAGTTCGTTACTTCCTTTAATTGCTTCTAAGAATGGATCTGGAACGACTGTAGCAGAGCTTTCACCTTCATCCTTACTGGATAACACACGCATAATTTTTGCCTTAGGCAAATGATTCAACTCTGAGTTTGTAAGAAGATTATTCGTCGCCTCTTGTTCTGCAGCTACATTTGTTTCGGTAATTTCATAGTTAACCTCCTGATTTTCAGATGCCATACTTAACTGTGGTCACAAAATAAATGTTAGTTCAAATAAACTGACTCATCTCTTCATGTTCCTACATTCAAATCGATTCATTAGATAAAAAAAATCTAATTTAGGTAGGACACACTAGTGATTGATTCTATTCGTCTCTCCCCTCCTAGTTCTAACCCCATATCTCCATTAAAGACCATATCCCTAAGCTCTGATGCCAACTGTGACTCTCATCCCACCATAGGGACAGCACCTCACAATGGTACCTATCAGTTTGCCACCTGTACTATAGGCGTCCCCTACGGAGAGTCTGGCTTCGGTGCATCCCCTTTCCCTAGGAAGTCACCAGCGAGAGGCTCGGGGCTCTTCGTTATATGGCTCTGATACCAACTGTGACGCCCCCAAATCTGGGCCCACACAGCCCAAACTTGAGTCGTCAAAAGACTACAACAAAATTATTACAACAAAGCACTACAATACAGTGTATAATAATACACAACTAAGTCTTCACTATTATTGCCACACTATTTTACAAAACGTGAAGACTATGATAACTATTCCTCGGACCCTCACTCCATTCCCCGGCTAGACCCTGTTATGTTTTCATCTCCTGTTGAAAAACAGTGGAACAAAAGAAAGGGTGAGCTCAAATAGCCCAGTAAAGAATAACATGACTAAGATAATGACGAATAAATTATCATTAGTCTTCAACAGTTGAGTTCTTGATAGAATACAATAGACTACAAGGTTTATATCAAAAACTGCAGTTAAATTCTTAAACAACGTTCAGATCAATAATAGCAGCGGAATGAGTAATCTATTAGAAGAATAATGCAGACTATAATGTCCACTCGGTTCTCTTTTTAGGAAAAACATCATCAACTTTTATCATCTGAAATATCATTAGTCAAGATAATACAAATTCACAGTTCCTGATCATAATCATGCACATCAACAGTTCATCTTTGTACTACGGGCCAAAGATATTCAATATAGCACCAACGGTCATGATTATACCAGATTCAGCCTTTGGTCATAATCATACCAAACAACAGTTCATCTTTGCACTACGGGCCAAAGAGAACATTCACCACGTGCCATAAAAGACACCGAACAGATGTATCGCCTTTAACCTATTATATCGCCTTTAACCTATCATCTGTTCAACAAATATATCACATCTGTGCCCCCGGCCACAGATATTCACAACAGCTTGATTTTTGGATGATTAGAATGATATAAATGATGAACAAAAGAAATAGGATAACAATAAGTATCGGAAGTTTACTTTGTACAGATTCAAATAATGTCCAAATTGTCAACATGATGTGGAGTGAAATTCAAGATCCACAGTTCAGAATAACGGTTACAATTCAATAGAAAGGTTCACGTAAATAGGAAGGTTCAGTTGAAATAATGAAGTTCAACTATTATGGAACATATAATATTTTCAGGAATTATAGAAGCAATAGTTCCATAATAAATTTCGATTTAGGAGTATGAAAGAAAATAATATCCCTTACCGTAGCAGGTTTGATTAACAAAAGGTGAAGGAAATTAATACAAAGGGTTATTCACCAACAGGCGGCAAACCGCTCCGTAAGGTTATTCCCACAATTTAATAGAATTTGAGTACAAAGAGTTATTCACCAAACAGGCGGCAATCCGCTCCGTAAGGTTATTCTCAGAGATTAATAATGAATGAATACGAAAGGTTATTCACCAACAGGCGGCAATCCGCTCCGTAAGGTTATTCCCACAATTTAATAGAATTTGAGTACAAAGAGTTATTCACCAAATAGGCGGCAATCCGCTCCGTAAGGTTATTCTCAGAGATTAATAATGAATGAATACGAAAGGTTATTCACCAACAGGCGGCAATCCGCTCCGTAAGGTTATTCCCACAATTTAATACATGGAAATAAAAGGCACGTCTTATGAGTAAGGAAGAAACAATATTATTATCGAGAATCAAATAATGATAATCCCTTACCATAGTACGTTTGAATAATGGAAGATGAAAAAGATGGTATCCCTTACCTCAACACGTGACTGGATATTGATTTAAATGAGGTTGATTAACTTGAACAGTACACGTATACTTATAGATCTTCACAAATACTCAAGATGACTTAAGCACACTTAGAGAGAACTTTCACAAGAAGTATTTAGAGAGAGAAAGAAAGAACAAGTAAGGAAGTTTATGAAAAATCCTTAAGTTAAGGCTTCTATTTATAGCCAAAAATCTTATCATTCATTTAATCTAAACCATTCATTTAAAGATCATCTTTTAATCTACACCATCCATTTCAAATATTATATTATCTTTAATCTACACCATTCATTTCATATCACCTAATAATCACCTAACTTTATAATATAAACAAATCAATTTAATTATTCAACAATAATTCACACTTTAATCTACACCATTCATTTCATATCACCTAATAATCACCTAACTTTATATTATAAACAAATCAATTCAATTATTCAACAATAATTCATACTTTAATCTACACCATTCATTTCATATCACCTAATAATCACCTAACTTTATATTATAAACAAATAACTTTATCAATTCAATTATTATGACTAATTGTTATAAATACAGTATAGTTAGCTCTTAGATATCAAGTCAATAAATTAATGAAATACAACTGTTTAAATAACATCATAATAGATATAACAATAATGTAAAATAAAGCATACGTTACTGTGTAATGACAATTATTGATTCAATAATGTGAATTACTGTGCATATGTTACTGTGACAATTATTAGGTTCAATAATTTTAAAAACAGTGCAACAACAATTATTGACTCAATGATATAAAATACAGTGTAATGACAATTATTAAATCAATAATGCAAAATACTGTGTAACAACAATTATTGAATTGATAATATAAAATATTATGCAGTGACAATTATCGATGAAATGATGCGTAACAGTTACGGTGTCAATTATCAGACCAATAATACGAGACACTATGCAATACCGTGTGTTACTGTAGAGTACCGAGTGCTACAGAAAATACCAATAACTACCGTATGCTACTATTCTTTTATCACCGGTATTTTAACAGTTCCGTTGACTATTTTTATTTAAAAAGGTTATTTCTGTCGTTTTCTATATCCGACAAATATTCCGTTGTGGGGTCCACCAATAATTTGTTATTTCGGCGCCGTCGGACCAAACGAATATTCCCCGACCAAACGAATATTCCCCGACAAAGCGAATATTGACCGACAGAATAAAATTTGCACATAACATCCTTAACTTTTAACTTTATCGATTTAACCACTTACTGTTTCAAAAAAAATATATATATGAAGAAAAATTAAATTTTGTATTTCATAAAATTCGGGGTCTTACAACAAATCTAAAGCATACCTCTTAAATAATATAACTCTCTTAAATAGTATATTTGTAACACCCCGAATTTTAATAAATAGATTTAAAAAATTTCTCATAATTTTATGTTTAACAGTAAGGTATTAAATTAATAAAAATTAAAGTTAATGATGTTATGTGCAAAAAATTTATATCGGACAATATTCGATTGGTCGGGGAATATTCGTTCTGTCAAGAAAAATATTCGTACGACGGCGCCGAAATATTCAGTTATGAGTGGACCCCACAACAAAATATTGTCGAATGTAAAAAACGATAACAATAGCCTTTCTAAATAAAAATGATAAACGGTATTATCACTTTTAACTGTTAAAATATCCAGTGATAAAAGTATGATAGCATATGGTATTTTACAGCAGCACAAGGTATTACACAATGTTAAATTATTGAACTGATAAAGTGACTATTGCATAGTATTTCATCAATAATTGTCATTACACAGTATTTTATATTATTGAATCAATAATTGTTATTACACAGTACTTTACATTATTGAATCAATAATTGTCATTACACAATATTTTACATTATTAATTGCATAATATTCCATATTATTGAATCAATAATTGTCATAATGCACAACATCTTGCATTATTAGGCTAATAATTGTTATGGTAGTAGTCACGGATATTAAACAATTAGACAGATTTATTATTTGAGAAACACTGTATCTTCAATAGTTGGAATATTAAATGAATAAAATAATATGTAAATGTGTAACGCGCGTAATTGTGTAACGAATGTAAATGTGTAACGCGTGTTAGTCAACGAACGATACAGATTAAAGTGTGAAACGTGTGTTGATTGATGAATGATTTAGATTAAAAGATAAGATTAGAATGTGTAACGTGTGTGTGAAAAAATTGGTTAGGCTCTGGCTATAAATAAAGAGCTTAGCATAAGGAGTTTCATGCATTCCTAACTCAATCTTCTTTCCACTCTCTAAATATTTCTTAGTATAAGTGTCTCTCTGAGTGCATTAAAATTATATTAAGCGTTGAAGATCTGAAATGGTACGAGTATTGTTCAAGTTAATCAACCTCATAAAAGTTGTATTTTGTCATGAGATAAGGTAAGAGATATCATTTTCTTTCAAACTCATAAATTTATTACGGTAAAGGATATTATTTTATTTCAAACTCTTAAATTTATTACGGTAAGGAGTATCATTATTTTCATCGTTGAAAAAGGATATCATTTTCTTTTTTACTTGTAAGGAATACCATTTTTTTCATCTTCTATCACTTAAACTAATTACGGTAAGGAAGTATCTCATTTGTACCTCTAATATTATTAATCGGTGAAAATTCTTGAATTAATAATTCATTAATATTCCTTTGACAAGAACATTCCTATTACATTTCCATCGTTATATTTGAACTGTGAACTTATGGACATTAAACTGTGGACATTTATTTGAATTATAAATATTTTGGACTAATTCCTTGTATCGTAAACCTTACCGTTAAACTTCTTCCCTATGGATCTTGGACATTACTCTTAGACTTTGACACTTTTTTTATACATCATGTTGATAATTTTGACATTATTTGAATCTGGACAAAGTAAAATTTGCTAACTCTTAATGTTATTGTTTATCCTATTTATTCTGTTCATTATTTATATCTCTGTTGTTATTTCAATCATCAAGTATCAGGTTGTTCTGAATATCTGTGACCTTGGACATAAATGATAAGGTAAAGGCGATATAGGTTAAAGGCGATATAATTGTTGGGTGTCTTTAGTCGAATGACAAGAACACGTGATGAATGTTCTTTTTGGCCAGGGGCAAAGAAGAACTGGTGTTTGACATGATTATGACCAGTGATGTTTCAGATGATAAAAATTGATGATGATTTTCTTAAAAAGAGACGTTAGTAGACATCATGATCTAATTGATTCTCTTAGTGGTGGTTATTTCACTGCAGTTGAACTTTGTTTAAGAATTTAACTATTATTTTTTATTTAAATCTTGCTGTTTATATTACTCTATTAATAACTCAACTGCAATTGTTGATTTAAAACTTGTTGTCTATTATATTTGGTTAAGAACTCAACTGTTGAAGGCTAAGAATAATTCATTTTTCATTATCTTAGTCATGATATTCCTTACTAGCTATTTGAGCTCACCCTTTCTTTTTTGTTTAATTGTTCAGGAAATGAGAGCGTAGCCGGGACCAACGGGGAGAAAAAGGGAATGGAGTAGCTGTTTGAGTTAGTTGTTATAGTAGTCTTCACTGTATTGTAGAATAGTAATAAATGTGAAGACTTAGTTGTATTATTGGGTATTGTACAGTGTATTGTAATAATTTTATTATAGTATTTTGACGACTCAAATTGAGTGGTGTCGGCCCGATTTGGGGACGTCACAGTTGATATCAGAGCTTAGGGATATGATCTTGCATGAAGATATGGGATTAAAACTAGGAGGGGAGAGACAATTAGAATCATTCGCTAGTGTGTCCTACCTAAGTTAAATTTTGCTAGTTGACTTGAATGAAGTGACAAAAAGTGACAAGTTAGTTTGTTTAAAGTAACATTTGTTTTGTGACCACATTTCAGAATGGCATCTAAAAACTAAAAGATGAATTATGCCGCAGAAAACTAGGAGGCTACAAATAATCCTCTTGCAGCTTTCGACAATAACGCAGGTGGCCATGTGAATTATGATGGTTTCTTTAGAAACTTTATGCAATTCATGCAAAATCAAGTGAGGGGAACTCCCACAGGTGGAAATGCTGATAATTCAAGGATGGTCACTCTGAAGCAGTTTAAGGAGCTAGGACCACCAGAATTTTTCGAGAAGTCGGACCCACTTAAGGCTGAAGCATGGCTGAAGCAGATGACAAAGATATTTGATGTTCTGCACTGCACTGATGATCAAAAGGTTCCATTTGCTACCTTCATGCTAAGAGGAGAAGCAGACCATTGGTGGGAATCGATAAAGCGTACCCATCATTCAGCACTTGAGATGTTCTGGCCGGAGTTTCAGGATTTGTTTAATGAAAAGTATTTTTCAGAAAGTGTCCGCCATATGAAAGAGGTGGAATTTATTAAGCTAAAATAAGGGAACATGACTGTTTCTCAATACGAAGCCAAGTTTGCGAAGTTATCCCGATTCGCGCCTCATTTGGTGGACAATGAAACCCGAATGACTCGCATGTTCTTATGAGACTTAAGACCCAAAATTCGCCGACACCTCATCTCTCACAAATTTTGTTTATATTCGAATGTAGTGGATAGGGCTCAAATGATCGAACAAGAAGATGAAATATTGTAACTAAGAGTTAATGATCAACCAAAAGGAAGGAATAACGATAACAATTACCAAAACGAGAACCATAGAGGCGGCAATCACCATTTCAGAAATAGTAACCACTTCGGTGGTAATTCCGGTCCAGATAATAGAAGGGGAAAAACAAGTGGGAACAATTTCAAGAGAAAGAGAACCCACAATGATCATGGAAAGGCACCAGCACCAACATCAGCACCGATAATGGTTTCAAGATGAGGAGATCGACCACCCGTAAAATGCTACAGGTATGGTCAGGAGGATCACATCAACCCAAACTGTACTCAGCAATCCAAGTCTTGTTATAATTGTGGGAAAGAATGTCATATTGCTCGATTTTGTCCTGTTACAAAATCAAGTCTAGCAGCGATGATGGCTCTAAAGGCTAGCACATATAAGGGAAAATATGTAGTCCAGGGAGAGCTTTTGTTATAACGTCTCAGAAGGCACGAAACCTGAACGAGGTGATAACTAGTAAGCTATTCATAAATTCTTGTGAAGTATATGCTCTATTAGATACTGGTTCTACCCACTCTTTTATCTCACCTGCATGTGCTCAACGTTTAAATTTGATTCCTGAAAATTTAGACTTTGACTTATGTATTGAAACTCTATTAGGGGAAATAATCGTTACATCTATTGTGTTATAAATCTTATTTAATTCAAATCAATAACCTTACCCTACCCGTTGACCTTATCTCTTTGAAAATGCATGAGTTTGATGTGATTTTAGGAATTGATTGGTTGACTATCCACCATGCTAAAATTGATTGCTTCCATAAGCTCATTAGCTTTCATATTCATGACCAACCTATCATGCAAATTCAAGCAACCAAATCTTTGAAATCTGTAACCGTTATTTCTAGTCATAAAGTCATTCGTTTATTAAAAAATGGATGTCAAACATTTTTAGTTTTTATCATTGATCTAAATAAAAAATTGGTAAACTTGAACAATATTCCTATTGTTAATGAATTCCCTGATGTGTTTCCCGAAGAATTTCCTGGCCTACCCCCAGACCGCGAAATTGAATTCTGTATTGACCTTGAACCAGGTACTAAACTTATTTCTAAAGCTCCATACCGAATGGCTCCCATAGAACTTCAAGAGTTGAAAGTCCAACTTCAAGAACTCCTAAATGTCGGTTTCATACGACCAAGTACATCACCTTGGGGTGCCCCTGTTCTATTTGTAAAGAATAAGGATGTGAGTATGAGATTGTGCATTGACTATCGAGAGTTGAATCATGTCACTATCAAGAATAGGTATTCGTTACCTTGAATTGATGAATTGTTTGATTAATTACAAGTTACTCAGTATTTTTCAAAAGATCGATCTCTGATCTGGTTATCATCAGTTGAAGGTTAAAGTTGATGACGTTTCAAAGACTGCCTTCAGAACTCGCTATGGGCATTATGAATTCTTAGTCATACCTTTTGGACTAACTAATGCTCCTGCAGCCTTCATGGACATGATGAACCGAATATTCAAATAATATTTGGATCATTTTATGGTTGTCTTTATTGATGACATCCTCATATACTCCAAGAGTCGTGAGGATCATAAACGACACTTGCGATTAATACTCCAAAAGTTACGTGAAAATAAGTTATATGCTAAGTTGAAGAAATGCGAGTTCTGGCTCGAGGAAGTAACGGTCCTTGGGCATGTGATTTCTAAACAAGAAATATCGGTTGATTCCGCGAATACTGAAGTAATTTAAACTGGGAGCAACCTAAGACAGTAACCGAAGTACGAAGTTTTTTGCGTCTAGCTGGTTATTATCGGAGATTTGTAGAAGGTTTTTCTCAAATTGCCACTCCACTAACTCAGTCGACTCAAAAAAACATAAAATTCGAATAGAGTAAGGAATGCCAGAAAAGTTTTCAAGAACTCAAGAGGAGACTCGTTTCAGTCTCTGTTCTGATTATACCATCAGGATCAGGAGAATTTGTTATCTACAGTAATGCTTCTAGTGGTGGTCTAAGACGCGTTCTTATGCAACACGGGAAAGTTATAGCTTACTCCTCTTGACAACTCAAAGATTATGAGCAAAATTACCCTATTCATGATCTAGAGTTAGCAGCGGTCGTTTTCGCATTGAAGATCTGGAGACATTACTTGTATGGGAAAAAAGTGGAGATCTTTACAGATCATAAAAGTCTCAAGTATTTCTTCACCCAGAAAGAACTCAACATGCGACAGCGACGTTGGCTTCAGCTTTTAAAGGATTATGACCATACTATCCAGTACCACCCATGAAAGGCGAGTGTGGTAGCTGATGCATTGAGTAAAAGATCATATGTAGTGGTGAACATTTGGCCTGCGGCTCGGCCTTGGTCCGGCCTGCTAAGCCACGAATAGGCCAACTTTTTTTTAGACAAATCCGGTCTGGCCTAGCCTATCGATAATTCCGATCTGGCCTAAGGCCTGGACTGGCCTGGTCTGACCTAGACCAGACTGGTCCGCCCTGATTCAGCATGAAGCCTGGTCTGGCCTTGTTAGCCTAAAGCCCAGCCCGACCTGGCCTGAATCTAAGACTCAGGGAACAACAGAACAAGTGAGCAGCCAGTAGTAGCAACTGTAGCATACATACATATATATATATATATATAAATATATATATGTGTGTGTGTGTATGTGTATATATGCCTCTTTTTTTCGAGCCTCATGTTGCAGTGCCAGACTCGACATTTATATTGGTAGTCTGGTATAGTGGTAGTATGGTAGACTAGAAGTCTAGAATTGCAGACTGTAAAAGATGAAAGTAAGAAAGCTGCATGGGCCCCATGATCTAATCTTATATGTAATATGTTTCCATACCATGTAATCCGTCCGTTTTTAAAATATAATTTAAGTTTGATTTTTTTAATTTAACTTATTAAATTTTAATTTTAAAATTATTATAATTCATTTAAATTTCAAAAAATATTATTTTTTTTAATTTATTACACAATTTAAATAATTTATAATTTTTATAATTGTGTTATTTGAATGTAATTATTAAGTTCAAAAGTTAATATTAGTTTTATAATATAAACCAAAGACAATATCATGTATATATGTGCAATATGATTCATGCATACAACTTAAAGACAATGGAATCTGGAACTTAATGACTAAATCAAAATATTAATTTTTTAATTAATAACATAATTTAAATAATTTATAATTTTTATAATTGTGTTATTTGAATGTAATCAATAAGTACAAAAGCTAATATTAGCTTTAGTTTTATAATATAAACCGAAGACAGTATCATGTATTTATGTGCAATATGATTCATGCATACAAACTTAAAGACAAACGAGCCTGGAACTTAATAACTAAATCTGAATATATATATATATATATGCTCGCATGGGTGCATGCCATACTACCATGTAGTCTAGAACTAGACTACTAGTCCCAAATTAAATACTTAATTTTAATTTTTTTAAATTAAATTAATTATTTTTAAAATTAATTTTTATATTATTTTTATCAAAATATAGGTGAATAAATTATTTTTAAATAACTATTGCACCCTATTAATTAAATCATTACTCCCTAGTCCCTACGCACATAGGCCGAGCCTAGGTAGACTAGTATTACTTACCCAGTTGCCCACATGGAAGTTGGAACTATGGAAGTACATTGCCACTTTGATGAGTTTCATCAATGCATTAGTGCATGCGTGATATATATATATATATATATATATATATATATATATATATATATATATATATATATATATATATATAACCCCTATAGTTTTAAAAATTAAAATTTATTTATATTATAGTATGTTTCCAAAAAAATATATATAGATTTATTTTAAAATTATAAAATAACATTATATTTTAATTTACTATTACATTTTTACTATTATTTTTTCTAATTATTTTTTTATAAATTGTATTTAATAACTACCCTTTTAAAAAATATTTTAACTTTAAAATAAAATAGAGAATGCATTGTAAACGGTAACTTTAAAATAAAAAAATGAAAAACAAAGTTAAAAGGAGAATAACGGTAACTTTTAGAATGGAAACCAAAGTTATATATCATGCATGCACTGTAACTTGTGAGTCTATGACAAATTGAAGTATATATATATATATATATATATATATATATATATATATATATATATATATATCCATGCAATCATACATGCAAGAATAGAGGATAACAAATGATACCCACATGGCCATATTATATATAACATGTATGCAAGAGTAAAGGATAAGAAATGATAATCATGCATTGCCACGTCCCTTCTCCCTTCCCATCAGTCACCACCTGTCACCTGACAAATTTTAAATAGGATGTGTTGTGGAAGTGGCGTGGCCAAGTGTGCATTGTGCAACGGTAATTTAAGAAACAAAAGTAAAAGAACAGTAAAAAAAAAAAAAAAAAATCATGCTTGTCACGTCCCTTCCCATTAGTCACCACCACCTGCCACCTGATGGCTGATGAGCTGATTAGTCTGTATTCTGTAAAAACTGTGACAAATTAAAGTTTGTATTTTGCAAATTAACTTAGAAAAAAAAATAAACAAACGGCTAATGTATTTTTTTTAAATAAATTGTTTCTATAAAAATCATTCACCGAGTAGGCGAGTACATCTACACTGCATTCATTCTCTCCAAAACTTTTCACAATTTTCTCGCTATTTAATATTTCTCCGTATTCAGTATTCTTTCTAAAATCTTATCAGTATTCTCTCGAATCAATATTTAGTATTCTGTTATTCTATTATACATGTAAGACCCCGAATTTTATGAAATACAAAATTTAATTTTTCTTCATATATATATTTTTTTTGAAACAGTAAGTGGTTAAATTAACAAAATTGAAAGTTAAGGATGTTATGTGCAAATTTTATTTTGTCGGACAATATTCGCTTTGTCGGGGAATATTCGTTTGGTCGGGGAATATTTGGGCCGTACGACGGCGCCGAAATAATAAATTATTGGTGGACCCCACAACGGAATATTTGTCGGATATAGAAAACGACAGAAGTAACCTTTTTAAATAAAAATAGTCAACGGAACTGTTAAAATACCGGTGATAAAAGAATAGTAGCATACGGTAGTTTATGGTATTTTCTGTAGCACACGGTACTCTACAGTAACACACGGTATTGCATAGTGTCTCATATTATTGGTCTGATAATTGACACCGTAACTGTTACGCATCATTTCATCGATAATTGTCACTGCATAATATTTTATATTATCAATTCAATAATTGTTGTTACACAGTATTTTGCATTATTGATTTAATAATTGTCATTACACTGTATTTTATATCATTGAGTCAATAATTGTTGTTGCACTATTTTTAAAATTATTGAACCTAATAATTGTCACAGTAACATATGCACAGTAATTCACATTATTGAATCAATAATTGTCATTACACAGTAACGTATGCTTTATTTTACATTATTGTTATCTCTATTATGATGTTATTTAAACAGTTGTATTTCATTAATTTATTGACTTGATATCTAAGAGCTAACTATACTGTATTTATAACAATTAGTCATAATAATTGAATTGATAAAGTTATTTGTTTATAATATAAAGTTAGGTGATTATTAGGTGATATGAAATGAATGGTGTAGATTAAAGTGTGAATTATTGTTGAATAATTGAATTGATTTGTTTATAATATAAAGTTAGGTGATTATTAGGTAATATGAAATGAATGGTGTAGATTAAAGTGTGAATTATTGTTGAATAATTAAATTGATTTGTTTATAATATAAAGTTAGGTGATTATTAGGTGATATGAAATGAATGGTGTAGATTAAAGATAATATAATATTTGAAATGGATGGTGTAGATTAAAAGATGATCTTTAAATGAATGGTTTAGATTAAATGAATGATAAGATTTTTGGTTATAAATAGAAGCCTTAACTTAAGGATTTTTCATAAACTTCCTTACTTGTTCTTTCTTTCTCTCTCTAAATACTTCTTGTGAAAGTTCTCTCTAGGTGTGCTTAAGTCATCTTGAGTATTTGTGAAGATCTATAAGTATACGTGTACTGTTCAAGTTAATCAACCTCATTTAAATCAATATCCAGTCACGTGTTGAGGTAAGGGATACCATCTTTTTCATCTTCCATTATTCAAACATACTATGGTAAGGGATTATCATTATTTGATTCTCGATAATAATATTGTTTCTTCCTTACTCATAAGACGTGCATTTTATTTCCATGTATTAAATTGTGGGAATAACCTTACGGAGCGGATTGCCGCCTGTTGGTGAATAACCTTTCGTATTCATTCATTATTAATCTCTGGGAATAACCTTACGGAGCGGATTGCCGCCTGTTTGGTGAATAACTCTTTGTACTCAAATTCTATTAAATTGTGGGAATAACCTTACGGAGCGGATTGCCGCCTGTTGGTGAATAACCCTTTGTATTAATTTCCTTCACCTTTTGTTAATCAAACCTGCTACGGTAAGGGATATTATTTTCTTTCATACTCCTAAATCGAAATTTATTATGGAACTATTGCTTCTATAATTCCTGAAAATATTATATGTTCCATAATAGTTGAACTTCATTATTTCAACTGAACCTTCCTATTTACGTGAACCTTTCTATTGAATTGTAACCGTTATTCTGAACTGTGGATCTTGAATATCATTTTTAAATTTCACTCCACATCATGTTGACAATTTGGACATTATTTGAATCTGTACAAAGTAAACTTCCGATACTTATTGTTATCCTATTTCTTCTGTTCATCATTTATATCATTCTAATCATCCAAAAATCAAGCTGTTGTGAATATCTGTGGCCGGGGGCACAGATGTGATATATTTGTTGAACAGATGATAGGTTAAAGGCGATATAATAGGTTAAAGGCGATACATCTGTTCGGTGTCTTTTATGGCACGTGGTGAATGTTCTCTTTGGCCCGTAGTGCAAAGATGAACTGTTGTTTGGTATGATTATGACCAAAGGCTGAATCTGGTATAATCATGACCGTTGGTGCTATATTGAATATCTTTGGCCCGTAGTACAAAGATGAACTGTTGATGTGCATGATTATGATCAGGAACTGTGAATTTGTATTATCTTGACTAATGATATTTCAGATGATAAAAGTTGATGATGTTTTTCCTAAAAAGAGAACCGAGTGGACATTATAGTCTGCATTATTCTTCTAATAGATTACTCATTCCGCTGCTATTACTGATCTGAACGTTGTTTAAGAATTTAACTGCAGTTTTTGATATAAACCTTGTAGTCTATTGTATTCTATCAAGAACTCAACTGTTGAAGACTAATGATAATTTATTCGTCATTATCTTAGTCATGATATTCTTTACTGGGCTATTTGAGCTCACCCTTTCTTTTGTTCCATTGTTTTTCAACAGGAGATGAAAACATAACAGGGTCTAGCCGGGGAATGAAGTGAGGGTTCGAGGAATAGTTATCATAGTCTTCACGTTTTGTAAAATAGTGTGGCAATAATAGTGAATACTTAGTTGTGTATTATTATACACTGTATTGTTGTACGTTGTGCTTTGTTGTAATAATTTTGTTGTAGTATTTTGACGACTCAAGTTTGGGCTGTGTGGGCCCAGATTTGGGGGCGTCACAGTTGGCATCAGAGCTTAGGGATATGGTCTTTAATGGAGATCTGGGGTAGAACTAGGAGGGGAGAGACGAATAGAATCAGTCACTAGTGTGTCCTACCTAAAATAGATTTTATTATCTAATGAGTCGATTTGAATGTAGGAACATGAAGTGATGAGTCAGTTTATTTGAACTAACATTTATTTTGTGACCACAGTTTAGTATGGCATCTGGAAATCAAGAGGTTAACTATGGAATGCCTGAAGCAAATGTAGCCGAGAATCAAGAGGCCCCAAACAATCCTCCTGCCAACTCAGGAAATAATGTTCCTGATAACATGATGAACGATGGATTCTTTAGGAATTTCATGCAGTTCATACAGAATCAAGGAAGAGGAAATCCAGTCAATAATAACGGTAGAAACGCTGGCAATTTGAGGATGGTCACTGTTAAGCAATTTAAAGAATTAGGACCACCTGAATTCCATGGGAAGCCTGACCCACTCAAAGCGGAGGCATGGCTGAAGCAGACGACAAAAATACTTGATGTCTTACAATGCGCTGATGATCAGAAGGTGCCATTTGCCACTTTTATGTTACGAGGTGAGGCAGACCATTGGTGGGAAGCGGTAAAACGTATCCAACCTTCAGCACTCGAAATGTCTTGGACAGAATTCGAAGAACTGTTTAACGAGAAGTATTTCCCAGAAAGCATCCGCCATATGAAAGAGGTGGAATTCATTAAGCTGGAGCAGGGAAACATGACAGTCTCCCAATATGAAGCCAAGTTTGCCGAGTTATCTCGCTTTGCCACCCATCTTGTGGATGACGAAGCACGAATGAGTCGGATGTTCCTAAGAGGTTTGAGATTCAAAATTCGTCAACAACTTAGCTCTCATAAATTTAGTTTGTATTCAGATGTTGTGGATAGGGCTCAAAGGGTGGAGCAAACAGATGAAATATTGCAGCCAAGACTTAATGATCAGCATAGAGAAAGGAGTGACAACAACCACAGGAACGAGAACCATCGAGGAGGTAACCAACACTTCGGTGGTAATTCCATACCAAATAACAGAAGAGGAGAATCTAGTGGGAACAATTTCAAAAGAAAGAGATTCCATAATAATTATGGAAGGGCACCAGCACCAGTACCAACACCAGCACCGACCCCAGTTTCAAGGGGAGAAGATCGACCACCAGTGAGATGCTATAGGTGTGGTCAGGAAGGTCACATCAGCCCAAACTGTACACTGCAGTCCAAAAAGTGCTACAGTTGTGGGAAAGAGGGTCATCTTGCGCGGTTTTGTCCTGCCACAAAATCAAGTCCAGTTGCAATGATGATACCAAAAGCTAGCGCGGATAAAGGAAAATCTGTAGTTCAAGGGAGAGCTTTTGTTGTGACATCCCAAATGGCGCGAAACTCGAATGAGGTGATAACCGGTAAGCTATTCATAAATTCTCGTGAAGTCTACGCTTTGTTAGATACTGGCTCTACCCATTCTTTTATCTCACCTGCATGTGCTCAGCGTTTAAACTTAACTCCTGAAAACTTGGACTTTGACTTATCAGTTGAAACCCCATTAGGAGAAATGACCATTACATCTACTGTCTATAAATCTTGCCTAGTTCAAATCAACAACCTCACATTATCTGTTGACCTTATTTCTTTGGAGATGCGTGAATTTGATGTGATTTTAGGAATTGATTGGTTGACTACCCATCATGCTAAAATTGATTGTTTTCATAAGATTATTAGTTTTCATATTCCTAATCAACCTGTCATGCAAATTCAAGCAACTAAACCATTGAAATCTATAACTGTTATTTCTAGCCATAAAGCCATTCGTTTATTGAAAAACGGATGTCAAGCCTTTTTAGCTCATGTCACTGATTTGAACAAAAATACGTCAAACTTGAATGATATTCCCATTGTTAATGAGTTTCCTGACGTTTTTCCTGAAGAACTTCCTGGCTTACCCCCAAACCGTGAAATTGATTTTTATATTGATCTTGAACCCGGTACCAAGCCCATTTCCAAAGCTCCCTACCGAATGGCCCCCATTGAACTTCAAGAGTTAAAAGTCCAACTACTGGAATTGTTGGATACCGGTTTCATTCGTCCGAGTGCATCACCTTGGGGTGCTCCTGTTCTATTTGTGAAGAAGAAAGACGGGAGTATGAGATTGTGCATTGACTACCGAGAATTGAACCATGTCACCATCAAGAACAGGTACCCGTTACCTCGGATTGATGACATGTTTGATCAATTGCAAGGCGCTCAACATTTCTCAAAGATTGATCTCCGTTCTGGATATCATCAGTTAAAGGTTAAAGCTGAGGACATTCCAAAGACTGCTTTCAGAACTCGTTATGGGCATTATGAGTTCTTAGTCATGCCTTTTGGACTAACTAATGCTCCTGCAGCTTTCATGGACATGATGAACCGGATATTCAAGGAACATTTGGATCATTTTGTGGTTGTCTTTATTGATGACATCCTCATATACTCCAAGAGTCGCGAGGATCATGAACAACACCTGAGATTGATACTACAAAAGCTCCGTGAAAACAAATTATATGCCAAGTTGAAGAAATGTGAGTTCTGGCTTGAGGAGGTCGCGTTTCTTGGGCATGTGATTTCTAGTCAAGGAATATCAGTCGATCCTGCGAAGATTGCAACGGTACTAAATTGGGAACAACCCAAAACAGTAACCGAAGTCCGAAGTTTTCTGGGTCTAGCTGGTTATTATCGGAGATTCGTAGAAGGATTTTCTCGAATCGCCACTCCATTAACGCAGCTTACTCGGAAAAGCACAAAATTCATATGGAGCGAGGAATGCGAGAACAGTTTCCAAGAACTCAAGAAGAGACTGGTTTCAGCTCCTGTTCTGACCATACCATCAGGATCAGGAGAATTTGTTATCTACAGCGATGCTTCTGGCAAAGGTCTAGGCTGTGTCCTTATGCAACATGGAAAGGTTATAGCCTACGCCTCTCGACAACTCAAAGATTATGAGAAAAATTATCCTACTCATGATCTAGAGTTGGCAGCAGTCGTTTTCGCGTTGAAGATCTGGAGACACTACTTGTACGGAGAAAAAGTGGATATCTATACAGATCATAAAAGTCTCAAGTATTTCTTCACCCAGAAGGAACTCAACATGCGACAACGACGTTGGCTTGAGCTGTTAAAGGATTATGACCACACAATCCAGTATCACCCGGGAAAGGCGAACGTTGTAGCTGACGCTTTGAGCAGAAAATCTTATGCAAGTACAAGTGCACTGCTAACAACACAAAAGTGTATTTTGTACGACTTGCAAAAGATGGAGATAGAGCTAAAGACACCAGGGACCCACTCGAAGATTGCTCACGTGCGAGTAGAACCAACTTTAATCGATAAAATTAAAGCTGCTCAAGCTACCGATCCGGAACTGATAAACATGATAAAGAAAGTACAAGAAGGTGCCATTCCCGAAGCAAGAATCGACGAGAAAGGAATACTTCGAGTCAACTCTCGACTCTGTGTTCCTAACGATCCTGAATTAAAGCATAAAATCATGATGGAGGCACACAACACGCCGTTTGCAATCCACCCAGGAGGTACCAAGATGTATCGAGATCTTTGACATACATTTTGGTGGAACAATATGAAAAGAGAGATTGCGGAGTTTATCTCAAGGTGCCTAACTTGTCAACGTGTCAAGGCAGAGCATCAAGTTCCTAAAGGTCCATTACAATCACTTGAAGTTCCCGAATGGAAGTGGGAACACATCAATATGGACTTCGTGACGGGTCTTCCAAAAGTTTCTCAAGGCTTAGATGCAATTTGGGTGATCGTAGATAGGTTGACCAAATCTGCTCATTTCTTGCCTATACGAGAAAACTTTTCACTTGAACGTCTTGTCGGTATGTACATAAATGAGATCGTGAGATTGCATGGCATGCCAGTTTCCATAGTTTCTGATCGAGATCCTAGATTCACTTCACGCTTTTGGATCAGTCTACAAAAAGCTATGGGCACTGAACTACGTTTTAGTTCTGCATACCATCCTCAAACGGACGGACAATCGGAAAGGACGATCCAGACCCTCGAAGATCTTTTGAGACTTTGTGTATTAGACTTCAAAGGAAGTTGGGATAAGTACTTGCCGTTGGTGGAATTTTCTTACAACAACAGTTACCAAGCAAGCATAGGCATGGCTCCATTCGAGGCATTGTATGGAAGGAAGTGTCGCTCTCCAATATGTTGGAATGAGGTAGGAGAAGCAAAATTGTTGGGACCCGAGTTGGTACGCTTGACGACCGAAAAGATCCAAATGATCCGACAACGAATACAGACCGCACAAGAACGACAAAAGAGTTATGCTGATCTTCATCGGAGAGACGAAAGTTTCAACGTCGGAGATCATGTATCCTTACGTGTTTCTCCATGGAAAGGGGTTACGAGATTCGGAAAGAGAGGAAAGCTCAACCCTCGATTTATTGGCCCATTTGAAATCCTCGATCGAATAGGAACCGTAGCCTACAGACTAGCCCTACCACCAAGTATGTCTCGCATCCATAACGTTTTTCACATATCTATGTTACGTAAATATGTGAAGGACCCAAACCACGTCATTGAGTTAGAACCAGACGTTATAGCAGAGGATTTAACATACGAGGAGGTACCTGTTAAGATCCTGGATAAGAAGGAGCAGATCCTACGCTCAAAGGTTATACCTCAAGTTAAGGTTTTATGGAGGAACCAAGATACTGAGGAAATGACCTGGGAGCTAGAATCTGAGATGAAATCTAAGTATCCTTACCTCTTCGATATGTCAGGTACGTCAATTTCGGGGACGAAATTTCATAAGGAGGGGAGGTTGTAAGACCCCGAATTTTATGAAATACAAAATTTAATTTTTCTTCATATATATATTTTTTTTGAAACAGTAAGTGGTTAAATTAACAAAATTGAAAGTTAAGGATGTTATGTGCAAATTTTATTTTGTCGGACAATATTCGCTTTGTCGGGGAATATTCGTTTGGTCGGGGAATATTCGTTTGGTCCGACGGCGCCGAAATAACAAATTATTGGTGGACCCCACAACGGAATATTTGTCGGATATAGAAAACGACAGAAGTAACCTTTTTAAATAAAAATAGTCAACGGAACTGTTAAAATACCGGTGATAAAAGAATAGTAGCATACGGTAGTTTATGGTATTTTCTGTAGCACACGGTACTCTACAGTAACACACGGTATTGCATAGTGTCTCATATTATTGGTCTGATAATTGACACCGTAACTGTTACGCATCATTTCATCGATAATTGTCACTGCATAATATTTTATATTATCAATTCAATAATTGTTGTTACACAGTATTTTGCATTATTGATTTAATAATTGTCATTACACTGTATTTTATATCATTGAGTCAATAATTGTTGTTGCACTGTTTTTAAAATTATTGAACCTAATAATTGTCACAGTAACATATGCACAGTAATTCACATTATTGAATCAATAATTGTCATTACACAGTAACGTATGCTTTATTTTACATTATTGTTATCTCTATTATGATGTTATTTAAACAGTTGTATTTCATTAATTTATTGACTTGATATCTAAGAGCTAACTATACTGTATTTATAACAATTAGTCATAATAATTGAATTGATAAAGTTATTTGTTTATAATATAAAGTTAGGTGATTATTAGGTGATATGAAATGAATGGTGTAGATTAAAGTGTGAATTATTGTTGAATAATTGAATTGATTTGTTTATAATATAAAGTTAGGTGATTATTAGGTAATATGAAATGAATGGTGTAGATTAAAGTGTGAATTATTGTTGAATAATTAAATTGATTTGTTTATAATATAAAGTTAGGTGATTATTAGGTGATATGAAATGAATGGTGTAGATTAAAGATAATATAATATTTGAAATGGATGGTGTAGATTAAAAGATGATCTTTAAATGAATGGTTTAGATTAAATGAATGATAAGATTTTTGGTTATAAATAGAAGCCTTAACTTAAGGATTTTTCATAAACTTCCTTACTTGTTCTTTCTTTCTCTCTCTAAATACTTCTTGTGAAAGTTCTCTCTAAGTGTGCTTAAGTCATCTTGAGTATTTGTGAAGATCTATAAGTATACGTGTACTGTTCAAGTTAATCAACCTCATTTAAATCAATATCCAGTCACGTGTTGAGGTAAGGGATACCATCTTTTTCATCTTCCATTATTCAAACATACTATGGTAAGGGATTATCATTATTTGATTCTCGATAATAATATTGTTTCTTCCTTACTCATAAGACGTGCCTTTTATTTCCATGTATTAAATTGTGGGAATAACCTTACGGAGCGGATTGCCGCCTGTTGGTGAATAACCTTTCGTATTCATTCATTATTAATCTCTGGGAATAACCTTACGGAGCGGATTGCCGCCTGTTTGGTGAATAACTCTTTGTACTCAAATTCTATTAAATTGTGGGAATAACCTTACGGAGCGGATTGCCGCCTGTTGGTGAATAACCCTTTGTATTAATTTCCTTCACCTTTTGTTAATCAAACCTGCTACGGTAAGGGATATTATTTTCTTTCATACTCCTAAATCGAAATTTATTATGGAACTATTGCTTCTATAATTCCTGAAAATATTATATGTTCCATAATAGTTGAACTTCATTATTTCAACTGAACCTTCCTATTTACGTGAACCTTTCTATTGAATTGTAACCGTTATTCTGAACTGTGGATCTTGAATATCATTTTTAAATTTCACTCCACATCATGTTGACAATTTGGACATTATTTGAATCTGTACAAAGTAAACTTCCGATACTTATTGTTATCCTATTTCTTCTGTTCATCATTTATATCATTCTAATCATCCAAAAATCAAGCTGTTGTGAATATCTGTGGCCGGGGGCACAGATGTGATATATTTGTTGAACAGATGATAGGTTAAAGGCGATATAATAGGTTAAAGGCGATACATCTGTTCGGTGTCTTTTATGGCACGTGGTGAATGTTCTCTTTGGCCCGTAGTGCAAAGATGAACTGTTGTTTGGTATGATTATGACCAAAGGCTGAATCTGGTATAATCATGACCGTTGGTGCTATATTGAATATCTTTGGCCCGTAGTACAAAGATGAACTGTTGATGTGCATGATTATGATCAGGAACTGTGAATTTGTATTATCTTGACTAATGATATTTCAGATGATAAAAGTTGATGATGTTTTTCCTAAAAAGAGAACCGAGTGGACATTATAGTCTGCATTATTCTTCTAATAGATTACTCATTCCGCTGCTATTACTGATCTGAACGTTGTTTAAGAATTTAACTGCAGTTTTTGATATAAACCTTGTAGTCTATTGTATTCTATCAAGAACTCAACTGTTGAAGACTAATGATAATTTATTCGTCATTATCTTAGTCATGATATTCTTTACTGGGCTATTTGAGCTCACCCTTTCTTTTGTTCCATTGTTTTTCAACAGGAGATGAAAACATAACAGGGTCTAGCCGGGGAATGGAGTGAGGGTTCGAGGAATAGTTATCATAGTCTTCACGTTTTGTAAAATAGTGTGGCAATAATAGTGAAGACTTAGTTGTGTATTATTATACACTGTATTGTTGTACGTTGTGCTTTGTTGTAATAATTTTGTTGTAGTATTTTGACGACTCAAGTTTGGGCTGTGTGGGCCCAAATTTGGGGGCGTCACAATACATACAAAACTTCAGTTTATTATTACATTTTTGTTATTATATTTTATTACAATATAATGGATTCCTCCAACACTCAAGGAGCACAAATGCCCCAATTTATCCAAAACGACCCAAATATCATTATGCCTGAAAGTGGAACGAGTTCGCATTCGTTATTTTCACGTCCTACCAATGAGCAAACCAAACGTATAGCCTGTTTGGGAATATTTCATTGAAGTGTGGGCTGCCGAAGGTGTTAAAAAGGCTCAATGCAAAATATGTAACGCTTTATTTGGTACTAAAGGCAATAACACATTATTGCGGCACTACCAATCGTGCTTGCAAAAGCATCAACTAACCGATGAAAGGTCTCAAACACAAATAGATCGTCCTGGTCACAATTGGAGGATCAAATATTACAAAAAGAGTTGCAAGCCAAACTAGTGATCGATAAGGAGCTCCCATTCAATTTTTTTGCCGATCAGCGTTGTACCAAGCACATTCAATCCAGATTGCAACCGAAATATAAACAAGTAAGTAGAATGACTATTAAACGTGATGCATTTAAATTATACAATAAAGCTAAAAAAGAACTAATTAATATTTTGATATTTTTTACGGTAAAATTTGTTTAAATAGTGATATTTGGTCTGCTAATCATCAACCTAGAGTTAGCTATATTTGTATGACTGCTCATTGGATAGATTCTGAAATGGTTATGCAAAAAAGAATTATAGGATTTGAATTTTTTGAATTATCTCATACTGGTCAAACAATATATGCTCAAATTATGTCTATTATTTGTACTTTTAAAATTAAAAATAAAATAATGAGCATTAGTTTAGATAATGCAAGCAATAACACTAGTGCTGTTAACATGTTAAAAAATGATTTAATACCTGTAGTAAATTGTGCATTTTTTCATGTTAGATGTATTTATCATATAATAAATTTAATTGTTCAATCCGGATTCAATTATTTAGAAATGACTATATATAAAATTCGTGGTATGATTATGATTACTTGTGTGTATGGTTCAAATAGAAAAATTCAAAATTTTAGACATTTTTATCATGCAAGAGGAGAAAAATTTAAAAGGGTAAAATTTGATAATAACACTAGGTGAAATAGTACATATGATTTGTTTAAAGATGTTTATAAACATAAAAATATACTTATGGAGTTTTATAATACACTAACTGATCATGAATTAACAAACGAAGACTGGGATCTACTTGGTCAACTTTTAAGTTTTCTTAAAGTTTTTAAAAAACATACAAAAATATTATTTGTTGTTTATTATCCTACAATTCATCATGTTCTATATGCATATTTAGAAATATCATTTATTTTTAAAGAATTTAAAAATAATGATATTTGGTCTGCCCTTATTTTGTCAATGGAAGAAATTTTTTAGAAATACTTTAAAGACATGCCAACTGTTATTACTTGTGTCACTGCGTTAAATTCAATTATAAAATTAGAAGGTATATAAAGTATTTTGGAAGATATAGTAAAAAATATAGTTACTAGTAATATTGATAACCTCAAATTAAAATTTAATATTACATTTACTGAATTTTATAAACTATATGAATCTGTATATTGTACATCTATACGTGCACCGACCCTTGCCCCTTCATCTTCTAAATATGCTAACTTATTAAAAACACTATCCAATAAACCAAAAACTTCAACACACACGAGTAGTTTGAACGAACTTGGTTTATATTGTAATACTGATTTTAGGAGTTTTATGACCGACGAAGAATTTGAAAATTTTAATATTATCGCTTTCTGGAATAGACATAAAAGACAATTTCCTACTTTGGCAACAATGACCCGTGATATACTAACTATCCAAGCTAGTACCATAGCTTCAAAATCTTATTTTTTCTTATCTGGCAGGGTATTAGATGAAAAAAGAAGTAGGCTTAGTCCGGAATCGTTGGAAATATGCATTTGCTATAGAGATTATCTTACTGCACAAAGAAGAATACAAGATGTAATAGACGATCAAGATAGCTCGAAAGATCTCGAAGTCGAATCAGAAATTGCTGAAAGTTCAATGTCATGAATATTGAAGAAAATATATTTTTTGAAGATTTGAAGATATATTTTATGAAGATTTGAAGATATATTTTTTGAAGATTTGAAGACAAATATTGTTTTGAAGATTTAAAGACATTTTAAAAAATTTTGAAGACATATATTGTAACTCACTCATTCTTGATTATTGTTTAAGTTATACTTTAAAGTTACAAACTTATAATTACATATTTTTTATAATTTGTAAGTTGTAACTTGTAACTTGTAAATTGTAATACATTATTTTTAATTAATACATCAATCAAGTTTAAAATTTTAATTAGTGTTTTTATAATATTTAAAATTAATAAAAAAATAAAAATGGAAGATTTCTCCATCTCCATTCATTTTCTTAATTAGTGGTCTATACTATTGGATCATCATAATTATACTTAGTGTATAATATATAGAACTGATATTTTTACAAATAAAATTTATTTGATTTTATAAAAATATTAAATTAGTTTATAAAAATATCAATTTCATATGAAAATTGATATTTTCACAAGTTAATTTGATATTTTCACCAGTGACTCCCATTTAATTTTGTAAAAATATTAAATTAACTTGTAAAATTATCAATTCTCATAATCTATTTTAATAAATTTATGAGTGATGCAGATTATATTCAAAAGTACGTACATCGTAAACATAGTCGTACATCGTTTATAAATATAACTTGATATAGGTAAATATAAGTTTTAGCCTTACATATCTAATTTTTTAAAAATAAATAAAAAGAGTCATTCCCATATGCTTGTAGATCAGTGTCACTAAGATGGAAAAATAAAAGTAAAAAAACCCTGAAAATAAATATAAGGATACTATATGATTAATATTACACACTAATATATATATATATCAAAATATCTAAAATATGTTTAACAAATGAAACTAAAATTGTCATATACACGATTTAGCTGTCAAGTGGTTTGATTGAGAGCTGAGGGCCTGGCCTTGGACGAGGGCCTGGCCTAAAGGCCTCAACAGGCTCCCTTTTCAAGCGCAATGCCTGGCCCGGCCTATAGTCCGAAAGTCAAAGGCCCGACCTGGCTTGGTCAACGGCCAAGGCCTGGTAGGCCTAAGCCGAACCAGACCAGGCCGACCTGTTGTGCATGACTAATCATATGCGAGTACGAATGCAATACTAACAACATAAATGCGCATTCTGTACTATTTATAAAAGATGTAGATAGAGCTAAAGTCACCAGGAACCCATATGAGGATCATGCATGTACGAGTAGAACCGATTTTAATCGATAAAGTCAAAGTTGCTCAAGCTACTGATCCAAAACTGATGGATATTATGAGGAAAGTACGAAAAGGTGTTATACCAGAAGCAAGAATCGATGAGAAATGAATATTCCGAATCAACTCTCGACTTTGCGTTTCTAACGACCCTGAATTGAAATATAAAATCATGATGGACACAATACGCCGTTTGCTATTCATTTTGGAAGTACCAAAATGTATCGTAACCTTCGACATATATTTTGGTGGAGCAATATGAAGAAGGAGATCGCTAAGTTTGTCTTGAGGTGTTTGACATGTCAACGTGTCAATGCGGAGCATCAAGTGCCTAAGGGTCAATTGCAACCACGTGATGCTCCCGAATAGAAGTGGGAACACATCAATATGAATTTTGTGACGGGTCTTTCCAAAGTTTCTCAAGACTTGGATGCGATTTGGGTCAATGTAGATAGATTGACCAAGTCCGCTTATTTTTTGCCTATACGAGAAAACTATTCACTTGAGCGTCTAACTAATATGTACATAAGTGAGATTGTGAAAATGTATGAGATGCCAGTATCCATAGTTTCTGATCGGGACCCTAGATTCACTTCACGATTTTAGATTTGTCTACAAAAAACTATGGGCACCGAACTACGATTTAGTTCTGCTTATCATCCCTAAATAGACGGACAATCGAAAAGGACAATTCAGATTTTTGAAGATTTATTGAGGATTTGTGTGCTAGACTTCAAAGAAAGTCGGGACAAGTATTACCATTGATTGAATTCTCTTACAATAACAGTTATCAAACAAGTATAAGAATGACTCCATTTGAGACTTTGTATAGACGAAAATGCCGCTTTCCAGTATGTTGGAATGAGGTGGGAGAATCAAAATTGTTAGGACCTGAGCTAGTGTGCATGACAACAGAAAAGATCCAAATGATCAGACGACGAATACAAGCTGCACAAGAACGACAAAAGAGTTATGCTGATCTTCATCGAAAGGACGAAAGTTTCAACGTTGGAGATCATGTATTCTCACATATTTTCCTATGGAGAGAAATTGCAAGGTTTGGAAAGAGAGAGAAGCTCAATCCTCGATTTATTGGGCCATTTAAAATCCTTGATCGAATAGGAACTATGGCCTACAGACTAGCTCTACTACCAAACATGTCCCGCATTCATAATGTTTTTTCACATATCTATGTTACGTAAATATGTGAAGGACCCAAATCACTTTATTGAGTTGGAGCCAGATGAGATAGCGGAAGATTTAATGTATAAGGAGGTACATGTCAAGATCTTGGATAAGAATGAGCAGATCTCACGCTTAAAGATTATACCTCAAGTCAAGATTTTATGAAAAAATCAAGATACTGATGAAATGACCTAGGAGTTGGAATCTGAAATGAGAGTCAGGTACGTAAATTTCGGGGATGAAACTTCATTAGGAGTGGAGGATGTAATACCCCAAATTTTAATAAATAGATTTTAAATTTTCTCATAATTTTATGCCTAATAGTGTAAGACCCCGAATTTTATGAAATACAAAATTTAATTTTTCTTCATATAGATATTTTTTTTAAACAGTAAGTGGTTAAATCGATAAAGTTAAAAGTTAAGGATGTTATGTGCAAATTTTATTTTGTCGGACAATATTCGCTTTGTCGGGGAATATTCGTTTGGTCGGGGAATATTCGTTTGGTCCGACGGCGCCGAAATAACAAATTATTGGTGGACCCCACAACGGAATATTTGTCGGATATAGAAAACGACAGAAATAACCTTTTTAAATAAAAATAGTCAACGGAACTGTTAAAATACCGGTGATAAAAGAATAGTAGCATACGGTAGTTATTGGTATTTTCTGTAGCACTCGGTACTCTACAGTAACACACGGTATTACATAGTGTCTCATATTTTTGGTCTGATAATTGACACCGTAACTGTTACGCATCATTTCATCGATAATTGTCACTGCATAATATTTTATATTATCAATTCAATAATTGTTGTTACACAGTATTTTGCATTATTGATTTAATGATTGTCATTACACTGTATTTTATATCATTGAGTCAATAATTGTTGTTGCACTGTTTTTAAAATTATTGAACCTAATAATTGTCACAGTAACATATGCACAGTAATTCACATTATTGAATCAATAATTGTCATTACACAGTAACGTATGCTTTATTTTACATTATTGTTATCTCTATTATGATGTTATTTAAACAGTTGTATTTCATTAATTTATTGACTTGATATCTAAGAGCTAACTATACTGTATTTATAACAATTAGTCATAATAATTGAATTGATAAAGTTATTTGTTTATAATATAAAGTTAGGTGATTATTAGGTGATATGAAATGAATGGTGTAGATTAAAGTGTGAATTATTGTTGAATAATTGAATTGATTTGTTTATAATATAAAGTTAGGTGATTATTAGGTGATATGAAATGAGTGGTGTAGATTAAAGTGTGAATTATTGTTGAATAATTAAATTGATTTGTTTATAATATAAAGTTAGGTGATTATTAGGTGATATGAAATGAATGGTGTAAATTAAAGATAATATAATATTTGAAATGGATGGTGTAGATTAAAAGATGATCTTTAAATGAATGGTTTAGATTAAATGAATGATAAGATTTTTGGCTATAAATAGAAGCCTTAACTTAAGGATTTTTCATAAACTTCCTTACTTGTTCTTTCTTTCTCTCTCTAAATACTTCTTGTGAAAGTTCTCTCTAAGTGTGCTTAAGTCATCTTGAGTATTTGTGAAGATCTATAAGTATACGTGTACTGTTCAAGTTAATCAACCTCATTTAAATCAATATCCAGTCACGTGTTGAGGTAAGGGATACCATCTTTTTCATCTTCCATTATTCAAACATACTATGGTAAGGGATTATCATTATTTGATTCTCGATAATAATATTGTTTCTTCCTTACTCATAAGACGTGCCTTTTATTTCCATGTATTAAATTGTGGGAATAACCTTACGGAGCGGATTGCCGCCTGTTGGTGAATAACCTTTCGTATTCATTCATTATTAATCTCTGAGAATAACCTTACGGAGCGGATTGCCGCCTGTTTGGTGAATAACTCTTTGTACTCAAATTCTATTAAATTGTGGGAATAACCTTACGGAGCGGATTGCCGCCTGTTTGGTGAATAACTCTTTGTACTCAAATTCTATTAAATTATGGGAATAACCTTACGGAGCGGATTGCCGCCTGTTGGTGAATAACCCTTTGTATTAATTTCCTTCACCTTTTGTTAATCAAACCTGCTACGGTAAGGGATATTATTTTCTTTCATACTCCTAAATCGAAATTTATTATGGAACTATTGCTTCTATAATTCCTGAAAATATTATATGTTCCATAATAATTGAACTTCATTATTTCAACTGAACCTTCCTATTTACGTGAACCTTTCTATTGAATTGTAACCGTTATTCTGAACTGTGGATCTTGAATTTCACTCCACATCATGTTGACAATTTGGACATTATTTGAATCTGTACAAAGTAAACTTCCGATACTTATTGTTATCCTATTTCTTCTGTTCATCATTTATATCATTCTAATCATCCAAAAATCAAGCTGTTGTGAATATCTGTGGCCGGGGGCACAGATGTGATATATTTGTTGAACAGATGATAGGTTAAAGGCGATATAATAGGTTAAAGGCGATACATCTGTTCGGTGTCTTTTATGGCACGTGGTGAATGTTCTCTTTGGCCCGTAGTGCAAAGATGAACTGTTGTTTGGTATGATTGTGACCAAAGGCTGAATCTGGTATAATCATGACCGTTGGTGCTATATTGAATATCTTTGGCCCGTAGTACAAAGATGAACTGTTGATGTGCATGATTATGATCAGGAACTGTGAATTTGTATTATCTTGACTAATGATATTTCAGATTATAAAAGTTGATGATGTTTTTCCTAAAAAGAGAACCGAGTGGACATTATAGTCTGCATTATTCTTCTAATAGATTACTCATTCCGCTGCTATTATTGATCTGAACGTTGTTTAAGAATTTAACTGCAGTTTTTGATATAAACCTTGTAGTCTATTGTATTCTATCAAGAACTCAACTGTTGAAGACTAATGATAATTTATTCGTCATTATCTTAGTCATGATATTCTTTACTGGGCTATTTGAGCTCACCCTTTCTTTTGTTCCATTGTTTTTCAACAGGAGATGAAAACATAACAGGGTCTAGCCGGGGAATGGAGTGAGGGTCCGAGGAATAGTTATCATAGTCTTCACGTTTTGTAAAATAGTGTGGCAATAATAGTGAAGACTCAGTTGTGTATTATTATACACTGTATTGTTGTACGTTGTGCTTTGTTGTAATAATTTCGTTGTAGTATTTTGACGACTCAAGTTTGGGCTGTGTGGGCCCAGATTTGGGGGCGTCACAGTTGGCATCAGAGCTTAGGGATATGGTCTTTAATGGAGATCTGGGGTAGAACTAGGAGGGGAGAGACGAATAGAATCAGTCACTAGTGTGTCCTACCTAAAATAGATTTTATTATCTAATGAGTCGATTTGAATGTAGGAACATGAAGTGATGAGTCAGTTTATTTGAACTAACATTTATTTTGTGACCACAGTTAGGTATGGCATCTGAAAATCAAGAGGTTAACTATGGAATACCCGAAGCAAATGTAGCCGAGAATCAAGAGGCCCCAAACAATCCTCCTGCCAACTCAGGAAATAATGTTCCTGATAACATGATGAACGATGGATTCTTTAGGAATTTCATGCAGTTCATACAGAATCAAGGAAGAGGAAATCCAGTCAATAATAACGGTAGAAACGCTGGCAATTTGAGGATGGTCACTGTTAAGCAATTTAAAGAATTAGGACCACCTGAATTCCACGGGAAGCCTGACCCACTCAAAGCGGAGGCATGGCTGAAGCAAACGACAAAAATACTTGATGTCTTACAATGCGCTGATGATCAGAAGGTGCCATTTGCCACTTTTATGTTACGAGGTGAAGCGGACCATTGGTGGGAAGCGGTAAAACGTATCCAACCTTCAGCACTCGAAATGTCTTGGACAGAATTCGAAGAACTGTTTAACGAGAAGTACTTCCCAGAAAGCATCCGCCATATGAAGGAAGTGGAATTCATTAAGCTGGAGCAGGGAAACATGACAGTTTCTCAATATGAAGCTAAGTTTGCTGAACTGTCTCGTTTTGCGACTCATCTAGTAGATGACGAAGCACGAATGAGTCGAATGTTCCTGAGAGGTTTGAGACTCAAAATTCATCAACAACTTAGTTCTCATAAATTCAGTTTGTATTCAGATGTTGTAGATAGGGCTCAAAGGGTGGAGCAAACAGATGAAACATTGCAGCCAAGAGTTAATGATCAGCATAGAGAAAGGGGTGACAACAACCACAGGAACGAGAACCATCGAGGAGGTAACCAACACTTCGGTGGTAATTCCACACCAAATAACAGAAGAGGAGAATCTAGTGGGAACAATTTCAAAAGAAAGAGATTCCATAATAATTATGGAAGGGCACCAGCACCAGTACCAACACCAGCACCGACCCCAATTTCAAGGGGAGAAGATCGACCACCAGTGAGATGCTATAGGTGTGGTCAGGAAGGTCACATCAGCCCAAACTGTACACTGCAGTCCAAAAAGTGCTACAGTTGTGGGAAAGAGGGTCATCTTGCGCGGTTTTGTCCTGCCACAAAATCAAGTCCAGCTGCAATGATGATACCAAAAGCTAGCGCGGATAAAGGAAAATCTGTAGTTCAAGGGAGAGCTTTTGTTGTGACATCCCAAATGGCACGAAACTCGAACGAGGTGATAACCGGTAAGCTATTCATAAATTCTCGTGAAGTCTACGCTTTGTTAGATACTGGCTCTACCCATTCTTTTATCTCACCTGCATGTGCTCAGCGTTTAAACTTAACTCCTGAAAATTTGGACTTTGACTTATCAGTTGAAACCCCATTAGGAGAAATGACCATTACATCTACTGTCTATAAATCTTGCCTAGTTCAAATCAACAACCTCACATTATCTGTTGACCTTATTTCTTTGGAGATGCGTGAATTTGATGTGATTTTAGGAATTGATTGGTTGACTACCCATCATGCTAAAATTGATTGTTTTCATAAGATTATTAGTTTTCATATTCCTAATCAACCTGTCATGCAAATTCAAGCAACTAAACCATTGAAATCTATAACTGTTATTTCTAGCCATAAAGCCATTCGTTTATTGAAAAACGGATGTCAAGCCTTTTTAGCTCATGTCACTGATTTGAACAAAAATACGTCAAACTTGAATGATATTCCCATTGTTAATGAGTTTCCTGACGTTTTTCCTGAAGAACTTCCTGGCTTACCCCCAAACCGTGAAATTGATTTTTATATTGATCTTGAACCCGGTACCAAGCCCATTTCCAAAGCTCCCTACCGAATGGCTCCCATTGAACTTCAAGAGTTAAAAGTCCAACTACAGGAATTGTTGGATACCGGTTTCATTCGTCCGAGTGCATCACCTTGGGGTGCTCCTGTTCTATTTGTGAAGAAGAAAGACGGGAGTATGAGATTGTGCATTGACTACCGAGAATTGAACCATGTCACCATCAAGAACAGGTACCCGTTACCTCAGATTGATGACATGTTTGATCAATTGCAAGGCGCTCAACATTTCTCAAAGATTGATCTCCGTTCTGGATATCATCAGTTAAAGGTTAAAGCTGAGGACATTCCAAAGACTGCTTTCAGAACTCGTTATGGGCATTATGAGTTCTTAGTCATGCCTTTTGGACTAACTAATGCTCCTGCAGCTTTCATGGACATGATGAACCGGATATTCAAGGAACATTTGGATCATTTTGTGGTTGTCTTTATTGATGACATCCTCATATACTCCAAGAGTCGCGAGGATCATGAACAACACCTGAGATTGATACTACAAAAGCTCCGTGAAAACAAATTATATGCCAAGTTGAAGAAATGTGAGTTCTGGCTTGAGGAGGTCGCGTTTCTTGGGCATGTGATTTCTAGTCAAGGAATATCAGTCGATCCTGCGAAGATTGAAACGGTACTAAATTGGGAACAACCCAAAACAGTAACCGAAGTCCGAAGTTTTCTGGGTCTAGCTGGTTATTATCGGAGATTCGTAGAAGGATTTTCTCGAATCGCCACTCCATTAACGCAGCTTACTCGGAAAAGCACAAAATTCATATGGAGCGAGGAATGCGAGAAAAGTTTCCAAGAACTTAAGAAGAGACTGGTTTCAGCTCCTGTTCTGACCATACCATCAGGATCAGGAGAATTTGTTATCTACAGCGATGCTTCTGGCAAAGGTCTAGGCTGTGTCCTTATGCAACATGGAAAGGTTATAGCCTACGCCTCTCGACAACTCAAAGATTATGAGAAAAATTATCCTACTCATGATCTAGAGTTGGCAGCAGTCGTTTTCGCGTTGAAGATCTGGAGACACTACTTGTACGGAGAAAAAGTGGATATCTATACGGATCATAAAAGTCTCAAGTATTTCTTCACCCAGAAGGAACTCAACATGCGACAACGACGTTGGCTTGAGCTGTTAAAGGATTATGACCACACAATCCAGTATCACCCGGGAAAGGCGAACGTTGTAGCTGACGCTTTGAGCAGAAAATCTTATGCAAGTACAAGTGCACTGCTGACAACACAAAAGTGTATTTTGTACGACTTGCAAAAGATGGAGATAGAGCTAAAGACACCAGGGACCTGCTCGAAGATTGCTCACGTGCGAGTAGAACCAACTTTAATCGATAAAATTAAAGCTGCTCAAGCTACCGATCCGGAACTGATAAACATGATAAAGAAAGTACAAGAAGGTGCCATTCCCGAAGCAAGAATCGACGAGAAAGGAATACTTCGAGTCAACTCTCGACTCTGTGTTCCTAACGATCCTGAATTAAAGCATAAAATCATGATGGAGGCACACAACACGCCGTTTGCAATCCACCCAGGAGGTACCAAGATGTATCGAGATCTTCGACATACATTTTGGTGGAATAATATGAAAAGAGAGATTACAGAGTTTATCTCAAGGTGCCTAACTTGTCAACGTGTCAAGGCAGAGCATCAAGTTCCTAAAGGTCCATTACAATCACTTGAAGTTCCCGAATGGAAGTGGGAACACATCAATATGGACTTCGTGACGGGTCTTCCAAAAGTTTCTCAAGGCTTAGATGCAATTTGGGTGATCGTAGATAGATTGACCAAATCTGCTCATTTCTTGCCTATACGAGAAAACTTTTCACTTGAACGTCTTGCCGGTATGTACATAAATGAGATCGTGAGATTGCATGGCATGCCAGTTTCCATAGTTTCTGATCGAGATCCTAGATTCACTTCACGCTTTTGGATCAGTCTACAAAAAGCTATGGGCACTGAACTACGTTTTAGTTCTGCATACCATCCTCAAACGGACGGACAATCGGAAAGGACGATCCAGACCCTCGAAGATCTTTTGAGACTTTGTGTATTAGACTTCAAAGGAAGTTGGGATAAGTACTTGCCATTGGTGGAATTTTCTTACAACAACAGTTACCAAGCAAGCATAGGCATGGCTCCATTCGAGGCTTTGTATGGAAGGAAGTGTCGCTCTCCAATATGTTGGAATGAGGTAGGAGAAGCAAAATTGTTGGGACCCGAGTTGGTACGCTTGACGACCGAAAAGATCCAAATGATCCGACAACGAATACAGACCGCACAAGAACGACAAAAGAGTTATGCTGATCTTCATCGGAGAGACGAAAGTTTCAACGTCGGAGATCATGTATTCTTACGTGTTTCTCCATGGAAAGGGGTTACGAGATTCGGAAAGAGAGGAAAGCTCAACCCTCGATTTATTGGCCCATTTGAAATCCTCGATCGAATAGGAACCGTAGCCTACAGACTAGCCCTACCACCAAGTATGTCTCGCATCCATAACGTTTTTCACATATCTGTGTTACGTAAATATGTGAAGGACCCAAACCACGTCATTGAGTTAGAACCAGACGTTATAGCAGAGGATTTAACATACGAGAAGGTACCTGTTAAGATCCTGGATAAGAAGGAGCAGATCCTACGCTCAAAGGTTATACCTCAAGTTAAGGTTTTATGGAGGAACCAAGATACTGAGGAAATGACCTGGGAGCTAGAATCTGAGATGAAATCTAAGTATCCTTACCTCTTCGATATGTCAGGTACGTCAATTTCGGGGACGAAATTTCATAAGGAGGGGAGGTTGTAAGACCCCGAATTTTATGAAATACAAAATTTAATTTTTCTTCATATAGATATTTTTTTTAAACAGTAAGTGGTTAAATCGATAAAGTTAAAAGTTAAGGATGTTATGTGCAAATTTTATTTTGTCGGACAATATTCGCTTTGTCGGGGAATATTCGTTTGGTCGGGGAATATTCGTTTGGTCCGACGGCGCCGAAATAACAAATTATTGGTGGACCCCACAACGGAATATTTGTCGGATATAGAAAACGACAGAAATAACCTTTTTAAATAAAAATAGTCAACGGAACTGTTAAAATACCGGTGATAAAAGAATAGTAGCATACGGTAGTTATTGGTATTTTCTGTAGCACTCGGTACTCTACAGTAACACACGGTATTGCATAGTGTCTCATATTTTTGGTCTGATAATTGACACCGTAACTGTTACGCATCATTTCATCGATAATTGTCACTGCATAATATTTTATATTATCAATTCAATAATTGTTGTTACACAGTATTTTGCATTATTGATTTAATAATTGTCATTACACTGTATTTTATATCATTGAGTCAATAATTGTTGTTGCACTGTTTTTAAAATTATTGAACCTAATAATTGTCACAGTAACATATGCACAGTAATTCACATTATTGAATCAATAATTGTCATTACACAGTAACGTATGCTTTATTTTACATTATTGTTATCTCTATTATGATGTTATTTAAACAGTTGTATTTCATTAATTTATTGACTTGATATCTAAGAGCTAACTATACTGTATTTATAACAATTAGTCATAATAATTGAATTGATAAAGTTATTTGTTTATAATATAAAGTTAGGTGATTATTAGGTGATATGAAATGAATGGTGTAGATTAAAGTGTGAATTATTGTTGAATAATTGAATTGATTTGTTTATAATATAAAGTTAGGTGATTATTAGGTGATATGAAATGAGTGGTGTAGATTAAAGTGTGAATTATTGTTGAATAATTAAATTGATTTGTTTATAATATAAAGTTAGGTGATTATTAGGTGATATGAAATGAATGGTGTAAATTAAAGATAATATAATATTTGAAATGGATGGTGTAGATTAAAAGATGATCTTTAAATGAATGGTTTAGATTAAATGAATGATAAGATTTTTGGCTATAAATAGAAGCCTTAACTTAAGGATTTTTCATAAACTTCCTTACTTGTTCTTTCTTTCTCTCTCTAAATACTTCTTGTGAAAGTTCTCTCTAAGTGTGCTTAAGTCATCTTGAGTATTTGTGAAGATCTATAAGTATACGTGTACTGTTCAAGTTAATCAACCTCATTTAAATCAATATCCAGTCACGTGTTGAGGTAAGGGATACCATCTTTTTCATCTTCCATTATTCAAACATACTATGGTAAGGGATTATCATTATTTGATTCTCGATAATAATATTGTTTCTTCCTTACTCATAAGACGTGCCTTTTATTTCCATGTATTAAATTGTGGGAATAACCTTACGGAGCGGATTGCCGCCTGTTGGTGAATAACCTTTCGTATTCATTCATTATTAATCTCTGAGAATAACCTTACGGAGCGGATTGCCGCCTGTTTGGTGAATAACTCTTTGTACTCAAATTCTATTAAATTGTGGGAATAACCTTACGGAGCGGATTGCCGCCTGTTTGGTGAATAACTCTTTGTACTCAAATTCTATTAAATTGTGGGAATAACCTTACGGAGCGGATTGCCGCCTGTTGGTGAATAACCCTTTGTATTAATTTCCTTCACCTTTTGTTAATCAAACCTGCTACGGTAAGGGATATTATTTTCTTTCATACTCCTAAATCGAAATTTATTATGGAACTATTGCTTCTATAATTCCTGAAAATATTATATGTTCCATAATAATTGAACTTCATTATTTCAACTGAACCTTCCTATTTACGTGAACCTTTCTATTGAATTGTAACCGTTATTCTGAACTGTGGATCTTGAATTTCACTCCACATCATGTTGACAATTTGGACATTATTTGAATCTGTACAAAGTAAACTTCCGATACTTATTGTTATCCTATTTCTTCTGTTCATCATTTATATCATTCTAATCATCCAAAAATCAAGCTGTTGTGAATATCTGTGTCCGGGGGCACAGATGTGATATATTTGTTGAACAGATGATAGGTTAAAGGCGATATAATAGGTTAAAGGCGATACATCTGTTCGGTGTCTTTTATGGCACGTGGTGAATGTTCTCTTTGGCCCGTAGTGCAAAGATGAACTGTTGTTTGGTATGATTATGACCAAAGGCTGAATCTGGTATAATCATGACCGTTGGTGCTATATTGAATATCTTTGGCCCGTAGTACAAAGACGAACTGTTGATGTGCATGATTATGATCAGGAACTGTGAATTTGTATTATCTTGACTAATGATATTTCAGATTATAAAAGTTGATGATGTTTTTCCTAAAAAGAGAACCGAGTGGACATTATAGTCTGCATTATTCTTCTAATAGATTACTCATTCCGCTGCTATTATTGATCTGAACGTTGTTTAAGAATTTAACTGCAGTTTTTGATATAAACCTTGTAGTCTATTGTATTCTATCAAGAACTCAACTGTTGAAGACTAATGATAATTTATTCGTCATTATCTTAGTCATGATATTCTTTACTGGGCTATTTGAGCTCACCCTTTCTTTTGTTCCATTGTTTTTCAACAGGAGATGAAAACATAACAGGGTCTAGCCGGGGAATGGAGTGAGGGTCCGAGGAATAGTTATCATAGTCTTCACGTTTTGTAAAATAGTGTGGCAATAATAGTGAAGACTCAGTTGTGTATTATTATACACTGTATTGTTGTACGTTGTGCTTTGTTGTAATAATTTCGTTGCAGTATTTTGACGACTCAAGTTTGGGCTGTGTGGGCCCAGATTTGGGGGCGTCACAAATAGTAAGGTGTTAAATTAATAAAAATTAAAGTTAAGGATGTTATGTGCAAAAATTTTATATCGGACAATATTCGATTGGTCAAGGAATATTCGTTCTGTCAAAAAATATTCGTATAACGGCGCCGAAATATTCAGTTATGAGTGGACACCACAACAAAATATTGTCGGATGTAGAAAACGAAAGCAATAGCCTTTCTAAATAAAAATGGTCAATGATATTATCACTTTTAACTGTTAAAATACCAAGTGATAAAAGTATGATAACATATGATATTTTACAACAGTAAACGGTATTACACAATATTAAATTATTGAACTGATAAATTGGCTATTGCACAGTATTTCATCAACAATTGTCATTACACAGTATTTTACATTATTGAATCAATAATTATTATTACATAGTATTTTACATTATTAATTACACAGTGTTCCATATTATTGAATCAATAATTGTCATAAAGCACAACATCTTGCATTATTGGGCCAATAATTATTACGGTACTAGTCACGGGTCTTAAACAGTTAGACAGATTTATTATTTGAAAAACACTGTATGTTCAATAATTGAGATATTAAATGAATAAAATAATATATAAATGTGTAACGCGTGTTAGTCAACGAACGGTGCAGATTAAAGTGTGAAACATGTGTTGGTTGATGAATGATTTAGATTAAAAGATAAGATTAGAATGTGTAACGTGTGTGTGAAAAAATTGGTTAGGCTATGGCTATAAATAGGGAGCTTAGCATAAGGAGTTTCATGCATTCCTAACTCAATCTTCTTTCCACTTTCTAAATATTTCTTAGTATAAATGTCTCTCTGAGTGCATTAAAATTATATTAAGCGTTGAAGATCTGACAGGGTACAAGTATTGTTTAAGTTAATCAACCTCATAAAAGTTCTATTTAGTCACGAGATAAGGTAAGAGATATCATTTTCTTTCAAACTCATAAATTTATTACGGTAAGGGATATCATTTTATTTCAAACTCTTAAATTTATTACGGTAAGGGGTATCATTCTTTTCATCGTTAGAAAAAGATATTATTTTTTATCTTACTTATAAGGAATACCATTTTTTTCATGTTCTATCACTTAAACTTACTACGGTAAGGAAGTATCTCATTTATATCTCTAATATTATTAATCGGTGAAAATTCTTGAATTAATAATTCATTAATATTCCCTTAATAGTTTGCATTTCATCTAATACTTTTTGACAAGAACATTCATATTATATTTCCGTCGTTATATTTGAACTATGAACTTATGGACATTGAACTTTTGAACTGTGAACATTTATTTGAATTATGAATATTTTGGACTAATTCTTTGTACTATAAACCTTACCGTTGAACTTCTTCCCAGTGGATCTTGGACATAACTCTTAGACTTGGACACTTTTTTTTATACATTATGTTGACAATTTGGATATTATTTGAATCTGGACAAAGTAAAATTTGCTTACTCCTAATGTTATTGTTTATCCTGCTTCTTCTGTTTATTATTTATATCTCTGTTGTTATTTTAATCATCAAGTATCAGGTTGTTCTGAATATCTGTGACCTGAGGCACAGATGAAAAGTTAAAGGCGATATAGGTTAAAAACGATATAGGATAAATGCGATATAATTATTGGATGTCTTTGGTCGAATGACAAGGACACGTGATAGATGTTCTCTTTGGTCGGGGGCAAAGAAGAACTGTTATTTGACATGATTATGACCAATGGTATTTCAGATGATAAAAGTTGATGATGATTTTCTTAAAAAAAGACGCTAGTAGACATTATGATCTACTTGATTCTCTTAGTGGTGGTTATTTCACTACAGTTGAACTTTGTTTAAGAATTTAACTGCTATTTTTGATTTAAATCTTGCTGTTTATATTACTCTATTAACAACTCAACTGTAGCTGTTGATTTAAAATTTGTTGTCTATTATATTCGATTAAGAACTCAACTGTTGAAGGTTAAGAATAATTTATTTTCTATTATCTTAGTCATGATATTCCTTACTGGACTATTTGAGCTCACACTTTCCTTTTTGTTCAATTGTTCAAGAAATGATAGCGTAGTCGGGAGTAGCGAAGAGAAAAGGGGAATGGAGTAGTTGTTCGAGTTAGTTGCTGTAATAGTCTTCACTATATTGTAGAATGGTAATAAATATGCAGACTTAGTTGTATATTATTGGGTATTGTACACTGTATTGTATAATAATTTTGTTATAGTATTTTGACGACCCAAATTGGGTGGTGTGAGCCCGATTTGGGGGCGTCACAATATCTTTATTAAAATTACGTCGTTTTGGAGATTTTTTTAAAACACAAATAGGGTCGCGGGTGACATTTTGTAAATAAAATTAAAGCAAGTAGGATCACTCTCTTTTAATATATATTTTTTTAAAAGAATCTCCAAAACAAAATAATTTAAATAAAAATATGTTATTTAAGATGTATGTTTTAGATCCGTCATATCCCCCTCTCTCTCTCTCTCTCTCTCTCTCTCTCTCTCTATATATATATATATATATATATATATATATATATATATATATATATATATATATATATACTAGGAATAACCCGTGCCTGAAGGCAAGATCCAACTAATATAACAATTGAGTACTGTATCTAATATTTATAAATTGAAAAATCTAAAATTGTTATAATTATTACTATTATTATTATTATTATTAGAATTATTATTATTAGTATTACAACTATTATAATTATTATTGTCATTATTATTATTATTATTATTATTATTATTATTATTATTATTATTATTAATAATAATATTATTACTATTATTATTACTATTACTATTTTTTTTTTATTATTATTCTTATTATTATTACTATTATTACTATTATTATTGTTGTTATTATTACTATTACTATAATTTTTATTTTTGTGGTTGTTGTTGTTGTTATTATTATTATTATTATTGTTATTACTATTATTATTATTATTATTATTTTCATTATTATTATTATTATTGTTATTGTTATTATAATGTAGTGGTGAATTTGATTTGGGAGAAAAATGTGAGTTGATAGATTTTTGAAATAAAGATGTTGAATTGGGGGGAGAGGAATGAGTGATAAATTAGTGACCGTTGGATGTTAAAGCCCTAAATGAATTTAGATTGTTGGATGTTGAAGCCTAAATTAATTTGAGGCCGTTGAATATTGATACCTTAGAATTTGAGCCGCTTTGTTTTATTATATAGATATATAATAATTTCTAAAATTAGACTTTTATATACACTAGTCCCAAAAGTGCATGCATTGTGTATGCAATAATCTTAAGGATATATTAAGAGTTTTATCAAATTTTGAGGATAGATTAAAAAATTAAGAAGGATAAAATTGTAATAAAATTAAATTTGCAAAGAGAGAAGAAAAAAAATATTGGCGACTAGGCCTCAAAAGGTAGTTATTTTTCTCATCTCTCTCTTTATAATTATAGATATATAATTATATACCTATGTATGTTATTTTATTAAAAAATTCATATCATTTGGGATATAAGGTATTGGTAGTAAAGAAAATATTGCATATTGTTGAGTTTTAAATTGAAATAAGTTTACAAAAGTAATATTGAAACAAAATTAATTTAAGAATAATGGAGAATTCGGGAAAATAGGGAGGGGGTACAACAATATTATTCTTTGACGGCGAATGAGTACGAGGGAAACAATATATTAAGGGGAGGATACGAACGTATTAGGAAGAAAGAGCGAAACATGCTCCCTTTTTCATATTTGTATATAAATAGTAATTTATTATACTTATATAATTTATTCTTATTTTTAAAAATATAAAAATATATTTAAAGGGTTAAATATATCATACTCTTTGTATGGTATAAGTTATAAAAATTAGTATAATAAAGAATATAAAAGATGATCATATATTATTTAATTTTTTATTTAAATTCGTTAATTTTCAGACAAAAAAATTAGTCAAATTTTTTGTCCACTTCTTCACTTTCTGTTCATTAAAAAACTTAATAATAAAAAAATTAAATTTTTATTTTTTTTCATTTATTTTAAAATTCAATAAAAAGTGTCACATTTTTCATAATTATCCTGGCTATTATACTAAAAGTGGTGATGACTTGCTTTTCGTCAGTTGCCTTTAGACGCTTCATCCCCTTCATCCTCTTGGCTGATTTTTCCCTTTCTTTTCTTTTTCCCATTTTTCTTTTTAATATTTTTTTCTACCGGGACAATTACGTCTTGTTCCAGAACATTATTGACAATGTGATTGTTTTATATTTGCAACTTATTAAGATTATGCCATTGCCAATGTGATTTTCCTAATTTATTTTATATTTCTTTTTCAATGATAGCGTTTAATTTTTTTTTATTATATTCTGAATTATAATATTATTATTGATTTTTTAATAATTAATTTAAAATATTTTTAAATCTAAAATTAGCATAATTTACTTAAAATTTTAAAATAATAAATTTTGTAACTAATAGTACTTAATAAGTAGTTTATGATATTTATAATTGTATTGACATAAATTAAATAAATTTATCACAATTTTGAGTTTAAAAATAATTAAATTTGATTTTTTTAAAGTTAATACTAATTTATAATTTAAAACGAAGGAAGTATTTTAAAATGAATGAAATATATTTAAAATGATTACTACATCCATATAATTCTCATTTTAAAGTTTTGTTAAAATAAATCATCATCATAATTCTTTATAAGAAATGCATGATCATGCTAAAAGTTGAATATTATCCTCCAACTAACTTAATTCGTTTCAAAATATAAAATTATTATTGACTTTTTTTAAATCACTTTGAGATATTTTTAAACTAAAAATTGATATGATTTATTAAAAAATACAATGCAGTAAATTGTATAAGTAGTAGTGTTTGATAAATTGTTTATAATATTCATCATTTTATTGAATAAAATTTAATTAATCTATGTCAAAAAATTATGCTTAAAAATATTTTAAATTGACTTATATATATGAAAACAGATAGTAGAGTATTTTACTTCTTTCGATTTACAAAGATAGTAATATTTATAAATGTTTCAATATTAAATTCAAACTCTTATAGTGCACATCTTATAATTCACTTAATTTGAGAAAATGAGTTATAGTTGTTTATATTTAAAGTAAATAATCATGTATTAATTTTGAATTTCAATATTTCGCAAATTTAAGGAGTAACGATAACATGATTCGATGTTGCACTATCTTCGACTCTTTTCGGGATCCCTTCTTTTAAAAAACTACTTCATTCAATTCGTCTAAAAATATAATATTAAGTTTAATTTTCTAAAAATAAATATGACATATTTTCAAACTTAAATTTGATGTTATTTATTTAACTTTTGTGGATTACAATAAGTCTTGTGTTTATCGGTTGTTTTAGGTAATTACAATTTCCGTAATTCTACTATATAAAGTTAAACAAATTCATCTCAGCATTTTTAATTTGAAAAAATATTATTTAATATTAAAAAGTCAATATTGATACTATATAAATTACTCGTGAGAAAAAAAAAGGTCATAACTTTTAACACACAAAAAAAATATTCCACAAAAAAGGAGTATCATATACATTTTAGATTAAAATTTAATTTTAAAATTTTAAATTCATGATTGATATAATTCATTTTAATTAATAGAGCTTGAACAATATACAACATTTAGAATTTTATTGACTAAGATTAAATGAATTTTGATAAAACCTTTAAATTAAAATGTCTCTAATTTGTTTTAAAGTTCAAATTTATTTTAGATTTTGAGACGGAAAAACATAATTTTATAATTACTCACTTATTTGTATCTATTAAATAATTTAAAAAAAAACTTTGATATGTATAATAACTAACATAAGAAAGTCTACAACAGATGTAATTTATTTTAATTTAAATTTTTTTTAAATAAATTTTTACTGTAATGCAAAATAATTAGGTTGTACTACTATCAAATTAGTTTTTACTTTCAATTTAATTTTTTTTAATCAATAAAATTCATATAACTTTTATAAATAATATATTTTGTAAGTAGTATTTTTTCTGTTCTAAAATTAGATATATATATATATATTTTCTAACGTTAAGTTTTTATCATGCTATTACTTATATTTTAGTTAATTCAATACTATCATAACATTATTTTATATATATATATATATATATATAATTTTTATAATAATTCTATATAAAAATTGATAGTAATCATATATTTTAGAATTAAAAAATATTTATAAAAAACTAAATTTATAAATTTAAAAAAACTCACGAGCTGCTCTGAGGACTCTCACTCTCCGATCTATACGACGCGATTCGTTCAATCTCTCTCATCTTCATAGCTAAAGCTAGAAGCTTACGACAATCTTCACTGGTAAGTTCTCTAAGACCAGTATATGTGTATTGCTGTACAAAACTCATGAGAGGTGTGCTGGGAGAAAATCAGAAGGATGACAATTTTGGAAGATAAGGTTTGATTGATGCGTTTAGTAAGATCCTGAATGAGCTTTGAGTTTATGAACAACAACGCAATGACCAAATGATGGAAAAGGAGTAGCCTGAAATCGAGAGGGTAAAGGTTTGATTTTGAGACATACAGGGACTAGAAAAGTACAGAGATCTAGAGATGGGAGTTGGAGAGAGAAGTAAATTAACTTATCTTCATCACTGTATGAGAAATCAAGAAAAAAACCTTAATTTCTGTGTAGAGTTGAATTGGGCAATCAGAACCTATTTATTGATCTCAGGAGATCGATGATGGATTTACATATATTTTTATTTATACTTGCTGATTCAATTTGCTCAGCCTCCACAGTTTGTTAATTTAATTAGTTTTTGATTTACTCTTACGGTCTTACTGCTTTTATAGAGTTTGTTAATTTAATTAATTTTTGATTTACACTAGATGCTTACTGCTTTAATGCTGTGCAGGTTGTTATTGCCATGGCAGGACAAAATTCCCAAAAACCCTGCATACACATATAGCTCCTCCTGGAATCTATATCATTTATCAGTATGAATTGCTTGCGCCTGCTTCAATTTCCCACACGAAATTCTCACACTAGGTTTTGTATGCTCAATTACTTTCTCTACAACCAAACAAGGCTTTCTTCTTCAGATTTGAATCATACAACCCCTTCTGCATCCAATACATTCGACATAACTAGGGTTTCTGAGCTCATATCAAAACAACACTGGTCCAACCTTAAAACCTTATTTAAACCTTTAAATCCTAAAAGCTTCCTTCAATTATTATTTGACTACGAAGCAGACTCTGAAGTTATCCTTACTTTCTTCAAGTGGTCACAGCATGAATATCATGTTTCATACAGCCTTGATCACTATTGTAGGCTGTTTCATTTATTAGCAAATGCTAAAAAGTATGCTAAAATTAGGGCTTTATTGCATACCTTTGTTAAGAATGAGAGTAATTTGTGTTCTTCAATTTTTCACACACTTTCAATGTCTAGTGATCGGTTTTGTGCTAATTCTATTATCGTTGATATGTTGATATTAGCTTACGTTAAGAATTCAAATACGGCGTTGGCTTTTGAGGCTTTTGAGAGAGCCGGGGATTATGGGTTTAAGTCGTCTGTTTTGTCCTGTAATCCGTTGTTGAATTCGTTGGTGAAAGAGAGTAAATATCGGGTTGTAGAATTTATGTACAAAGAGATGATTAGGAGGAGGATTGAGCTTAACTTGATTAGTTATAATACAGTGATTAATGGGCTGTGTAAGGCAGGAAAGCTGCATAAAGCTGGTGATGTTGTTGAGGACATGAAGGTGTTTGGGTTTGAACCATCAGTGGTTACTTATAATACACTTATAGATGGGTATTGCAAGAAGGGGAGGGCTGGAAAAATGTACAAAGCTGATGCTCTTCTGAAGGAAATGGTGTCGAATAAAATTGCCCCAAATGAATTTACTTATACCATTCTCATTGATGGGTTCTGCAAGGATGAAAATATGTCTGCTGCTGTGAGGGTGTTCAAGGAAATGCAGGTCCAGGGTTTGAAATCTGGTGTAGTCACATATAATGTGCTGCTCAATGGGCTTTGCCGTGCTGGGCAACTTGATGAAGCTCTTGGTGTGAAGGATGAGATGGTAAGTTCAGGTTTGCAGCCCAATCTTGTTACTTATAATGCCCTTATAAATGGGTTCTCTAAGAAGAATATGCTGAAGGAAGCTAGAGAGTTGTTTGATGGCTTTGCTGAACAAGGATTGGCTGCAGACGTACTTACCTTTAATATTTTAATTGACGCCTATTGTAAAGCTGGGGAATTGGAGGAAGCAATCAAATTACGCGATTTGATGTTTGATAGAATGGTCAGTCCCAATGTTTCGACCTATAATTGCTTAATTGGTGGTGTTAGTAGAAAGGGGAACGTCGAAGCAGCTAGTAAGCTTTTAGATGAAATGAAGGATAAGGGTTTAAGTGCTGATCTTGTTACTTACAACATACGGGTAGATGCATTATGCAAGAAGGGGGAGTCGAGAGAAGCAGGAAAGCTCCTGGATGAGATTTTTGAGTTGGGTTTGAGACCTTCTCACATAACGTACAATACTTTGATGGCTGGTTATTGCAGGGAAGGCAACCTCCGGGCAGCTCTAAATGTGAGAAGACGAATGGAGAAACAAGGGACGCGGCCAAATGTTGTGACATATAATGTGTTGATCAAGGGTTTTTGTGAGAAGGGGAAGCTGGAAGATGCAAATACATATCTTAATGAGATGTTGGAGAAGGGTTTGGTCCCTAATCGAACAACCTACGACATTGTTAGAGAGGAAATGATGGAGAAGGGGTTTGTTCCAGACATAGATGGGCATCTCTATAACAATTCTGTTAAGACTTGACTCTTGCAGGCGAAATTGGAGTGGGTCTAAAACAGCTCGTTTGCTTATGTTCAGTACTGGGCGTCCAGATTTTGAAAATTGGTGACTTGTTATGACTATTTTTTGTGTAAAGTGGACTACGCAAAATCCGGACGCATTTTTGTGGTCCATGGTATATGTACAAGGCAATTAGGGGTTATCAACTTTGTTATGATGTTTCATTATTATGCCAAAAGGCCCAAAACTAATAAAAAACAACAACAATTTATTAACTTAAAGATAACCATGAAACATAAATATGTCCTTTATTTATAAATGATTTTTTTATTGGGCGAGACAGGATTAATTAATTTGTTTAGTATTTTCAACTTCTTTATTATTAATTCTGCTTAGTATTTTTTCAACTACTTTATTATTAAATCGGGATTAAATAGTTTAAATTTTATTTTGAACGTATGATAGTTTAGTGCAACTATTTTGGTCTTCTAGCTTTGGAAAAATGGCCTTACCAGATGTAATACTTGCTAAATTATTTTTAAAAAAATAATTCAGGCTTTCTTATGTTTGGGTCAAATTGTGATTAAAGGATATGGGCCAACCATCAGATAATCTTAATTAAATAAAATTTGGGCCTTAATATTAATTGAAACCAGTTAAAAAATTAGAGGTACTAAATTATTTGGATAAAAACCAACATGATTATCACCTCGTATGTTGGCTAAAAAAACGGAAAAGAAAAACGAAGCTAGCGGCGGTTAAGAACAAAGGGAATAGCAGGAAGCTTGTTTGCGGAAGGAATATGAGGTGGTTTATAAAGTATTTACAATAATATAATATGATTATGACTAGTAATTGGTTCGGTCGGATGGGCACATTTGGCCGTAGTAGTAATAATAATAATAATAATAATTTATTAATTATATTTATTTACTACTATTTTGTTTAATTAATTTGGATAAATGGAGTTTAATCGGTCGGATGGGCACACTTGCTTCATGTACTGATTTTGTACTCTTTCAACTATACTCTTTTAATTTTAATTTGTTCTTTTTGCTATTTATTTAGAATTCGTGTATTGTTTCAATACTTTGTTCATAGTCGAATTCATATAATAGTTTTATTTGATTTTGAATATTTGAAATTTCGCAATTTATATTCTTTGGATTTGTTGAGTATGTTTAGTAATTTATTTTGATATTTGTAAAAATATACATGTTAATATATTTTTGAATACTTTGTGTTAGTGATTCCTTTTGCTACATGTATGTATTAGAATCCTTTTGTTGGTATTGTTGCATGTGTTGTAATATGATATTTTTGTTAGAATGTACCGTATGGTATACTTGAGTTATAACTACTTATAAGGATAACACATGCATGTTTTCTTGATACTGAAGCATGAGACCTTCAATGACGATGTGATTAGTTCATGACGTCTCTATTTATGTTCAAGTGGGAGTTGGTCATATTATGATTTTATTTTGGGAGGCGTATGAGTTGACTATAGTTTTTTGTTTGGCTCTATTATGCGGAGTGGTGATGTTTGTGCTGAACACATCTTTTGATTTTGCATGCATCTAGATCCGACCAGTTCGATGTATGTTATGTTTGTGTGACATTATTTTGTCTTGCTTGCGTGGCAAGATATATTTTTGTTTTGTTATAAACTCTTTATGAAATAACACTTAGCCATTTGATTCAATCATTATTTTATTGTGTTAGTTTTGTTCATTTCACTTCAATTTAGTTAATTGAATTATTTATTTCAATTTCTTATTTTTGCACTCTATATTCATATTAGTCATTTGACTCATGCTATATTTTTCCTTCCAACATGTAATCAATGAGATTAAGGATAAGTGTGATGATAGCTCTTTCTTTTATCTAAATATTTTAGATATTATGTTTAGGCCCTAATACTTTTGTTTCTGTTTGGAATTGTAATAAACAGACTGTGATTTGAGTCGATCTGGTATTTATTATCTATTTAAACTATTTCTTTTTGTGACTTAAAATTTTGATATTATTTTATCGTTTCTGTTGTGCTTTCGTGTAACCTCTCTTTTTATCTCAAAAAGGGGATGTTACACCAAAACTCTTACACTCTGTTTTTGAGTTTTAAAATGAACAGAAAATAAAAGAAATGGTTGTCCAATTCTTGTGTTTATAAGTTTTTTAATAAAAGGAAAAGAAAAAAAAAATTTAACTATTTTTTCTGTCAAAGTTTTTCATCTAAAATTATCTTGATTTGAACAAAAAGACAAATAAAATAAATAATAATTTTATAATTATCATATTATCCTCGAACGCATTAAAAAATGAAATAATTTTAAAGTCGATGAACGAAGCAATTCAGCCTGGAATGGAAGCAACTGCATTGTTGATGTTGCATGATACCTCCACAGCTGTGGCTGCTGATACTTTCATAATAATTGTACTTACTAACAAGGACAATCTGGCATAAAACCACATTCAAATTTCGTACAAGAATACAGAAAAAAGTGATACAGTTATACAAAACGAAATGCAAAACATGGATTTTCAAGCAATGTAATGGGCAGTTTACCAATCGTGTATTGTTGCACTTATTAATTACTATTAAAAACAATACCACAATAAACTTTTAATATCTAATATGTCATATTCTAGTTACAAGCTCTAGTAACATAAGAGGGGTATTTTTTTTATTCACTTTGTTTTTCATAGCCTTCGGCATATATCATCTTCAATTTGCAATCTCCAATTTAACAGTTAATATACATTTCGAAGATGGACAGAATTTAAACAAAATATCTGCCCAAGTGGTCTCTGAAATCGATAATACATAAATTAATATCATTAAACTTTTATCTCGCATATTTTTGATTCACAATTCAATAGTTATTATTATAATTGGTATATCACATGTAATAAAAGGATAAATTTATAAAAGTGATCTTTTTCTTTTCATTTTTTTATTAGAACTCAGAAACATAAGAAAAGAAAACTTAAAAGTTTTTTATTATTTTCTTAAAAACTCATAAACAACACCAAGGAATTTTTTTTAAGTTTTCTTTTCTTTTCTATTATAATTAAGTTTTCTGTTCTTTTCTTTTCCGTCCAAAACTCTAAAACAAAGAATGAATTTTCTATATTTATTTTATTTTATTATTCTGTACTAAATGAATTTCACATACGAGGTTTTAAAAATTACTCCATTAGTTCGAAAATTAAAAATGTATTTGTAAAACGATGACTTTTAAGGATAATTTTATATTCTCAAATTTATATTCTTAGTATTAGTTAGAAATCCAGCTGTGGTAGTTTGATATTTAAAGTGATAATAAATAACGTTAAATCAAAAACATCATATCCTTTTATAGTTTAAAAATAAAAATATATCTCTAATTTTAAAACGAATTAAAAAAGAGAACGTATCTCCAATTTTAAAAGAGGGAGATTATTATTTTTAGTTTGTCACTCATCACTAAAAAAATAAAAAAGATATTAACTCAAAATGTTTATATTATCACTAAATACAGCTGTACGGTGCTAGGATTGCTTACATTTTATTTTCAGATGATCATGGGTTTCTGATCGACAAAACCATGTTTTAATTATGATTTCAGGTGAATACTTTTCCATCTAAAATTTTCATATGCTTTCGTATATGAAATAAATTGCTGTACAATTCCTATGACTTACGCAAGCAACCCTTCTGCGGATTTGTCATCTTCAGTCGTTTTCTATTGTGTTACTTCACTGGTTCTATGTTTTCTCATGGATTATTATTTTCAATTTTAAACACCCACTTGTTTAATCATTCCCCACTTGTCTTTATCTCCTACACCCATCAATCCCAGTCCAATTTTTCCTTCCCAAAACACCCATTTTTGCCAAGTCTTAATATATAGCCCTCTGTGTTTGTTTGGAGGGAGGGGGGCTTGAAATATGCTATAATGGATGAGAAGAAGAGGAAAAGGATGATATCGAATAAAGAATACGCCAAGCGATCGCGGATTAAGAAGCGAAAGCTTGTGCAGGATTTGACATTGGAAGCAAGCAGACTCCAAGCAGCAAACAATGGAATAGTGGATAAAATTGATGCTGCCACAGAGGGATATATCATGTACAAGGCTGAGAACAATGTGTTAAGGGCTCGAGGAGTGGAACTGAGGGAAAGATTGAAGTACTTGAATGATGTGATTGTGAATAGTGGGATCCCAATGGACATTGTTGATATGCCTGATCCTTTGATGAGGCCGAGGCAGATTCCGTGCCCAATGCAGCCTATTACTGCTTCTTCGGGCATGATGATTCGGTTTTGAGTGCTGGTCCGCTACTATATATATATATATATATATATATGGGATAGACGTCCATAATAATCGGTTATTGAGCGTATTGTTGTAACTACCAAATACAGGTGCAAATTGACTTTATTTTTGTCTGTTACTAGATTCGCTACTAACTCTAGCAACAGAGCCAATTTTTTATTTTTTGACCTGCCGCTAGAGCTTGTAGCGGCACACAAAAATAAAATCAATTTGTCCCCTGCATTTGATTGCTACAACAGTACTGTCAACAATCGGTAACTGGTTTAGATATGCAGTTTAGATATGCATAATTCAACATGGTTTAGATATGCAGTTTTAATATGTTGAAAATTAATCCACATATTTCATGTAAATCAATATAAGTTGTTAATGTTTTTGGTTGAAAATTATGCATGCTAGGGTCATGTTGAAAATTTTCAAATCAAACAAATAAAATGTCAATGTACAATCATCAACTACTAAACATATTTTGATTAATTTACCCAAAAAGAAAAGGAAAACTGAAAATTATTTCTTTTATTTGATGAGAAAATGAAGACCAAAAATGTACAAGAGTTGCTTGAAATAAAAAAAATACATGATGAGATGTGAGTCTATCTATTGTTGTTTATCTTGAATAACCATTGATATTTTAAAGTTTCTAGGAATTTTAGAGAAGTCGAATCCCTTTAAAATTATGAGCTAGCTTCTTGATGGGTATTCTTTTTAATTAAAAAGGGTATTATTTTCATATTTTAACGAGATTTCTAGTAAAAAATTCTAGAAAAGTTCAAAAATTATATTATTTATACAACCAAAAAAGATTATTAACTTGTCAAAGTATGCTAAGTGTAATATTTTTTTTTGGGTAGCATGTCCAAGTCTAATTTCGGTAAGAAAAATGATATTTTCACACGTGTTTTTTGATATTATTGTATGGTACTATCTCATATGAACATAAAGTGAGTTTTACCTTCATGTGAGAAGAAATCATGTGAAAATATAAAAAACCCATATATACCAATGACAACATATAAAATATCGCATGATAGGTCTTATTCCTATTTTCTCTCATTTTTAATAGTATTTGTATATAATTTTTTGTATATAATTTGTATATATATAGCATTACTCAAAAAATATATCCCCATAGAATGGACCTTCATGCTTTTAATTGAGCACTGAGACATTAGATATCAAAGTGAGAATGAACCATGGGGTAAAATACACAAGTATAATAGGGTAATATTTGTGATACACATTATATGTGTGCAATAAATAAAAATTATAAAATATTCATAAAAAAATATGAGAGAAATTTTAAAAATAAATTAAAATATAAAAAAGAGAAATGAAGTTACATGTCACATAGACACATAGCTTCCAGAAGTCAATTACTTTTTCCTATCCCCCTTTATAAAATGGATTGATAGGTGTGTTTTGGTTTATACACAATAACGTGTTTATAAATAATTATAACTTAAAAGAAAAATTATTTAATATTAGTTATCTAATTGCGCACACTACGTGTGTCAAAAAAAAATTAAAAATAAGAGCGAAAGAAAATGAGGTTGTCTGAGAGTAAGAGAGTAAAAATAAAAATAAATGTAATAGAAAAAGAAAAAATGCAATTAACCTCAATTATTTTTACTGTTCTTTCTTTATAATATAAATAAATATTTTATTGTTCTTTCTTTATAATATAAATAAATATAAGCAAGATAATAATTTTTATAAGTATAGATTGTTTCTTTTTTATTTTTTAAAAGACAAACCATGCTATTCCTTTTAAATTTTACATTTATTTGGACGTCTATACCATATTTTAAGGAAAGGAAAAGAAAAGGGTAACAAAATTTCTTCACAAAGTCAATTCAAAGACCGCAGGCCCATTATATTTCCCTCTTCTCTTACACACACCAAAAGTTAAATTATGCTGTATTTACAACAAAATTAAAACACAGAACAGATTAAAAACGAGAATCTCACGTTTCAGATTGAGACCCATAAAAAGGAATCTTGATTTGAGGCCCATATATCAAGTCAGGGAGTTAGGGCTGTAGAATCCATGGATTTCCAGAAGAAGAGAATTCAGTTTCTGCTCTTTGTTGCTGGGGTCATCATCCTCAGTATCACAGGTATTATATGAGTATATATATATATATATATACATATAGTGTATGTGTTCTTACAAATATCATATATGTATATATTTCTGCTTTGTTCTTTACTGTAGTTTAAATTAAGTTTAATTAAAGTTCCATGGTTGTTTGTTAGTTGTATTTAGTATTTTAGTTTCTGGATCCCAAGTTTTATATAGTTTAAAGATTCATAACCTTTTCATTTACCCCCTATTTTTGTTGTGTGAGAAGGGAATTATGAAGTTATCATACACGATATAGATGAAATAAAATAGCTTTTAGGACTTTCAGATTTTCTACTGCCAAATTGAAATAAGGTCATATTTAGTTTTAGTCAGATGTTTGGATATGGCAATAGAATATCTGAATTGTTAATTCGTCACCCATAACAATTTTTGGGTATACCTGGGGACACTTTTTCTTGGGATTTGTCTGTATGGTTGACTTGAGTAAGAGCTTACTTTTAGATAGATGGAAAAAGTTCCAGCAGCATGGTAGTATCGACCATTGGGTAGTGAGTACTTCTGCATTTCACATTTGGCCATGTTTTTATGCATGGTATTATTTTTTGTGGAACTTTATACATAAGCAATATTCAATCAAAAACTTCGCCATATACACATGGCATGATGTGATATGCAGTAGTACTACAGACTCATTACTATCGTACTTTTAGACTTTTTCTAGGAGCTACTTATGTGACAATTTCTTCTAATAAGTAAATACTTTACGATGATCACCATTCTGTGTAATATGTGCCTTACCATGACTATGGTGTTTGGTGCAATTATTTTTATCTGAATATTGTGGATCTGTAGTTATTCTTAAAGAGCAGAAATAGTGCGCATTTGGTGGCATGGTGATGTGTGGTTAATAACTTTTACTAGTAGCATGGTAGGAAAAAGTAGTGTTGATATAGAAGTCAATAACTGTTTGGTAAAGCAAAAAGATAGTTTAAAAGAACTTCTTAGCGATGGGTGAGATTACTAAACAGGTTACTTGGTTGTGAAATTATGCTCGCTAGTTAGTCTAGATCATACAACTTTTTAAATCTTTAGGCTTCGTAAATTCTATTTTTGGTAAAACTTATGAGTTCCACATATTTGTTTAATATGGCTGTATTAATTTTGGTTCCGTATTTCTAACTAAGTGCCGAGTTTGTAATGTAGGACAACATTACATAAACTACCAATCTACCTTCATACCACCTTTAGTTCATATTTTTCTAGTTTTCTAAACTTTAGATCTAGGATGTGTGATATAGTGTAAAGATCGCAGAAGTTAGTGTTGAGGAATAGTTGGAAGTGAATAGGTTTGAAAAAAGTTTGGTTGAGGATTTGAAGAAACAATGTATATAAATATTGCTAATCAAATGGTTTGATGGTTTGTTAGTGTTGTGGATTTGAATTGAAGTAGGTCCATACACAAGAAGTCCAAGGTCAAACATGTTACACAAACACCCTTAAATTTAAAAGCATAATCAAACATGAATCAACCTAACTTTGGTAATTAAGATTGAATCTAATTTTGGACTTCATTATATAATTTCTCGGGCGTGCTCCATGCGTAAGTCTTAATATTCTGGTATTGATTACTATTTATGGTAGACACATCAATCTCCGTTACATATTCATTTATCTATTAATTTGGTGTATTTCGTGTATTCATTATTTTTCCTTAGTAGTCTCTTCTACCCACAGTTACTCGAAAACGTAGTGAATTGCATTTTGATACATACATTTCAAAACATGGTATACTTATGTTTTGAAACGTCAAATGAAGCGATCCAAAACTTTTCACCTGTTTATTTAGCCTTTTATTGCACACGTATTATAGCAATTTTGCTTTTATGATTTACAAATGAAGAAGCCAATGACTAAGATCAAATTTAATGGAAGACAAAGAACGATTATCTAGAATTATTCTCTAAAATATCTGGGATATTTACAAAGACCAATAATCACACTATGTAAACTCCAATATGTAAAATAAGATTATAGAGAATGTCAACTAATGTAGCCAAATGAGCGTCATGTAGGTGTCAAGTAAGCAATCTCAAGGCATAATCTCGTTGAGAATACGCTTGTTGCAACACTATTGTTAGAAACAACTACCGGTTTTCACTATATCTCAATCAATTTTAACTATATATTAATTAGTTTTAACTATCTGTCAACCACTTTTAACTATATCTTAATTATTTTTTACCATATGCTTTTAGAATATTATTCCCATCATTAAGGCTATAAACGGATATTTTCGGATGCAGATACATGTATATCCGTATTTAAAAATAACATTTTATATCCGTATTTGTATCCTTATCCGATAGATATGTAACATGGAATAACCGTATTCGTATCTGACGGAAAATATTCGAATACGAATATTATCTGTATCTGTTTTGTATAATAAATATGTCAAATATCCGCATATCTGTATCCGCATCCGCATATGTTCAAAAATAATTTTTTAAAAGTTTCACATTTTATTTTTAAATCCTTTCATAATGTTAAATTAATAACCAAAAAAATGTTTACTTGATCAAATAAAAATTAGAATTAATGTACAATCAACCAAATAAAATAATAAAATTAGACATAATATTCATGTGTGTATACATATATTTAGACACATACATATTTAGTAATGTATATATATTGATCTTACGGATACGAAAACGGATATTATTCACTTTGACACGGATACGGATAATATCCGCTTCGATTTCCTTCCATGTATTGCATCGAACCACGATCCAGGTAAAATTGCTTCTACCTTGATGATATGCGTCTTCTGCCAGCTGTTGTCATCATTGTGAATAACTTCTGCATTGTTTAATTAAATGTGAGCCTTAATCGTTTTATTGTTTTTTTTTTTTCCTGTTCTGTTTACTAAATACTTTGTTCATTTTAAGCTTCCCTCCTTTTTTATTTCTCACTGATTGGATTGTTGTGCTGATAAAGTTTTGCACATATAATTCCACTACAGTATCCCCTGCTGGCCTGTAATAAAATATCATTACCTAAATTTGATGAGAGTCAACATCTTGAAAATCATGTACTTCTTTGGTTACTGGTTAGATATCATGTTCTTTGTGGATATCAGTTAGCTGATTCTGTTTCTGAATTTTTAACCTTGCAAGTGTTTATTTTGATCAAATTCTAGTTCATATAAGTTAGAGAAAATAATAGACTTCTGTAGTTGAACTGTGAAAGATTTTAAAATTTCGCTTTGCCCATGCTTGTGTTCTGAGATTTGAAATATGTAAAATCTTTGTAACTTATTAACCTCATCCAAGGGGTGTAATTTATTTATTTTACTTGTTTTGTGGGATAAATATGGTTAAGTACATTTGCAAAAGTTTGTATGTCAATCTTAAAAAGATGCAAATTCAGCTTTGGAAGTTGTGTCTGTCTGTAAAAATTATGTACATTCTTGTCTCTTGAAGTCTCTTCCATTATTGTAGAGTTTCAAGACTTCTTTTAAAAATGAAATTTAGCAAATAGGGAAAATGAAAATAAAAAATGATTCATGGTAAGCATGCTGATCTTTTTACCTGCACACTGATTAGCTTTGCACTAGCATTTCTTGAATGCCAAGGCATGTCTTGATTATATGTGAAACTTACCTCTGGCTGATGCAGATTTTGGTGGGGGTAAATAGTTGTACCTAATAACAAATAGTTTGTTATCCTATATTTGTCTTTAGCTTTTCACTCTGGTTTGATTAGAATATGAAATTACGACAAAAAAGCACATATACACGAAAGTGGGGATAAATATGTTGAAGATCTGCTTTATGTTAACATACAACAGTACTTATAAGAGAAAGTATTACATACTACAGTATATTTTTCCTAAAATCTATTATAAATATGCATGTACGAGGATTCCTCTTTTGTCATGGATATTCCTATAAAAAAGTGTTTCCTTTGTCACACTGTTGCTTGATGCTATAACATTTCCTTTCATTTCTATCGACAATTATTTTCTTTGGCAAATTAGAAAAAATTAAAATAGACAATTATACTTCTTTTGCCTTGAAGAAAGTCCTACTTCGTATTCAAGGTTTTCTTGTCAAACTTTTACGAGTCTTCAAAAAGTTTTGGATATTTGATATTTTCATGTGTCTGATATTGATGCATCACTGCCTTAGAAGTATCTATGCTTCCTAAGACTATGATGATGAAAACATGATATGCTTTCAGCTCTAACACTAGTACTACCCTTACAAATCAACCTGAAGTATCAAAACTGGTTATTATTTATTTGGAGGTGTCTGATATCAGCGAATCTCAAGCTTTACTTACCCAGTGACTGAAATGAAAAACATATCAATGAGCTTAAGTTTTATAACTGACTGAAATGCTTTGAGTGCTGTAAACTCCAAACATTGTTGTTTCTTATCTTTTCCTGTTCATATGACCTTAAGAACCTACATAAAACTTTATCAATCATAACAGTGCAACATTATTGTCATTACTCCAGGTAGTTGAATGAGTAAAAGTAAATTCTACTTGCTCGACGAATCCAATTCCCATCCTTTTGGGTTCCACCATTATGTGGTTTTAACACTTTGGCCCAAGAATGCTGATTATAGAGTTTTAAGTAGCTTGGAATTTATTTTTTCTTAGGATTTATTGCTTTACCTTGCCTCTTATTTCGATGTCCTGGAACCAATGATCTCACATTCTGTTCATTGAAGCTGAAAAATGTCGGCATCTGGTTGGTGAAGAGGCCTCATCTAAGAGTGGCAAGTTTACCTTCTTGAACTGTTTTGATGGGAGCACTGGAACTCTCGCTTGCGCGGTGAAGGAGGGTGTGAAGCTCTATTTCTACAACATTAGATCCTCTCATGTTGAGCTAGCCAGACATAAAGCCATTGAGGCTGCTCTAGTTGATGCAATGTCACAAGGCCTGAATCCTAAAGATGCAGCGCTGCAAGCCCAGAAAGAAGGAAAGAAAGCTGCAAAACTGGCAACCCGGAAAGCCAAGCGCATTATAGGTCCCATCATTTCTTCTGGATGGGATTTTTTTGAAGCAATTTACTTTGGGGGAACAATGACAGAGGGGTTCCTTAGGGGCACGGGGACTTTGATCGGGACTTATGCTATTGGGTTCCTTGGAGAGCAAAGGTTCGGAAGAGTTGGTTATCTTGTGGGAAGCCATTTGGGAAGTTGGTTTGGAGGAAGGATTGGGCTAATGGTATATGATGTGGTAAATGGAGTGCACTACCTACTGTTTAATGAACCAGAGGGAAGTGTATCTTCCGAGACTCTATCGGAGTCCGATTCGAAAGATTTTGTCACATCTGTGTTAGATTCTTCCAAGCTTTCTGCGACTGGAAATGTTTTAATTGATATAATCTCAAGGTTAATCTCTCAGGTATTTTCTGAGACACCATCCGTCTCAGAAGATTATGGCACATCTGGGTTTGAAAGTTCCGAGCCTTCTGAGGATTCATACGCTTATGAAACCCCTACCTCTGAAGCATCTGAGGAATCCAATGCTTACGAGTCTCCTGCTTATGAGAGCTATGAGACCCACGAAGAGCTCTAAATAAGGTGAATACAGGGTATTCATTTTTATTTTTATTGTTGAAATTGTTAGTGAATGTAGAATAGATATCTCTTGATTCTCTATTTGTATAGAAATTCAGGACAATGGCATTGTAGGTCTAGGACAATTGAGCAGTTGCTCTGTGTCAGATGAAAATGCATGAAGCTTGTTGTACCTATCCTTGATTTGGCCGGACTTATAATTATGTAATATGAAAATTAGTTGTTGCATTACTGGGAATATACAATTTGTACACTATTTCCAGTTGGTGAATAATATCTATTGTAGCATTCAACTGGCCTTGAATGGAAAAAAAGGAGCGTATCTAATTTTTCATTCAGAAGGGTGGTATACACCGAGCTTGTTATCAATGGTTCCAGCGCAAAAGGGGAATGGTTGTCGACAAACATATTGAGAATGTGATAGCTGAAAGACTCCAGCTATAACAACAATTTTTCGCAGTCATCCTCGCTCTTGCTTGAAATCGTTTCATCCAAAGGGTGATATATTGGAAAAGTAAGTGTCAGAATCTAAAGGATGGTCTCATCGGCAGTAGAAGAGAAGGGCGCGAAAAGTCAATGAAGCTAGCGGCCTATCGTCTGAGGAAGGACCACCAGAGAAGGGCGAAAAGTCAACGATCTGTGGAAGGACCACCAGAGAAGGACGAAAAGTCAACGAAGCTAGCGGCCTATCATCTGAGGACCGGGATTCCCATTCCCATACTACAGACAACAGCTTGGAGATGAGGTGGAGTCAATTGGAGATAAGGTGGAGTCAATTCAGGAGAGGGAGAAAGAAGAAAACGGAGTTGCAACTCGTTTGTGGGAGAAGAGAAATCATATAAACTCGAGAGAGAGAATCGTTAAGTAGTAGGTACGAAGATAAAATTGAAAATGAAGAGTACAAAGCGTCATATTTAGAAAAGATTAGAAGACAAGCAAGAAGGGCTTTTGAATTAGGAAAAGCAATTGGTATATGGTGTTAGGATCAAGAGTATGAAGAAGAAGAAGAAGAAGAAGAAGAAGAAGGGGAAATCGTGGAGAGGTTTGAAATAACAAATAGAGGATGATAAGAAGGATAGTTAAAGGGAGGCCAAATGGATTTTTTTATGGAAGAATTATAGAAACAATGATGAATCCTTGCCTTGTTTCATGGCTTTATGTTTGTGTTGATTTGGTGAGGTTGAGGTTGATTCATCGTGTTCAGGTGATAATAATTAATTTTAACAGTTTTACTATACGTAATGATCTATATAATGATTTTCTGTAAAATGGTGGGTCTCATAGGGCAATTAAAATATGAGATTTACTATTTTACAAAGGATCATTGCTTGGATCATTACGTATAGCAAAATTCCAATTTTAATTCAAAAATGGTGAGTGTTTTTTGGTGTTAGGAGCAGGAGGAGGGAAGTTTGGCATTTGGGCTGGGTTTGTGGTTTGAATTTTTTGTGATTTCTATTTACCTCCTGCTGTATCTGATGGTCTTCTGCTGTATTTTTTTGGGTCTAGAGGCTGCGCTTGTTATTTTTAGTCATGTTATTTGTAATTGGCATGGAGAAGAAGGTTGCTGTTCGGTTTCTTCTTTGCTGCTTCATTCTGAGGTGTGTCGGCTAGTTTTTGACTTCGCCTATTTGGAAGAAGGACAAGGTTTGGTGGTATGAGATGTGATGTATTTGGCCAATAGTGTTTTGGCTAGATATAATCATGCAACTTTTGGAGACGAATAAAAAAAAATTGCTCAGCGAAAAAAAATAATATTCAAAATTAAGGATGATCCTTGCTAGTTGAAGCTAGAAATGGATTAGGTTTTTTTTCTTAAAGGTCATTTTCATTTTGGACATGTGTTTTGAACCCATAATGATATAATTTACGGTCATCCGGAGTTCAATTCATTACTGTGAAGTTGGATTTCATGGGACCAAATTATCAAGTTCAAAATGATTTTGCCTGGTTCAAGACAAAATGTGTTGGTTGGCAGCATTTGGGTAAAAAGACTAATAAAGAATGGATAGAATATTAGGCAATTTATGTATTTAGAGCATCTCCAACAGTTTTTTCAATCACTTTGGGATACTCAAATAGGTGAGCCACATCAAAAAAAATTATCTACAACAGCCTCTCCAACCTTAGTCATTAAATCTGTAACTTCATTCTCTCTCTTCAGAACTGGTAAGTTGACATTACCTCTTCAAAATATTTATTTTGTTTTGGGATAATCAAATCATATGAAAAAGGCTAAAAATATTTATTTTGCTTGATAGGTTTGATGTACAACTCATTTTAAAATTTAATATCATTCTTTTTTATTTATTTATTTATCATATTGGATAAAATATTATGTTGATTACCCTTTGGATAATCATGCTAATTATGACCCTCTGGTTTATCCAATATGAGGATAATCACGTGAATTAAATATTAATTAATAAATATAATTTATTTTCCAGAATGTTATCTTTTAAAAAACTGAATGGTATTAATTATTTCAAATGTTATCAATTATTATTGTTTTAAGTCAAATACTATATTAATTGAATTGAAGAGACTAATGAGGCACAAAATATTAAAGTAGTAAATAATGTTCTTCAAATTGTCACATAGGTCAACAAACTTCAATTTGAATTTTTTCTTTTTTGCAATTAGTATTGGAGATGTTCTAAGAACACAAATGCTATTGTCAGAGCTATAAATATTGCTTAAAATGTCAAGCGATATTAAAATAATTACAAAAGTGTTACTAAATATATATTTGCACCGATAACAATATTTTTTGCTCGGACAATATAAATAGTATTGTGTTAAATTTAATGCTATTTTTCTATAATATATTATTAAAAGGAAGAATCCCCATTAAAGTTTTAATGATATTAATTTATTACCAATGCAGTACAAGCATGGTGGATCACTTTCTTACCTAAAATATTAACTTATTAAATTAAAATTTTATCCTACTTATTAATCTATTTACACTTTTAAATTTACCTAACATGAAATTCATGTTCAACAAGTGTGTTATACTCCCTTTGTTCTAGAATACAATGACGATAGAATAAGATGAGTTACATAGTGTGAACCCAAAAAATACCGATTACTGAATAACACTAGAGAAAAATTAAACTCATTTCAATTTTACTGATAATAACTTGAATTATCAGGTAATTGAATTCAAGTTGTTTGTTACTTTGCAGGTAATAACTTGGAAGATACTAGTACGGTGTAAATGTGAAAGCGTAGAAATTAAGAGAATCTGATATCAAATGCAATAATTAGTCTAAAACTGAGAATATTGTGAAACCATAATAATCGTTTCTTTCTACGAAGAGTGTCATTTGCTTTTGTTCCACAAAAAAGAGAGTATTTCTTTTGTTGTTAGTATAAAATAATACACTATATTTAAGGGTTTTTTTTTTTTTTTTGACACGAGAAAAGCAATATCTTTAAGTTTATCATCACAACTTTGTTAGTAAACTAAATTAATCGACATATAAATTATCGGAGCTTGTAGTTAGGATTGAAGTGTTTATAAAAATAAAAAATAAAATTATCCTCAACAATTTTGCTTCTATCAACTATGTCAGGCATTTCTAATTATTTTTTCGTTCTAAATTATAAGATTATTACTAAATTTTAAAAGTCAAATTGAAACACTTTCAAACTTAAAGTTAATAAGATTCATTTAACATTATGAAATAATAGATTTCATAACTAGTAATACTTAATTTACAATATTTATTATTATATTATTTTGAGTTTGAAAATATCTCAAGTTGATTTTAAAAAATAAATATTAATTTTATACTTTGGAAGGAGTAATATTTTTGTAACTTTTTTGTGCAACTCAATTGTAATGTAGTTCCTCCGTTTCAAAAACTTGAGAGACATTAATTTTTTATAGTCAATCTATAATATTTTAATATTCGCAATTAATATAAATTTATTTAATTTAATTCAATATAATTATAAGTATTGTAAGTTACGTAAAAGTACCAATAATTATAGAATTTATTATTTTGAATACTCAAATAATTAAGCTAATTTTGTATTTAAAATGTCTTAATTTATTATTTTGGAAGAGGTGTTTAATGGGACCTTCTGGCTATGGTGGAACGGAACCTTCATCATTTGTTGTATAGTTTGATGTTTAAGTTGAATTATTTTTTCAAACCAAACATTAAATTGGGCTATTCAGTTTATTCCGAAAATAATATTCTGACAAAAAGAAACATAATTCAACTAAATTTATCCAACTTATTTTAGTCCAGGACTTACAGTTCCATTGATGGTATAAAATTCAGCCAAATCAAATGTTTCTTAATTAGTTCTTTAATCATAGTATAGCCCATTTCGGTTTTTTAGAGAGTGTTATTCTGACAAAAAGAAACATAATTCAACTAAATTTATCCAACTTATTTTAGTCCAGGACTTACAGTTCCATTGATTGTATAAAATTCAGCCAAATCAAATGTTTCTTAATTAGTTCTTTAATCATAGTATAGCCCATTTCGGTTTTTTAGAGAGTGTGATAAAGTTTTAGAGTAACTTTAAGGAAGGGTAAAAATTTTAGAGAGAGAAAGTACAAGAAAATGGATGTATAAATTTAGAGAGAGAGAGAGAATGTTTTTTAAAAAATAGATAGACAAGTTAAATGAAGATAAAAAATTAATATATTAAATAATTTATTTCATTGTGCCATAATAATAGTAAGCTTGAAATTTGAAGGATGGGTTGACCTATATTAAACTCGTAACCATTTGGTTCCAACTCACATAATCTATATTAAAAATAAATTTTATGGTTTTAGTTTTTAATAGAATCATAACTATTTTTTATAACTCATAACTAACCTAAATTCATTTTTTGCCGGGTCTAAGCCCAATATATTAGTCAAACTAAAAAATGGGCTATTAATAAAATTCTCAAGCCCAAATAAACATTATGCTTAGCTTCTAAGGGCACTATCTTCTTGCTAGTCCCGCTAATTCACTAGCGAGTTAAACAGTCACTCACTCACCAGAGAATAAGACATGAGACTCCGACTACTCTTTCGTAATGATTATTCATCTAATTCACAAAAGTACGAATCAAACATATAAAAATGCAACTCATTAAAATAAGAGTTTATAATGCACTGCCCAAAAAGAAGCGCATGAAATCAAGATCTTCTCTAGTTTTACCACGTTAATGCGACCCCTCTTCTAAACAAGGCATTTTGAATTTGCACCAAATTGAAATTCTCATTTTTATGGAGCAACCTATTGCCTCCTGGCATAATCTTCCCAATAAGGAGGTGATTTAGCCATACATGGAAGGATTCAAGCAGCGCAATTTTAAGAGAGCGAAGACTGTTAACAATAAATTGTCCTTCATGTACTTGCTCTAAAATAAACTTATTATAAACTATCTATGATCTAACTACTTGATTCGACAAAGACATGATTGTCGTTAAGAAAGAAATTGGTGATATATGTGAGAGAACATAAATCAAAAAATGTTGAAATGAGGAGGACCAATTAAAATGCAAGGCTTGGAATTTATAGGGGCCAAGACGACCAAATACATAGAAGTCTCGCATTGTTTTAAACCAACCTTTTACTAGTACGGGAAAAAGGCAATGGTGAAATAGTTGATCATGTGGGTTTTTATTGATACTCGACTGATCTTTGATCAAATAATAATAATAATAATAATACAAAATAATTAATGAGCATAAATATTTTAATTCAACCATAATCTTAACACCACTATATCAATAAGCCGAAAATGTTCCGCTTGTTTTTGTATACCAAATACATCTTACGTATCAAATCACATTAAAAAAATTACATTTTATATTGCATGAAATTGCACTACGTACTCCCTGCGTGGTATTCGTACTCCACCATACAAATTCATTGCGTATTTCTTATTTTCTTATAAATATATATAATATATATATGATTAATTACTTAGATGAAACCAATGATCTAACGTAAGGGTGCCTTCCGATAATATTACCCGCGGGTGCATAATTGCAAGAAACAATATACCCACCATTGTTGCACCTCACCCTACCGCACCCGAGCCGGTCCGAGGTCTGTCAAACCACTTGGGTATAATGCCCACACTCTCCTCGTTTACAAGAGTTTTGAGTTATAGTCGTAATATACAAGGCTTTTCCTTTACCCACGGATTAACGGCCGCTGTGCCGATCAAAATACTGGAGCCATAGGCAAGGTTCTCGCCGTAGCCGCTGCCGCTCGAGTGGATTTAGGTATATGATCAATTTGTTGGCGTAGTTCTGGGCGTAGGCGACGACTGTGATTTAGGTATATGGTCTATTAGATTATATATATACTCTTGTCATGAGTCAATCAAGAGCTTCTGCAAGAAGTGTTCATCACTTGTTCAATGAGTTATTTTTGTTCATACTATATCTATGACCCAAGTTCATAACCATGACTCTGATACCAGTTGTTGAAAATATTCGGCTCATATATGCTCATTTGAAATTATATTGACTCAAAAAGTTAACTTATTAAGTCTATAGTCCATTAGAATATATATATCCTCAATTTTTTTCCTTATAATTCATATGAGATTTTACTATCACCTGATATCTCAATAGACCCAACGCTCACTTGGTCACGAGCCGCGTTGTGCACGTTGAAGTAGTCTTGTGGGGAGTTTTGAGCATGGGAGGAATGGAAAATGGTCAAGGAAATGAGAGCAATGGATAGTGGTATTTTAGTGAATTAATACCATTTTGTGTGTGTGTGTGGCGGGGGGGGTGCATTGAGCCAAGTTACAATGAGGGTTATTTATAGCACAAGAGGGGCGCCATAACGACTCTGGCAACCAATATTAAATTTCAGAAGGCCGTTGATATTGAAAGAGATTGTATAGATCGTGATTGTAGATATTTTAAATGGATAGTTTAACAAAAACAAGTTTTATTTTATATAATAGTGAGTCAAATTTGTATAATATTTATATAACAAAAGTTATATGAAATTTAGCACTCTTTATATAAAATATAACTTATTTATATAGACAACTCATTTGTAGCTGTCTAAATTTAGATTGAGAAAAAATAATTTTGTTTTGATAAATACATATTTAGTGACACTATTATACGTAATTGCTTTAGTAGCACCTAAGACTTTAATGTTATGTTGGATGATAAGAATCAAGGTGGTAACAAAATGATCACTCGTTCTTATGTGATGAAAAAAATATAATTTATTATGAATTATTGCGAATTTTTTTTAAAAGAGGATATGAAATAACTTGTTTTACTAAAAATTATTCCATTTTTCATTTTCTTCTCTTATCTATTCTAATATTCCTTTACTAATTTTATATATTCCTTCACCAATTAAATAAAATATATAACATAAGCGACACTTCTTACTCAAGTAAAATTATTTTTCTCCGTCAATATGATCCGTCTTTTCAAACATTGAAGTGCAGTTAAAACTGTCCAATATCAACCTTAGTATAAATGTGGAATAATATTAGTGCATCCAATTGAGAACCGAATAAAATCTCGAACATTGAATCAGGTCTTGGTTCAACCGGTTGAACCGACCAATCCAGTCCAGATTTCAAAACATTGGTATAGACGTACAACGTATACACCCTCCATATTTTTTATTTGGCTTTCTAGATAGTGAATTTTTTTAAATTTATTTTTTGTAGATTTTAAAGAAAAAATAATATTTAGTTTATCATATTATCCCTATATTAAAAATTAATTTGTTTATCTTTTATCTTTTCCAATAAATTTTGAAGGGTAATATAAAAAATTTATACTTATTTTAATCAATCAGACATAGCATTAATTGTATTTTTGAATTTTTGTGTTTTCTTCTAAAACGTCAATTAAAAAAAAACGGATATAGTATAAACAATATAATAATTTTATAATAAAATTCGTGTTTTGCATGGAATCATGAAGTAGTTTAACTATAATAAAAACAACTATAATTATTTTTAACCAAGTAAAATACTATCGAATTCATACCAATTTTAAAGTTTATAATTTCTAATGTTAGAAAGGATGAGGGAGTATTTGATTCTGGCTCGCTCTCTCTCTCTCTCTCTCTCTCTCATATATATATATATATATATATATATATATATATATATATATATATATATATATATATATATATATATATATATATCTTAATTTTCTTTCTTTGTGATTGCAAAAGCAATTGTTTTTCAACTTTTAGAAAAGGAAATGGTAGCCGCCGGTACGAGAAAGGCTTCGATTCCTCCAGTTGACCACCCTAGCGCCCAGAATGACCCTGCTTCCCCTACGATTTTCAATTTGAAATTTTTAGTGGGACTGTTACACTACGTGGTTTTATTAATTAAGGATTGTTATCGTATTTTAATTGCGTAAAATCATAATTAATTATGATTTGTTTCCCTTATCCTTGTTTATAATGTTGTTTGAATTTAAGACTAAAAGCACATACTACAGAGATGGTGACATGCATGCATGCATGCACAAGCTCACACGTCAATCATAAGTTAAGAGGGCAAATCCAAGTCTATCATGCTAGCTACAGCTGGAGTGACTAGGGTATAATTTGAATTAGAAGGGTATAATAGTCTTTTCACTATTATCATTTCCATTGACAGTTGTTAGGTAGTAGTGACCAAGTCAATTGTGACCGAGTTTTTAAATTCATCAATAAGAGAAGAACTACATGAAGTTTATTCTTTCTTGTTGCTCGAGTTTGACGCATAGAATCTGTAGACAAATAGGCATAGGTTTCATTTGAAAATTTTAAAAATAAACTCTTCTTTCATGTTTACTTTTAAAAATAATAAATTATTTATTAACATGATAATTAAATTATAATAAAAATATATAATAATATTATGCCATTTTATACTACTATCAATAAAAACAAATTCTTTGTGAAACAAAGAAAAATCTCCAGATAAATGAAGATTAACTGAGTTCATCATGGAATCAAAACTTACATTTTCCCTTGTATTTGCGAGTTTTGAAAGGAAATTTTAACCAAAAAGAATAAATTACCATTCCATAGTACATTCTTTCAAATCTTCCCGAGTTTTTAGAAATTTCTAGGAAGAAATTTGAGATTTCTTCTCTCAAAAAACTCGCAAACCAGATAATATTAAAACTCAGAAACAGTGCTAGATTCCGGGGGAGAAGCACCAATTGATAGAGAAACTAAAGCCACAACACTTCACAAAGCCTGAAACAAGCAACTAGTACTATGGGGAACAAGTACAGACAATGATACAACAGCCACTTGAACCATCAAATATCAAATTTTACAGGAGATATGTGGTACAACATCCTAGTTACTGCATGGGACTATACAAGATAGCAAGCAAACAACTAGAGTTAGATGGTGATGACAAGTGTTCATAAGCCTCTTCTTCTAATGTCTAGCTGCTCTGAGAAAGTTGTCAAATGGGCTAGAAGGAGGTAACCTTAGAGCCAACTGCGACTCCATGGGTAGTAGAGGTCCACAAACAGGCTCATCTTCACCGAGTACCTACAAAAACACATATATTAAAATAAGAAATTGCAAAAGCATTTGTAGCCTCGTTAAATGGGTTCAGTTCAAAGGAGGTTGAATATCATATGAAGTGTATACTGTATAGCTTCGTGGCACAGAGGGGGTACTTGTTTGTCAAATAAACAAGTAATTTTTATAAAAAAAAAAAAAATGAAGCAGTTATGATATTGAAGTGAAATGTATCTTGTAACACCATTTCAAATTGGGACACTACCTAGGGCGTTTGTCGTATGTGCAACTATAAACATGTTGAGCTCAATCCTCGCAGATTTAAATCTACTTAATTTAACTGCTAGTTTGAGCTCAGGAAACTTATCAAGCTTAACCTCACCTTCCTAATCGATGGATGTTCATCAGCAGGAAATATTGTAAAAGGAGCAGCTGCTTTCACGTACTGATTGTCATGGGATAGCCAATTAGTGAGCTTTTTTCTCGTGTCCATACCAAGAGCTTGACACTGGCCAGCCATGGCACTGAACGGAAGTGGTGATGTTGAGACGGATGTTCCAGCCACTTGACCAGCTACCTCAAGTGCCTGGAGGTACATTTATTGTTTAATAACACGAGAGTTGCTACTAAGGATTAATACAAATTTCATAAAAAGTAACCATGTGCATTGAAGTTGGTGTGAAAATTATATAATGAAACATTAATATAGACTGATACAAAGTAACAACATGCATTAACAAGGTTGTGTTTAAAAATGGAATGCGCTTTACATATAAGACATCATAATGATATGAGAAGACACAGGTAGAAATTATAGTAATCTATTCTTTTAGATTAAATTAAAGAATGTACTATAAAATAGTAATATATTCTTTTAGGCTAAACCAAATTAACAGAAACTACTCATGTGATCTGCAAGTTGCAAATAAAGAATAAAATTAAGGCTCTGGCTTTGGCGCTTATATTTGGGATGTACAATAATGGAACTTTGGAAGGGGACAAGTACTTTCCCGAGAATAGGTGTAATTTAAGTCAAAACACCGACTTAATGTTAGTTTAAGGACTTCTGAAATATACATGATGGCACGATTAGGTATATCTGTATTTATAGAAGCTTTATTCGTGCTTATCATAAATTATGCATTCAATTCAAACATGCTTGTCACACAGAAAAGAGAGAGTAGAGAGAGAGGGATTACAGATTCCAGAAGCTGTCCAATGCTGATAATGTGAGACAAGGAAGGGGATGTAGCCAATTTGGGTATGAAACTGGTAACGTCAGCGACAGAGGATTCACTAGTCACATCATCCTCAACTGATGAATTTGTCGGAAAATCCTGCAACAAAAGAGAACACAGTTTCCATTACATCATAAACAGCGCTGCCAAAATACAGGGGGAGTTCCATAGAGCATATACCTTTAGTTTTGCTTTGTTTGATAAAAGATTATTTATGATAGGACACAACACTGCACTTCAGCCTGATCATTAACAGTTGCATCTAAAATATTACGCAAGGAATTATATAAAGGCTAAAGCGTACCTCATCAAAAGAAAGGGATTCCTTCGAATGTGCAATTGCCTGAGCATGATTCAAGTCAAGTGCCAATTGTGGACCATACAAGAATGTATCATCAGGTGTAAAAGCTTCTGAAAGCTGCTGTACCAGGTCATCTGCCTCCACCTTAGAAAAACAAATATAGACCTAAGTATAATATATTTCAAACTTGACAGCAGCCAAACACAATGGAGAGGAAGGTTAGAAGAAAAATAGCTTATAATAATCAAACACAAAGCATACCTTAGTAATGTTAGATAAACTTTGAACTAAAATATCCAATATAATCTTCCCAGATTCACAGATTTTATTCCGTAACTCAAACAGCAATGAGGAAGCTACTTGATTATCATTAGCAGATCCATATTCACTCACATTAGCCTGAGGCTTCACATACACTTGAAAGTCATCACTAATATCCACATAGGGATCAACCTGAATATAAACAAGGCGAATATTGAAATGTATAAAGTTGCAATATACAAACACAAATGTATAACTTTAATCCACTAATATTTTATAAAATCAAGAAATAATGCAAAAGCAAGTACATATACATATATACATATATATATATATAGTTATATATATGTCATAATTAACGTGACCAAATTGGTATAAAAGATCTGAAAGAGTGCAACACTGAATTTAGCCATTTATCAAACATTCATGAATTTGTTTCTTGACAGAAGGTTCATCTGTTTTCCACCACTAATGGCCCAAGGGCTATCTGTATGTTATTGTGGCATTAAAAGTTAAGAAATGTAGAAACACAAACCATTCAATTCCATCAGGACCCAATTTGAATTGCTGGTTGCTTCAAATATATTAGATATTGAGCATTTGAACAATAAAAATTCAAATTGCTGACGTACAAAAAAGGATCTCCATTATCAAATCCCAGAAGATTCAACTAAAGACGATAAGAAGTATTTGAACTGCAAATAGAAAACTCACATCACATCCAACAGATGACTTCAGTAAATCATTCACATGAGGAATCTGATATATCTTTGCCGCAAATTGCAACATTGAAGTTGATAAGACAAGGAGTAATCTCTGGTAAGCCGGAGGCAACATCCCTGACAAAATGCGAAAACATGTCAATTGTATAAATTCACTTTCTCCAAGCTCAATAGTTGGTTTTAGAGAGACTTTTGCGTACCATTGGCAGGGTCCAAGGATATTTTCCTAAGTGAAAGGGGAAGCTGAAAGAAACGAACCACGAGGTTGCCACTGAAGCTCTGCAACAAGTTAAAACAATTCAGTTGAGGTTGCAACCCTATCTATGCATGATACCCTACACCCAATATCTAGTTTAGCAAGGAGGCATAAAAATGGAAGATAAAAACAGCACAAAAATCTCAAAAGATATTAGGTAATTGAAAGATATTACATGTTCAATCATCCTCTAGTTTAATTAAAAATTGGTGAAGCCTCCAATTATAGAACTTGCAAACTAAATAACATGAAGTTGACAAGAAAGGTGTATTTATCCAAAATCTTACTCTAAGGCGCGAAGAAATAAGCGTTAAGCAAAAAGAGTGAGCTATAGCTTCAATATTTGAAGGTAGATTATCTGAAAGATTTGCTTGTATGAAAAAGGCAGACAATAACTGGGCAATTTGATCCTCGTTAAATTTCACGATAGATGGCTCCTGTACCAAAAATGAAACCAGTGCTATTGCATTAGAGACTAATTGACTAGTTCAGTCTTCAAGCTAAAATCAGTAAGTTACATTCCAATTCAAAAAACAATTAAATGTACACACTACCACAATCCTAGAATATGAAAAGGAAAAAGTGCTTACTGCCTCTGCCAAGCTAGTTGACCCAGCTGTCCTGTCAATGATGGAACTCAAAGTGTGGAACTTAGGGGAATTCTTGCGAGCCCATCCCTGCTTCCATTCTTCTTCAGCATTGTCTCTTTCCTTGAAACAATCTTGAATATTAATTCCTTGCTTTTCTACTTTAGTTCCATCCTTCTCTCTTCGTAGTTTCACGAGTAGAGTTGCAATCGATGCAAATGCAGATGCAGTATTGGAATGCCAACTCTTCGTGCGGGTAGAAGCATCATATCTTGGATGATTAGAACTTGGGATGAGAAGAACAGAAAATATCTGGTGTCCTCCGACACGAACTTCAACATCTGTATGCAGCATTACTTTCAAAAGTTGAACGAGAAGAGCCTCCGGAAACACCTACGCGGAACCGGAAAGTAAATTAAACATTAAGTACCCTATTGTATCAAAGAAATTTTCACGGGATAGAGAGCACTATTAGTCCATTACAAAGTAAAAAGGTCAAACATAAATATTCTAAATACCCACCTTATACATTTCCTAATTGTTAACCAGAGGCGGCTCCTAAAAGACAGATATTACTTGATTGTTAATTAGATGCAACTCCTAAAAGACATAAATATCAACTGCTTATAAGGAGAAATGACACTTGTTGAGGAAGAAAAAAAAGTGATATACTGGCAAGTTATGAGACCAAGAGTTTTCCATTTTAATATTCTGCTGCAATGTGCAGTCTCAACCTCAAATAATTATCATGGAAGGTTAAATATCATAAATTAATTTATTATGTTTACTATGTTTGATCAAACTGAAAAGGCTTGCGTTAATATATTTCAATATAAATGAAGATTGTATATACAACTTAATATATTAAGTTCAAAATATAGCATGCTCGAAAAAAAAAAAAACTAAAACATAACTCTTAATATCCTTCTAAACTAGCAGCCATTGTGTCTAACCTTTCTAACCTAGCAGCAATTGTGTCTATCCTTCTAACCTAGCAGCAATTGTGTCTTCTACAGTTACTCAAGTCATATAATTCTTGCAACTTCTTCACATAGACAATGATATCAATTAGTACTATTATTTTATGTTCGATTGCTTGTATTGATTCTACTTCAACTTCAAAAACTAACACAAGAAAAGTAAAGCATCTTACCTGCATTGAATGTGAAGATGCTAATGAGATCATATCAGCAAGAACCATTAACGATCCAATGGTAGCCCTGGCAATAACCCTAGAAGACGGCAGGTTCTCCAGGGTTATCGCCATCATATCAAATAGTGGACGTGCATCAACAATCTAATATGAACATATAAAACAAGTAAATTAGGTTGACCCAAGGAAGTAAAATTTCTTGATAATGTATAGCATTTACCCCTTTAGCCGTTTCTCGTAAGCAATCTTCAATTGAATTTTGGAGTGTGATATTCAAGCTTAACTCTTGCTCCCCTACTGATTCAACTGATGCTTGCAGGCTTTTCCTCATATGCCTGCACAGGTCATTAACATAACCAATATCCGAAAGTACCACATTGGACCTAATTTGTCGAGCCAAAACAGCAGCAGTTTGGATGATGTCAGATTTAATTTTGGGATCATGATAAACATTTTTGTGGTCCAAATGACGAACAACAGCAGTTAAGATAAACTGTTGATTCCCTGCAATAAGAAGAGACAAGTATCAGAAATTATTTCGAGGTCAAGCTAAATAATCACATACTCCCACCATTTCATAATATTGGATCAAAGTTGCATGGTATTAAATGTGATTGTTCCAACGTTTTTTAAATACCAAAAACAGAAAAAAGTTCAACACACCAGCAAAAGCATGTTATTGGACTTTTGGAAGAGAAGGAAGAAGAAGCCTCAATAAGGTTGCACTAAGAACTTGGAAGATTAGTGAAATATAACAAGAGTGGGGAAATACAGATCAAGTCACCTTGATACTCCACATAGTAGGACATATCAGACAGAACCATCATTGCCAACCCTTGCGGAACAAGCCAATGCCGATGCGTGTCAAAATAGACAAACATTGGATCCAATATCAAGCGCATTGTGGTACTCTCCTTGGCCAGTTCAACCATTCGTTGTATACATATTTGAGCCCATACCTTTGGAGTCTCAACTTCTTCTCTGTAGAGGATGAAATGGAAACAATGAGTAGGTAAAACCCTATTGTGTATAAAACAATTCAGGACAACTACCACATTTTGGCATGCAAGCTTTCCATCTTAGCTAAAAATGACTTTAACCTTATTAAAAGAGAAGGGTCTCTCTTTTCTGGTCGAGGTCTGATGATCATGTAGCTCGAACTAATTTCACTACCAACGCCAGCACCCCCTCGCCCTTCACATCGAACTACTTCATCCACCCAATTATGATGTGCCTCACCTCTTTCAATACCATCAGTGTTTGTATCTGGCTCATAGTTATCTAAAGTGACATGTACAATCTGCAATGTAGAATTATAAATATTAGACAAGATGCAAGATGGATACAAATGATTTATCAACTTACGAGGCGTAATTTAATTCAAAAATAAATGAGATTCATAGATTTTCATAAAAAATTAAAGATTGCACAACTCAGCACTCTGCTCATCCTTCAGTAAATGGTTGATTACGAATGACTATATTTCTCCACGCCAATAACTCCTCGGAAGAAAATAAAATTACAATGGTAAGGAGATACATTCCCCCAAAAGTCTCAACTTACAATATTAACTGTTTCAACGGATATATTTAAAACCAATAAACATTGCAGAATGTATAATTTCTGTAGAATGTTGTCATTTGTTATATCTTCCTAAATTACATTGCTTTGTTCAAAACAGACCAAATTCTACCATGATAAAATCATTAGATTGGTTAACTAATAGACTAGAAGATGAGAAGCACCAGGTAATGATTCTCGTTATGGGCTCCTATAGAACAAGGTAATGCCCAAGATTCTGCAAAGAAACTCGGCATTAATTATCAGTTATCACACTTAAAACATGAGCGAGGAACACAGAAACTTCACCAAACTAGAAATTAGTAGTTTCTTTTGTAGACATTACATTGACTCTTCATATAAAATAATCCATAAGCACCGCTAAAAACCCAGAAATTCGGGTATGGGAACTCCAAAACAGTAATCCAGAATAGACCAACCTCATCGAAATTAACAAATATATGAGAAAACTCCGCCATGTACCACACCTGTAGAGAAAAGCAAAATACTGAAAAGTTTAGTACATCATCTTCTTTAACATTTAAAATTTCTAGCACACACCATAAAAGTAATCTAGCTTTCAAGTACCATTGCTGAAAGGCACTGCAAGATTGAAGCCCTCAAACACCGCTTTTGTTGATCTTCACCGGTCAGACGAGCTAGTGCACATATTTTGTGTACCAAATTCTCAATATTGTATGTGTAAGTCCCATCTACCTGTTCATAAATCACATCAAGATAAAGTACTTAAGAACTAATGCTAATTATTACTGTAGGTGAAGTTGCAACTATGAGGTGTTAATAATTTTAATTTTTTAAATAAAACTTGGGTATGAAACAATTCAAGGCTGTGATTAACATCCTCTGCTCGTATTCTACATTAAGTACAAGAAAGGAAGAAGGTATTCTAATTGCTATTACTGTGAATACAAATGAATGTATTCTGTTTTTCTCCCCTCTTAAAATCAATAAGAGCATTCTTCATGGCCTCTATAATAATCTTACAGAAGTAGAAATAATGTACATCAATTATCACAACATATAGGAATGAGACGGCCCATTTGTCATCACTTCATTTTTATATCAGTCTTTTAATCCATCTCACGAAAAAAAATCGGGTTTCTTGTTCAATCTATTTATCGGCTTTAATTCATTCATGATTCAATTCGAAAAGAAAGAGATATTTCTCTTTTTTTTGCGATGATCAAATGTGACTAGTCATTTTCTCTTTTCTGGTTTGCAGGTGTCTTGTAATCAGAGGTCGTTTTTTGATGCCTTTACATGTTATGGAACAAACATCAAGAAGTGAATATCTCATGTAACTGACTTGTTAATCCTTCTAAAAGTACAAGCATTTTTATGTCAGTCAACACTTTGTTTTCAACTATGAGAAGTCAAACTGATCAAGGACTTTTATTCTCATTCAATTAAAAAATAAAGAAACAAACATAAATAAAGTAAAAAAAAAAAAGATGCATTTAGCCAAAATATGTAGAGTAGCAAACCAAATTTTGTTTCATAATATCATCGATTTTCACTTTTTAGTATTATAGAATTAAACGTATTCAACTAGGATTGATGGGAAGAATCTGTAAGTTACATGATAAAATATCAAATTTAGCATAACATCTCAAAGTTAAACAATGTCAAAGTCAGAAGAACATCCCAAGCAATCTATTCTATACGAATTCTAAACCGTACAACATGCTTATATACTTCTCTTAACAAAGGGAAGAACAAATATTCACCTGACTATAAATGAACCTAGTTAAAGTTTGATATCCAATTATCTGGACGGCATCTCGCTTAGAGTTATCCAACAGTTCGACGACTACATTCAGTAAATTGACAGCAAAATATGCCCTGCAAAATGTTGGAAAAGAACATTATCATAAGGCCATTTGAAAGACTAATACACTGCAGTAAATAAGAAGGATGCAAAGAATTTCAGTGCCCAACTGTTTGTTACAAGAATCATCAAACTTAACTACCAAGCTCTTCAATTACGTAACAATAACATGTACGTTTGATTTAAATCCAAAGCCCAAATCCCTATAATAGCCCTTTTGAAAACCCATTTCTTGTGGATTCTAAATCTGGGTTAAATCATCTCACAGATTTGAAACTCATTTTAAACATATATCAAATACTCTCAAGTTTTATCTTTTGTAGATACTGAACTCAAACAAGATGATCCCAAACCATCTCTATAAACTGTGAACTCTTTTCCAGACCCGTAACTGCACTTTCTCTCTCTTCATCAACCTAACAAACACACTCACACCCACACACTACAAAAATATGTTCCTTTTACCAGCACCCTAAATACAACACTCTTCCTCTCTAGATTCTGAAAATATTTTGATTTAAAAGAATAATGAATGATATGCTGCAAAGTATTGTTATTTTTGTTTTCTAATTTTTGCATGCATGTTTACTAAACTGTGCATATGTCAACTGTCATACATTCATAGATGTTAAATCTTATCCTCAAATAAGTCATTTTCCAAAAGATAGATTTTAGAAATCAATATATCAAAAATTTAAGCATTTAAATCCAAATTGCAAATGCAACCTTAGTAAGCCTTCCGATTCTAAAAGAAAACAATGCTAGATCCTGAAAATTTTACATAAAAATTTTTGGATTGATATTTTATATTTGTGTTCATACTAACAGGAGTAAAAAGGGGAGTAAAAAGGCAGTTAGGATCTGACCTGAAAGTAAAATAAATAGAAAAATACCCCTAAAAGAAAAACAAAAACTTACATTTGCTCCTTGCAAATGGAGAGCAACTTATCGTACACCTCTGCAACAATATTGACAAATTTGATGTGCTCGGATCGCAATTCTTTGCAGCACCTTTCTTCAAGATATTTTGTAATCTATTGAGAATAAACAGTGCCAACAATAAATCAGAAATGCACGGTAATTTCATTCATGAGAAAAATGTTGCTTGATCAGTGGATAAAAGAGTACGATGGTAGGTTCAATACCTTTGGAATACGGAAAGGGTTTTTTGCAGCATATTCGCATAACTTTACAATTTTACGGTCATTTGGAGGAGCATCCTGCACATGAAAGAAAACATGAACTTCAAAGACTGAAAATTTTACTGTACTAACTGCATAAGAGGCATTTTTATTTTTATTTTTTTGAAAATTAAAGACTACATGTGAGGCATGCTATTCAAAGATTAACAATCCAGTGGTTTACAGTTTACTAAATAAAAACTTGTCACTCTTAACAAGTTGGGGTTCAACATAATCAGCAGGACCCTAACATACCCGTTCAATATTAGATATCATCAAAATAGTCAGGGCATAAAGATGCAAATTGGGTTTAGGTACAAAAATGTCTCAAAATTTGTTAAATGAAAGTTGGGTTCACAAACCGTGCCCTGACAAATCATGTGTCAGTTGAGTTTTGGTTAATTCCAAGTAACCCAAAGCCCAAGTGTTAATGTGAACATTTAGCATAACGCAAAAACAACAAGTATTTACCTCATTTTATGATCGAGTGACCTAATATGTAGTGAGGGCATAGAAGTTTACAATCAGAAGCGGAGTAACATGTATATTAGAGCATGGGAAATTGCCCACCCCCCCAGTTTTGAAATTGATAATTTAGCACTACAAAAATGCAAGATTTCAACAATGTACTCCTACTTACATTTTTTGCACCCTTTGAAGAAATTTACAACTGTTGCCCAAATATATATAAAATTGAGGGTATAACACCTAGAATAAACAAGTTAAAATCCTTCCTACCACTTTAAAAAGTTCCAGACCCACCCCACAAGAAAGGAGAAAAAAAAAAAAGCACAACAACAATGCGAGTAAACGAATATGACAATATGCATACTCACAGGTGATTTGGGGAAGATTTCAGCAAGCAATTTCTTGTATCTCTTAACGGGTTGTCTAGATCGTGATCTCAAAGCAGGGCAGCATACACACATGTTCCCACATGCTGGGAATATCTTCCGGGAAATAAAACCCATTCTCCTACAAATTTAAGAGATCAAGTTAAGAAAAAGATAGAGCCTAAGGGATTCCATCAAAATCACCACAACATTTTAAGGCAAAAAACCCAACAAATCAAAACAGTGGCAACATAACTACATCACACACGTTACACACTACATGTAGTAAACATAAAACCCAACACACATTTTGAGAGAGAATCAGCAATTAATAAGAAATGCAGTAAAGAAACAGAAAGTTTAACTGCCAAAACCAGTAAATACCACAAGTACCTCAAAAGTTAAAACCATAGAATAATTAAAGAAAACAAAATAACCAAAAGAAAAAACCCAATAATCAAACTTAAGAGAGAAACCCGTCAAAATACCAACAATAACTGCTACCATACTTATACATACACAAATTTGCACCAACCCACAAGAGAAAACTTAGTTAAAAACCAAAATAGAACACAAAAGAAATGAAAAGACAAAATTTTGGAAGAAACCCACAACAACCATTTAATTTTTAAGATAAAAAAATAGAAAACCCAGAACACCCATTTGCAGCAAAAACTTAAACAGAAGAAGAAAAAACGCATACCTTGCCCTGTAGAGGCAGATCTGTGGAGTAAAAACTCCCACAAGAAGGGATTAATACAAATTTCAGAAGAATTCCAGCAAAAAAGAAAGAGGTACAGAGGGTTATAGAGATAGAGTTAGCGCGAATTTTGTTACAAAATTTAAGCAAAACTGAGGGAGTGAGAATAGATCACGTGAGTGAGTCAGTTTCTCAGTGAGGAAAAGTGTAGTGCTTTTGTTTTTGTGTCGAACTTTTTTTTTTATCAGTTTTTGTGTCAGAACTCGGTAGGCTAAAGACACAACCAGACAATACTTGGCACATTTTTTCCCTCTTTTTTGCGTACAATATGTTTTTCCCCTTCTTAATGGTTTTCAAGATTTTGAATTTCAAGATGATCAAAATTCTTTTTGAAAGTGTTATAATTAGATAATTGATATTTTTATAAATTAATTTAATATTTTTATAAAATTAAATATATTTTATTTATAAAAATATTAAATTAATTTATAAAAATATTAATTTTTATATAAAATTAATAATTTTATAAGTTAATTTAATATTTTTATAAAATTAAATAAAATTTATTTATAAAAATATTAAATTAACTTGTAAAAATATTAATTTTTTATAATTAATCTCTGCTTTGTTTATACCAAAGTTAATGTGTCACATTTTTGTTGTTAATGTTTCTTATGATAAGAAAATAATGATGATTAATTCAAAAAACAGTTTAGCGATATGTGAAGAAAAAATAGTCAACAGTCTTATATATCATGCTTATATAATTATAGAAAATATAAAATTATCATATAATTGTATACACACACACAAAATGAGAACCATAGAGTTGGATTGTTAAATAATTTTTATTCAATGAATTAATATTGTTAAACTATCGCATATCTTTCACAAAATAAGAGTTTATATTCACACTTTTATGGTATTTACTTATTTAGCAATTCACAATTATTACAAATTGTCATCTTTCAACTTAAATATCAACCTCCATAATACCCTCCTTCGATTAAAAACAAAAGTCTTTGTTATGATTTTTAAAAGTCAATTTATAAAATGTTAATGAGTATTAATTTCATTTTATTTTAAGTAATACGATTGTAATTACTGTAAACTATATAAAAATATTACTAATTGTAAAAGTTATGATTTTTTAGATTCAAAAAAAATAAATAATGAGTCATAGTTTGAGGATTTAACTTACACATTTACTAAATTATAAATGGAATCCTAAATTAAGATAAACAAATAAATATTTTATAAAAGAAAATAATCCATGGTTCTCACAAAAAAAATAAAAAAGAAAGGAAAGAAAAACAACCAACTTAAAATAAAATCTAGGTTCATTTAATTTCATTTTAAGTTTCATTGGAATTAGTATTTCAAGCAAATTCTTTGATTAGATCGTCAATGCAAAATAATTTTTAATATATAATTTTATTATTTACTTAAATAAGAATAAATAATGTAACAATATTCCGTTAGTCCTAACCGAATGAGAGTCAATGAAATTCCCATATTCTCTTGCAGTTAATTCTTTATTTAATTAAATAATTTTAAATAAAGTCACTTTGTTTTCAACAATTAATAATTAAATCAAAACATATATATATATATATATATATATATATATGGGGAATGATCCATAGCAAGCGTTTGCTATAAAGACTATTCCAGCAAATGCATCTTCAACCGTTGAAATAATGATTTTAATGGATAAGATGGAGTCTCACCCGCTATCTAAGATAACGGGTAGAAAAAAAAAAAAATCTCAGTCCACCCAGATGACGGGTGGGAATAAAAAATAAAAAAAAATATTTTCACAACCCGTCATCTAAGATGACGGGTGGAGTTTTTTTTTTTTTTTTTAAACTAAGTTTAACAAAAAAAAAATTCAAAATCAAAAAAATTCTAACCCGTCATCTTAGTTGACGGGTGGAGTTTTGTTAAGTTTTTTTTTTTTTTTTTTATAAATATAAGTTTAACAAAAAAAAAAAAAATCTCATCCGTCACCTTAGTTGACGGGTGGAGTTTGGTTAATTTTTTTTTTTTTTTAATTTTTATAAATGTAAGTTTAACAAAAAAAAAATTCTCACCCGTCACCTTAGTTGACGGGTGGAGTTTGGTTAATTTTTTTTTTTTTTTTTTATAAATGTAAGTATAACAAACAAACAAAAAAAAAACCCACCCGTCACCTTAGTTGACGGGTGAAGTTTGGTAAAAATTTTTTTTTTTTTTTTTTTATTATAAATGTAAGTTTAAAAATAAAAAAAAAAAAAAAAAAAAATCCCACCCGTCACCTTAGTTGACGGGTGGAGTTTTGTTACTTTTTTTTTTATTTTTTTTATTTTTATAAATATAAGTTTAACAAAAAAAAAAAAAAAAAATCTCACCCGTCACCTTAGTTGACGGGTGGAGTTTGGTTAATTTTTTTTTATTTTTTATAAATGTAAGTTTAACAAAAAAAAAAAAAAAATCTCACCCGTCACCTTAATTGACGGGTGGAGTGTATTGAATCTAAGTTTTAAAAAAAAAAATTCAATTCAATTCCCACCCGTCATCTTAGTTGACGGGCGGAATGTATGGTATGGGATTTTTTTTTTTTTTTAGATAACTTTAAAAAAAAAAAAAAAAAAAAATCCCACCCGTCACCTTAGTTGACGGGTGGAGTAGTGTATTGATTTTTTTTATTTAAATATAAGTTTAACAAAAAAAATCAAAATAAAAAAAAATTCCCACCCGTCATCTTAGTTGACGGGTAGAGTTTGATTTTTTTTTTTTAAATCTAAGATAACGGGTGGAATTTTTTTTTTTTTTTGTAAACTTAGATTTTAAAAATAAAAATAAAAATTAACAAAACTCCACCCGTCAACCGTCAACTAAGGTGACGGGTGGAATTTTTTTTTTTTTTTTTTTTAACTTACATTTATAATTAAAAAAAAAAATTTACCAACTCCAGTGACGGGTGGGTTTTTTTTTTTTTTTTTGTTAAACTTATATTTATAAAAATAAAAAAAAAACTTAACAAAACTCCACCAGTCAACTAAGATGACGGGTGAGAATTTTTTTGATTTTGAATTTTTTTTTTTTGTTAAACTTAGTTTAAAAAAAAAAAAAAAAACTCCACCCGTCATCTAAGATGACGGGTTGTGAAAATAATTTTTTTTTTTTTTATTCCCACCCGTCAACTAAGATGACGAGTGGACTGAGAATTTTTTTTTTTTTTTTTCTACCCGTTATCTTAGATAGCGGGTGAGACTTCATCTTATCCATTAAAATCATTATTTCAACGGTTGAAGATGCATTTGCTGGAATAGTGTCCATAGCAAACGCTTGCTATGGATCATTCCCCTATATATATATATATATATATATATATATAGCTTAATCCTTTGACTTGATTGGGAAAAATTATTGTTTTTTTTGAAGTATTGGAGGAATATATTCTTCCTTTCACGTATATGTGTGTTTCTTATGAACCCCATCACAAAGAGTCTCATATATATATAAAATATATATATATATATATATATATATATATATTCTCCATATTTCAAAAATAAGGAATAGTTTTTCCTTGATTGCAGGTACCATAATAATTTAGAACGAGGCATCTGCAGCCCACGAGTTACTTTTCCTTTCGGCTTGTTTGATTTGTCGCGGGTAAGTGAGAATTTCATTGCTCATAATTTCATTACACACAATGAGACTTTTAAAAATATTATTCATTTAAAAAATCAGGGTGTAATAAGAATACTACTATTTAAGAATTTAATTCTAAAATAACTGAATCCACTTTTTATTTTGCTTTATCAACTCTCAAAAGGTAGGAAAAATAATTACAAAGCAAATAAAAATAAGATGTCCACTTTATGTGTTAGAATGAAATTCAATTTATGGATAAATAAAATTCTTATTAAAAATTACTCATATCAAATTTGAAACCTAGGACCTACCGATAGCGCACACACCACCTCCTTTTATGAGCTTTTATGAGGGTGTTGAGAATAAAACAATAAAAGAATTGATATTTTTATAAATAAAAATAATAATTTTATAAAATTTATTTTACGTGAATAGTAAATAAATCTCACGCTTATAAAAGAGACATTATAAAAATATTAATTTTTACATTTAAAAATAACAATTCCCAACAACAAACTTGTTAAGCTACAAAGGTGCTTATGAAATTTTTGACACGGTATCTAAAATGATTCGATAAATCTTTTAAACTAGTCCAACAAAACTCTTTTGGGCGATATTAACATACGTGTAATAATTAGTTGCATGAGAAATCACAGCCTTAGCAAATTTAGTTGAAAATTAGTTAATTACTATTAGAAAAATTCTCCGAAAAAGTAGTTTTAAAAATTTAATAAAACATAATTATCTTTATGGTTTTATACAAAATAATAATTTATACATATATATCATATATTTATAGTATGAATTGTTACCTAGTACTTGGTTGGATTGGCACGTTTGAATATTCGAGTATTCTCAAGATTTTCTTTTTTATGACCTTATGCTGAATATGGAGTGCAGTCTCCAAAACACCCTTCTGAAAAAACATTTTACGTATTTTTTTTAAGAGAAGAGAGAGAGTATATGCTATTTGGTATTTCCTTTGATTTGAAATATTAACCACCTTTACGTATCTAATCAATGATTTATTTATATTCTTATTGATCATTATCTCTTTAATGAAACTGATTCATATTAGGCTGGGATGGAGATTCCTATTCTGACTCCAATACTTATTCATATATTATTATCTAATAATAATATACTAAATAAATATTAATTATAATTAATTTCATTAAATAATTGTAATTGCACTTTAGTCTAGGAATTAAATAAAATAAACCATTTACTAATCAACTGTAAATATTTTCTCTATAGATGTATATAAATATTTCAAAATTAAATATAATCCCAATATATTTAAACTAATTTCATAAATTCATAATTTATCTTCATTTGATCATAAATTGATTTAACAATTAAATCAATCATTTTAATAATAAATATTAAAAGACTTGGTCAAGATTCTATGATCAATAATAAATTATCTTATGAAAAATCTTATAGATGTTTTGACAATAATAATGCTCATAGTATTAATTAAATATATTAATTAACATTCTGAGGTATTAATTAACACAATGTAATTTCACTTGTTACAATATTTAATTAATATATTTAACAATATTAAGTTCATTATTATTTCAAAATTAAGAAACATTAACAAATTAGTATTTATGTGAAAAAAAATATTTTATAAATAAAATATTATCACATAATCCGTTTAATGCACACTGTTAATGCATTGTATATAATTTATATCTTCTGTGTATAATACTTATTTATACACATAAATAATAATATATATAAATTTAAAGATTTATATATAAACATAATAAATGATCATTTAATGAATGACAAATAATGTACTTTTATTAATAAATAAATATCTAACATTAATAAACATTAAATAAATAGATAAATATGATTTTTATAATAAAAAAATCCAACAATCACACCATGTCTTAAAGTTTTATTTCGGAGAGAAATAGAGAAAGAACACTAAACTATGTGTTTATGGTTGAATTTTTTAGTTTAATAATATAGTAAAAAAAAAGAGAAAAATGGAGAACAAATGATGCTACTTCTCACAAATGGGAAGATTTAAATAGACGAAGATAGTGTTTAATGATACTTATATATGTTATATAAAATGAAAAAACATACAAAAATTGTGTAGTATCAAGGTTTCTCGCTCTGACTATTGCCCTTCAAACCTCTAAGCACTCCTTCATAATGTTAGGAACTGAATAATTCATCCTATATTAATTTATCATCCATGCATGACACACGTGTGTAAACTAACCTAACAAACATGTTGGATTATTTTCTTACCTAAAAGGTTAACCTATTAAATTGAGACTTCAACATACTTATTAACTCATCTATATTTTAGAATTTATCCAATATGAAATTCATGTAAAATATCACAACAATCTCCACTTTTTACTTGAATACTCATTCACAAGTATCACACACTAGAGTAATAAAGTGTTAATATGATACTTGGGCTTATTGAGCGTGGCTCTAATACCCGTTTAAAATGTATCTAATGTGGGATTTATGTGAAATATCTCAATAATCTCCACATTTTATTTAAATACCCATTCATAAGTATCACACACTAGAGTAATGGAGTGTTAACCTAATGTTTTGGCCTATTGAACCTGACTTTGATACCAATTGTAACGGAGAATTGAACAATTCATCCCACGTTAACTCTATTTGCTCCGTCATAGAGTGTTAATCTCATCCTTGGGCCCATCGAACCTAGCTTTGATACCAATTGTAATGGGGAATCTTTCATTTGAATATCCATTCACAAGTATCACAAACTAGAATAATAGAGTGTTGACTTGATACTTGGGCCCTTTAAACCTGGCTCTAATACTAATTGTAGCGAAAAAATAAACTATTCATCTCACATCAACTCTATTTACTCCATCATAGAGTGTTAACCTTATATTTGGGCCCATCAAACTTGGCTCTAATGTTAATTGTAACAGGGAATTGAACAATCCATCTTTTTGATCCCACAATAGTTGTTTATATTTTATTTATATGACTTTAAAAATTATTTGATAAACTAAAATTTGTGTAAAATTTTATTTTCATCTTTTTATGGGAACTACCGGTACAAAAAAGAGCACGTACACTAACACTAATATACGTGTTTGGAACTCAATTTTACTCAAATACTTAAGCTATTAAGTCTTGGGTTCATTTATCTATATTAGTCTTTAACTCTTTTATTATTTTTTCGAAGTGGGAATCTAATTCACTTATGGCATCCTAATAATCTCCCCCTCACAAGTGAGTTCATTGTATCAGAAGCACTCATCTCACTTAAACATCTCTCTTCAATCACCATACACTAATTATTTGCTAACTATTCTTGGTCTTTTTATCCATCGAGAGTTAACATCCATCAATAATTGAAAATTATTCTCTTCAATCACCACAGATCACCAATTCTCGGATATAATTCTTAGCTAAACCCATCAAGAATTCAACATTTAGAACCTTTTTAGGGAAACACAAACCCTTCATTAAGAATTCACCATCATCGCATGTCTTTTAAAGAGGTTCACTAGCTCGGGATTCAATTTTTCATAACTCTAATACCAGTTGTTCAAAAAAAGATGAAGAAAAAGACTCAACTGTATATTTATCAGGTGTTGATGTACTCATTATTTGTGATGGTTACTCAAATGTCATGTTAATGATTGGGTGATTGATTTCGGGTGCTTCGTTTTATGCTACTTCGCGCGGTGAGATATTCATATCCTACAGTAGTAGTAATTTTGGTTATGTATGGATGGAAAACAGTAGTGCATCCAAGGTAAATTGGCATTAGTGATATTTGTTTGAAGGCAATAGTTGTATTAATAGTTTGGTTCTTTTTGTGCTTTTCTTGTGCGAATTAAATAGAGAATTAGATAGCATAGTAATACATGTCAAAGGTGACAAGTATTTGTTCATGATCCATCATCGGTATTGACTAATTAATAATTAATTAATCTATAATGAATTTAATTATTTTTCCCAAGCTAATTAAATGTAATTTTGTACTATTTCAATTTATTGTGTAATCTCAAGTTTTAAAACGTAAAACTGAGTAGGATTATTATAAATTCGTTATTATTGATATAATAGATATTCAAAATTTGGCTCTTGATTTTTTTTTTTAAGAATTTTTTACGTTAAATATTGTGTCTTACTTGTAAATAGTTATTTATTATTTTTGTACTTATCATTGAATTTATTGATTTTATATTTAATTACACAAAAAGGAAAAAGTAATTCTTAGAATTAAAACTATTTTAGGTTATTTTTTTCAACACTCTCCTCTTATTGTGCAAGATTACAAGAACGATTTATTCTTCAAAAACATTATATTAAGTTACTTGAAAAAAAAAATCTAATAAATAGTAAAAAAAAAAAATAAGCAACTTTTTCTCTTAAGAATACAAATGATTAATAAATTGAAACAATTTTTCATTGTAAAACATTCATTAAAAAAATAAGACGCCCATACTTGATTGGCACTCGCGTTGATATATACTGCACATATCAGGAATCTCAGCGTGCACATCGGTATGCGTACGATGTGACTCCTTATATTAAAATGATTTATTTAGCCATATTATATCAAATCCTATTTAAACTTGACCATAACAACTTATATCAATAATAGAAAGGTCCTAGAGGGAAGAGTCCCTCTTTGTTTGTTTGTGATCATCTCATGTAATTTGAAAGATATTATTATAATAATCACTATTGTCTCAAATAAATTTTATAAAATTAGGAATCACAACATTTTCTTTGCTAAAATCATGTTTCGTGGAGAGTATATTAATAAATAAATAAATATAAATATGACACTAATACTAGTAACATATATTGGACTACCAGGAAAATAGAAAGGGAGTATAAGGTTCCATTATGATATAGGTGGTGTTTGGTTGACATTAAATTAATTTAATAATTATGTAATTCAATAGGTTATTATATTAATATGACATTTATTATTTTTGATTCATTTATTATATTGATTATTCTTTTATGGACGTAATGTTATTATATTAATTTTTAAGTTTTTTATTATATGCTCCAATTGATGTATTAGTCCATTAAATTCATAATATAATAGTTCAGAAAAGACAAAAATAATAATAATTACAACTAATTTGACGTTTTGACTTACAATTAATTTTATTTATTACATATAATGATATAATTTAGTGAATCAAATATAATTTTGAATATAATATAATAACAGTATAATTAGTATACAAATATTAAAAATTAATCAAACAAATATGTTATAATAATCTATTACCATTACATTACAAATTTATTTAATTATGTACATTATTGTATTATATTAAATTTCTATTTTACTAACCAAACCTCCTCAAAGGAAAAATGGTCCCACGACGGGGTTTACATGGTTTTTTTGGGTAGGAATTTAAGTGGGTGAGAAGATAATTTAGTATATTTAATCTTCATCATGCGTTGTTGCTTTTTGAACTTGTTATAAATAAAAATTGAACTCCAAACCTCTATATTAATAAAAGTAAGTTATAGAAGTAGACCAAGTGACTATCGATTTTATAAAAAACTATAATTCAAATGATTAAGAAAATAATATCTTTGTATAATTTTTATTTTCCAACGCAATTGTTATACTTCTTTTTATTATGTGCAAAGTTATAGTCAAAGCAAATAAAAGACTCTCGCTTCACCTTTTAAATTATTCTATAAAATCTTGAAATATAAAATTGGTGTATTGCCATTCGTTAAGTTTTTTTTTTTTTTAAGATAACAAACTTTATAATTCGTAATACCTCTTAAAATCAAATAAATTTATATCAATTTTAACATTTAAAATTTTGTAAATTAATTTCCAAAAGTAAATCAAATTGGAGAGTAAATCAAAATAGAAAAACTCATATTTGGGTTCAAAACAACATGATAAAAAAAGCAAAAACTGTGTTGGGCTTCTATCAGACATTTTGCCCTTCGAAAATGAATATTCGTTCTAACAATTTCGTCGCTAGCTAATTATAGGAAAGGTAGGCATACGACGTACAAAACATTTACGTCCTTCTTTATCTCTAAAGATAGAATGTTCTAACCATCTAACTACTATTTCATTCCCGTTATTCATTGAAACCGCTTTGAAAAATTCCCTATTTGTCGAATTATTGCTGATATAATCACAAAAAGCTAATTTTTCAAAAAATTTAGATCAATCTTCCGATAAACTTTGATTTTCAAACTCAAGAGATTGATTAAAACTCATCATTAAAATTTAAAACCCGCATGAGAGAAACACCCTCTGAGCTACCACGGTGGTTGTAACAGTATCTCATCATTTGGGATTCATAATTGTCAAGTTTTATTTCCCTATCCTTTAATTAAATTTGAAGCTGACGACGAAAGCCAAACACCTAGCTGTAACTCAACGAGCTGTCAATTTCCAAATCCAAATCATGCAATTAAATTTCCAAATCCCAATCATACAATATAATTATACGGGCCAAGAGGGTGGGGAATAATAATCCAAGGCATCAAGGGTCCCTAACCTGCCTTTTGGAGGCCAGATATCAACAACCTCCTTAACCAAGATGTTTATTAGCTTGGAGAGCGTTTGACATGTTCATTTTGTTTGGAAATTTAAATATAAATTTTATTTAGTTAAAAATAATTTACCTCAAACTTAATTTATTTAACTCAGAGTCTGGTATTTCTATAATGCCGCTGTTAATGGAAGTGGCATGTGTGTGGCAAAGGTGGGTTGATGGCAGTGTGCTGCGGAAGTTGGTTAAAGGTGATTTATTTTATGGGTTTTGATGCCTTTTCTGTCGGTTTGATGTTCTTTGAATTCACATTCTAGGTTTGATGTTTTGTAAAAAAAATAATAATTATGTTTTGTAACTTTTGTTTTTAGAAGGTATCTAGATCACTTATAATTAATTTTAAGAAATAGAAGATATTTAATAACTTAATTTTAAAACTATTTATAATAATTTTTTTTGTATAAAAATAATCAAAAACTCCATTGGTAAGAATAATTTTGACTAATAGACAACTAAATAGATGATTCCAAAAATTATGTAAGGTTTAATAGTTGGGCCTTATCTCCCAAACCAAATTGATTCAAAGGTGGTTATGGGTAATGAATCAGGCAACACTAGGGAGGGGGATTTTTTCCTAAGCTAAGTACTGTCTTTAGACTTAAAGTTAACCCTTATGTAGTTGAATGTCTTGTGATCGTGCCACTAATTGGACGATTTTCTAATTCTAGCATCAGAGGAATTTCTAAGTAGACGACCGGCTTTGGCTGTCAAATCACTTGTGTATTCGTCGTGTGCAGGTTTCTAAGCAGACGGTCGACCGACTTTAGCTTTCAAGTAACTTGTGTATTCCTTGTGTGCAGGTTTTAAGTTCGACGACATTCTGCGTGGACGATTTAACCTGTCAAATCACTTGTGTATTCCTTGTGTGGGTATTCCTTCACCTCTCAAGTCCGGAGACACATTTCTCAGTCAAAAAATCGGCATCAACAACAATAGTTACAAAGTTTCCCTCTGTTGGACTGCGTTTTTACTGATGCAAATGGGTTGTCCATATTGAGTCTTACCCTTACACCCTATTAAATTTAGTGGGCGCACAAAAGGACTCCTAAGTCTGATAGGCTTGTGATCGTTTTCCTTATCAATTCGAATACTAACTAGTTATCATATTTAATATTAATTGGTATGAGAGTTACCTATCCAACATCGTCTCAACTTCTCTGTTCATATTCATAAGTTGATTACCAATTTGTTAGTATGATTTTTGATGAAATTAAGATCTGGGTATTCTTGGATTGATGCAACTATTATCGTATTTTTTCGAATTATTTTCAATAAATGGATTTTTGAACAATGAGGATTCGATGGCTTCATATTGTTATGTGTAGACAGAGAGAGTATTATAGAAGGCACTTAATGGGTCTGTTATATATTTTTATCATTTTTTTTTTTGCTTTGCTTGATTTTCCATGGATAGGACATTTAGGGCAATGCTTTAGTTATGAAACTATGGGTGCTTTTTTAGTTTTAATATTAGGAATAACCCGTGCCTGAAGGCACGGTGCAACTAATATAACAATTGAGTACTGTATTCAATATTTTTAGATTGAAAAATCTAAAACTGTTGTGGACTCTCAGTTCTATAATAGAACTATTTGGAATATGCATGTGAATGTTATTTCTCTATTACAAGATTTGATGATGTGTTTTAAAAGATAAATGAATCAATATGCAAATATGTCTGCATTAATGAAAGATGTAAAGTCCTTAATAGTTAATAAGCATTATGTTCTAAGGACTTAGATTGACGAGGTCAAATTTGTTAAGTTGATCTCATATGAGTTAATAGCATTGTACAGTCCTTCAAAAGATCACTATGTACAAGGACTATATATATATAGAAAGATCAAACTTGTTAGGTTGATCTTAAATTGTAATAGATAGGCCTGATCGACCGAAAAGAACAACTGTCTGGCAAGGGAGTTAAAGCAAGAATCGCATACTTCACTCACGATCGTAGAGTCTGCAAGCCATCAGCATAACCAATCATACGCTCATATTTCCAAAGCAGAATCATAGAGTGTTTACTTAAAGATCATCAGTATGAAGACCCTGAATGACCGGCAAGCAAACAGAAGATCCAAGCACCAACTCCATCAGCAAGACTGATTGAGAAGTGAAGTGTCATTCAGATAGAAGTCTTATGAAATCACTCAAAGGAAGATCGTTTCTCCTAGGAAGATCGTAGAGTCTGCCTGGTAAACGCAGAATAAGGCTCGAAAAATCGTAAAGTCCTCTCGACAGATCTTAGAGTTGTCTCAGCATCGTTCGGCAGATCGTAGAGTTGTCTCAGCATCGTACAGCTAACTCTCGGGATCGTAGAGTCCATATAGATAATCACTCTACGATTATCCTAATTTTGTCTACGAACCAAGCAGAGTCAAAGAGCATCTTTTACATGAGTATTCAGAATCATGACAGCAATCCTCATAAAGATTATTCAGTAGGCTGTCCTTGGGCTGTTAAACAAACTGAATGAAGATCTCGTACGTCTACAGCATTTAGTCTGAACTGAGATCGTAGAACAGTTCAATTCATAACTCTACGATTACACTACGACTTGCACCACAAGTCAGATAAGTCGTAAAATGACAAAGCAAGTTCAGATGTACAACGTTCAAAGCAATCAAGCTGAAGATATTCAAATGCTACCTGTCATAAACAACCTTTGATTGTACAGCAGAGAATGCAACTAAAAGTTCGTAGAGCAGTTCTCTACATTAAGGATCTGGCACCTGAATGTTCATAGAGCAGTCCTCCATGACATATAGAACCAAGCAGTTCGAGCAAGCCTGAAGTTCATAGAGCAATCCTCTATGATAAGAAATCATCTGTTAAAGCTTAAATCAGATCATAGACTTATGCTCTATATACAGAAAGTACAATGAAGATCACGAAGCATGAGGAGCATATCGTCAGGACCGCAAGGCTCGGATAAAATTATAGAGTTAGTAAAGTCAATCACTCTCTGATCTACACAGAAGCCTACGACAGACAAAGGTCGTAGAGCTACATAGCAGAACCAGCAGATAACTCAACGATCAGAAGCAAGAAGCTACAACTAGATTAATCATCGAGTACTTAAGTGCCAACAAGGATTGAAGACATCTAAGCACTTAAGTTAGTAATCTCAAAATGAGTTGTTAATTACTTCAGAAACATCCACGTCAACACTTTATGGCATCTACTATAGAAGAAGTCAGAAATGTCAGAATACTGACTTATGCGTGCTGAGTGTCAGAGCAAAGACTTCTAGTATCATGCATCAGTCTCAAGAAATCAGTGGACTGTGTCTCAACGATCATATTCTACTTAAAGAGTTGTCCACTCTATGAAGACTGGGAAGAAACCCAAGACTGACATCTCTCTCCAAGGTTAAAGAAGACAAGTCAACAAGTCAGAATCTGCAGAGCACTAATACTCTGACTAAATGAATAAAGTATTCATAAAGAAGTCTGAAACTGAACATACTTCAACGGAAGGATTTGCTACAGAAAATCTGCTACAGGAAGATTCGTATCAGGGAAATCTGCAACGGAAAGATAATTCAAAGATCTACAAAAGAGCAAATCTGAAAAAAGAAAAAGTGTGTGGTGAATAAGCAAGAATATACATACACGACCGAATAGGTTGAAAAGCTTCACCAAGACAAAAACGAAAATGTCGAAGGACTGACATATGAGCTAAGAATCGAAGAATCAAAGAAGCCAAGAACACTTTGAGAAACGAAAAGAACAGGATGGAATTCTGTGTGAAATACAAGCTAAGTGTTCAACACAACTGCTGAGCAAAAAGCTTATTGAAAGAACTCAGCAGTACATTTCGGGTGATCATGGGTAGTTGCTGAATACAGAAAGAAGAAGAAAATCAACGACAAATATCAGCAGCATTCAAAGGATGATCACAAGCAGCTGCTAAGTACCTAAAGATGAAGAAGAGCAAATGTTTTACTTAGCAGCACAACCCAACGAACAAACAACTCAAGCCTGCTGGACTTAATGAGGGTCATAGTTTCTCGACAGAGAGAACTAAAGAAATCAAGTCTGCTGGACTTGTTGAGTACCGAAGGGTACAAGAGATTCTAAGTCTGCTGGGCTTAGTCTACAGTCCCAAAGCTGCTGGCTTTGATGAGGGCAAGAGTGTCCTAGTCTTAATGTGACTGAAGAAACCAAGTCTGATGGATTTGATGAGGGCGAGAGTGTCCTAGTCCGGAGGACTAAACCTTAATGGATTTCCTACTAATTAAGTAGAAGAGTGGAGTAGGAGTTGTTCAGTCTCCGAACCACTTAAATCTCTTGTGTCATTTACTTTATGTCTTTTACACTTTTGCACTATAACTGCTAAATCTGTTATCACCCATACTGTAGATTAACACACTATTGAACTGACTCATATATCTTAAAGGGGTTTATCATTTAAAAGTAAATCCGCTGTGCTTAAATTGATCTCATCATTTATAACTGATATGCTTTATTAATAAATGAAAAAGTTTTAATGATCCATTCAACCCCCCCCCCCTCTAGATCATTATTATGTCCACGGGAACTAACAAGAACTAAGAGTCCAACTATTAATACAAAAAGATTGATACTCAATCTAGTCATAGTTTCTTTTTGAAGCAAACATGTATCAAACATGTGCTACTTAAAAAATATATATCATACTAAATAATTTCATATTTTCTAAATAATATTAATATGTTTTTTTGAAAAATATATTTCAACAAATAATTCACAATCAACAACATCATACATTAACATTATATAGTACTAATTAATTTAATATTTTTTGTATCAAATTGATATAATATTTTCAAAATATATTTCGCAAAAAAATTGTCAATCAACAACACTATACAATAACATTATATTATATAATACTAATTAGTTTTGAAGCAAATTTGTATATTTTTTAACAAATATATTTCATAAAAAAATTTAATATAACAAACATTTATAATAAAACATTCAGTTAAAATAAATCTTACTTACAAAATTTAGTTGCTATTAGACTCCACCCGTTAATTATGTTTGCGGGTTGGAAGAATAATTTATTTTTTTAAATTTTTTTTTATGCAAGTTGGTACTTTAAAAAAATAAAATAAAATTCACTATCCACCCGTTAATTATGTTAGCGGGTTGGAAGATTTTTTTATTTTATTTTATGCAAGTTAGTACTATTAAAAAAAATAAAAAAAATTATTTCACTCTCCACCCGTTAACTTAGTTAATGGGTTGGAAGATTTTTTTTTTTTTATGAAACTTGGTAGTTTAAAAAAAAAAAAATCACTCTCCAACCGCTAAAATAGTTAACGGGTTGGAAGAAAATTTTTATTTTTTATTTTTTATGCAAGTTGATAATTTCAAAAATTAAAAAAATATATTTATTAATTCATTCTCCACCCGCTAACATAGTTAACGAGCTGAAAAAATAATTTTTATTTATTTATTTATTTATTTGTATACAAGTTAGTACTTAAAAAAAAAATTTATTAATTCGCTCTCCACCCTCTAACATAGTTAACGGGTTAGAAGAATATTTTTTATTTTTTATGCAAGTTGGTAATGTAATTTTTTATTTATTAATTTACTCTCCATCTGTTAACACAGTTAACTGGTTGGAAGAATAATTTTTATATTTTTAATGCTAGTTAGTACTTTAATTTTTTTTTATTAATTCACTCTCTACCCGCTAATATAGTTAACGGGTTGGAAGAATAATTTTTTATTATTTTTATACAAGTTGGTACTTTTAAAAAAAAAAATTAAAACAAAACAAAAAAATTCACTCTCCACCCATTAATTTTTTTTAATATAACAAACATTTTATAATAAAACATTCAGTTAAAATAAATATTGCTTACAAAACTTTGTTGTTGTGAAAGAGTATGTTGAGTTCTCCTTCTCCCTTCACTCTAAGTACTAGCTTTTTTTGAGCAAATGACAAAGAATGAATATATGATAAGAGCAAATAAATAGTAATATAGAAGAAAGGAAATGGCTCCCCACACCCTTTTGACCAACATTGTGCACTCATAAGGCTTTTTCCCCCAATATTCAGTATAATGTCAGGAGATGGGAGCGGCTGCCAATACTAAGTAGTAGTAGTCACGAGATGGCAGTATAAAGTTGTGGTAATATTTGACATTTTGTGAATTTTTTATTTTTTAATGCAAATTCAAATTGTTTCTTTAAAAAAAAATAATATTTAATTCTCTCCACCCGCTAACTAACTTAACGGGTTGGAGGAGAATTTGTTATTTTTTTTATGTATGTTAAAGTTAGTTTTAAAAAATAAAATAAATTATTTTTCACTACTTGCTAACTAAGTTAACGGGTTGGAAGATAATTTTTTTTATGCATGTTAAAGTTGGTTTTAAAAAAAAAAGAAATTAATAAATTAATTATCTCCACCCGCTAACATCGTTAACGGGTTGGAAAAAAAAATTCTCTCTAGCCGCTAACTATGTTAGCGGGTAGTACATAAATTATTATTATTATTTTTTCAAATCTCACTTGTTAACTATGTTAGCGGTTAGTTCACCCGTTAACTTAGTTGTCGGTTTGTATTTATTTTATTTTATTTTTTCTCCTGTCCGTTAACTTAGTTAGCGGCTAGAGATGTGACGCCCCCAAATCTAGGCTCATACAGCCCAAACTTGAGTTGTCAAAAGACTACAACAAAATTATTACAAGATAGAATAACGTTCAACAATACAGTGTATAATAATACACAACTAAGTCTTCATAATTATTGTCACACTATATACAACATGTGAAGACTACAATAACTATCACTCGGACCGTCACTCCATTCCCCTGCTAGACCCGGCTACTCTCTCATTTTCTGAAAAACAATGGAACAAAAGAAAGGGTGAGCTCAAATAGCCCAGTAAAGAATATCATGACTAAGATAATGACAAGTAAATTATCGTTAGCCTTCAACAGTTGAGTTCTTGATAGAATACAATAGACTACAAGGTTTGTATCAAAAACTGCAGTTAAATTCTTAAACAACGTTCAGATCAATAATAGCAGCGGAATGAGCAATCTATTAGAAGAATAATGCAGACTATAATGTCCACTCGATTCTCTTTTTAGGAAAAACATCATCAACTTTTATCATCTGAAATATCATTAGTCAAGATAATACAAATTCACAGTTCCTGATCATAATCATGCAGATCAACAGTTTATCTTTGCACTACGGGCCAAAGACATTCAATATAACACCAACGGTCATGATTATACCAGATTCAGCCTTTGGTCATAATCATACCAAACAACAGTTCATCTTTGCACTACGGGCCAAAGAGAACATTCACCACGTGCCATAAAAGACACCGAACAGATGTATCGCCTTTAACCTATTATATCGCCTTTAACCTATCATCTGTTCAACAATTATATCGCATCTGTGCCCCCGGCCACAGATATTCACAACAACTTGAATTTGGATGATTAGAATGATATAAATGATGAACAGAAGAAACAGGATAAACAATAAGTATCAGAAGTTTACTTTGTACATATTCAAATAATGTCCAAATTGTCAACATGATGTGGAGTGAAATTTAAAAATGATATTCAAGATCCACAGTTCAGAATAACGGTTACAGTTCAATAGAAAGGTTCACGTAAATAGGATGGTTCAATTGAAATGATGAAGTGCAACTATTATGGAACATATAATATTTTCAGGAATTATAGAAGCAATAGTTCCATAATAAGTTTCGATTTAGGTGTATGAAAGAAAATAATATCCCTTACCGTAGCAGGTTTGATTAACAAAAGGTGAAGGAAATTAATATCCCTTACCATAGTAAGTTTGAATAATGGAAGATGAAAAAGATGGTATCCCTTATGAGTATAAAGGAAAATAATATCACTTACGAATATGAAAGAAAATGATATTATAAACGAATATGCAATAAAAGTGTCATGTGATAATTCGTGTAAACAAATTATTTTCACAAGAGACAAATAAGAAATGAATACAAAGAGTAATTCACCAAACATGCGGTAATCCGCGTAGTCAGGTTATTCTCAGAGATTAATAAGGAATGAATACGAAAGGTTATTCACCAACAGGCGATAATCCGCACCGTAAGGTTATTCCCACAATTTAATAAAAATTGAATACGAAGAGTCATTCACCAAACAGGCGATAATCCGCACCGTAAGGTTATTCTCAGAGATTAATAAGGAATGAATACGAAAGGTTATTCACCAACAGGCGGTAATCCGCGCCGTAAGGTTATTCCCATAAATTAATACATGGAAATAAATGGCACGTCTTATGAGTAAGAAATAAACGATATTATTTTCGAGAATCAAATAATGATAATCCCTTACCTTAACACGTGACTGGATATTGATTTAAATGAGGTTGATTAACTTGAACAGTACACGTACACTTATAAATCTTCACAAATACTCAAAATGACTTAAGCACACTTAGAGAAAACTTTCACAAGAAGTATTTAGAGAGAGAAGAAAGAACAAGTAAGGAAGTTTATGAAAAATCCTTAAGTTAAGGCCTCTATTTATAGCCAAAAATCTTATCATAACCAAGATTTCCTATTTTAATCCAAACCGTTCATTTCAAGATAATGTTTAATCCATACCATTCATTTCATCTTTTAAGATAAACCATTCATTTAAATATCATCTTTTAATTTACATCATCCATTTCAAATTCTATATTATCTTTAATCTATACCATTCATTTCATCTTTTAAGATTTCCTTAATCTAAACCATTCATTTAAAGATCATCTTTTAATCTACACCATCCATTTTAAATTCTATATTATCTTTAATCTATACCATTCATTTTATATCACCTAACTTTATATTATAAACAAATAACTTTATCAATTCAATTATTCAACAATAATTCACACTTATTCATTATTATGACTAATTGTTATAAATACAGTGTAGTTGGCTTTCTGAGTTAGATATCAAGTCAATTAATTAATGAAATACAACTGTTTAAATAACACCATAATAGAGATAACAAAAATACAGAAAGTATGCAAAAGAAAGATTACGTTACTGTGTTATGACAATTATTGATTCAATAATGTGAATTACTGTGCATATGCTACTGTGACAATTATCAATTTAATAACATGAACTATTGTGCACGTGACAATAAAGTCAAATATTGTACGATAACCACTTTATCAGTTTAATAATACGAAACACTGTGCAATGCCATGTGCTACTGTGCAATACCGTGTGCTACTGTGCAATACCGTATGTTACTTGTAATATCGTATATTACTATTCTTTTACCACCGGATATTTTAACAATTAAAAGTGATAGTACCATTGACCATTTAAAAATTGTTTATGTCATTTTCTGTATCCGACGATTATTCTTTGTGGGGTCCACCAATGATTGGTTCGTACGGCGCCGTCGTACGAATATTCCCCGACAGAACGAATATTCCCCGACCAAAAGAATATTGTCCGACATAATATAATTTGCACATAACATCCTTGACTTTTAACTTTATCAATTTAACTACCTACTGTTTCAGGGGGAAAAAAATATATATGAAGAAAAATTAAATTTTATATTTCATAAAATTCGGGGTCTTACAACCTCCCCTCCTTATGAAATTTCGTCCCCGAAATTGACGTACCTGGCATATCGAAGAGGTAAGGATACTTAGATTTTATTTCAGATTCTAGCTCCCAAGTCATTTCCTCAGTATCTTGGTTCCTCCATAAAACCTTAACTTGAGGTATAACCTTTGAGCGTAGGATCTGCTCTTTCTTATCTAGGATCTTAACAGGTACCTCCTCGTACGTTAAATCCTCTGCTATAACGTCTGGTTCTAACTTAATGACGTGGTTTGGGTCCTTCACATATTTACGTAACATAGATATGTGAAAAACGTTATGGATGCGAGACATACTTGGTGGTAGGGCTAGTCTGTAGGCTACGGTTCCTATTCGATCGAGGATTTCAAATGGGCCAATAAATCGAGGGTTGAGCTTTCCTCTCTTTCCGAATCTCGTAACCCCTTTCCATGGAGAAACACGTAAGAATACATGATCTCCGACGTTGAAACTTTCGTCTCTCCGATGAAGATCAACATAACTCTTTTGTCGTTCTTGTGCGGTCTGTATTCGTTGTCGGATCATTTGGATCTTTTCTGTTGTCAAGCGTACCAACTCGGGTCCCAACAATTTTGCTTCTCCTACCTCATTCCAACATACTGGAGAGCGGCACTTCCTTCCATACAAAGCCTCGAATGGAGCCATGCCTATGCTTGCTTGGTAACTGTTGTTGTAAGAAAATTCCACCAATGGCAAGTACTTATCCCAACTTCCTTTGAAGTCTAATACACAAAGTCTCAAAAGATCTTCGAGGGTCTGGATCGTCCTTTCCGATTGTCCATCCGTTTGAGGATGGTATGCAGAACTAAAACGTAGTTCAGTGCCCATAGCTTTTTGTAGACTGATCCAAAAGCGTGAAGTGAATCTAGGATCTCGATCAGAAACTATGGAAACTGGCATGCCATGCAATCTCACGATCTCATTTATGTACATACCGGCAAGACGTTCAAGTGAAAAGTTTTCTCGTATAGGCAAGAAATGAGCAGATTTGGTCAATCTATCTACGATCACCCAAATTGCATCTAAGCCTTGAGAAACTTTTGGAAGACCCCTCAAAAAATCCATATTGATGTGTTCCCACTTCCATTCGGGAACCTCAAGTGGTTGTAATGGACCTTTAGGTACTTGATGTTCTGCCTTGACACGTTGACAAGTTAGGCACCTTGAGATAAACTCTGCAATCTCTCTTTTCATATTGTTCCACCAAAATGTATGTCGAAGATCTCGATACATCTTGGTACTCCCTGGGTGAATTGCAAATGGCGTGTTGTGTGCATCCATCATGATTTTATACTTCAATTCAGGATCGTTAGGAACACAGAGTCGAGAGTTAACTCGAAGTATTCCTTTCTCGTCGATTCTTGCCTCAGGAATAGCACCTTCTTGTACTTTCTTCATCATATTCATCAACTCCGGATCAGTAGCTTGAGCAGCTTTAATTTTATCAATTAAAGCTGGTTCTACTCGTACGTGCGCAATCTTCAAGTGGGTCATTGGTGTTTTTAGCTCTATCTCCATCTTTTGCAAGTCGTACAAAATACACTTTTGTGTTGTCAGCAGTGCACTTGTACTCGCATAAGATTTTCTGCTCAAAGCGTCAGCTACAACGTTCGCCTTTCCCGGGTGATACTGGATTGTGTGGTCATAATCCTTCAACAGCTCAAGCCAACATCGTTGTCGCATGTTGAGTTCCTTCTGGGTGAAGAAATACTTGAGACTTTTATGATCCGTATAAATATCCACCTTTTCTCCGTACAAGTAGTGTCTCCAGATCTTCAATGCGAAAACGACTGCTGCCAACTCTAGATCATGAGTAGGATAATTTTTCTCATAATCTTTGAGTTGTCGAGAGGCATAGGCTATAACCTTTCCATGTTGCATAAGGACACAACCTAGACCTTTGCCTGAAGCATCGCTGTAGATAACAAATTCTCCTGATCCTGATGGTATGGTCAGAACAGGAGCTGAAATAAGTCTCTTCTTGAGTTCTTGAAAACTTTTCTCACATTCCTCGTTCCATACGAATTTTGTACTTTTCCGAGTCAGCTGAGTTAATGGAGTGGCGATTCGAGAAAATCCTTCTACGAATCTCCGATAATAACCAGCTAAGCCCAGAAAACTTCGGACTTCAGTTACTGACCGAGGTTGCTCCCAATTTAATATCGATTCGATCTTTGCAGGATCAACTGATATTCCCTTACTGGAAATCACATGCCCAAGGAACGTGACTTCCTCAAGCCAAAACTCACACTTCTTCAGCTTGGCATACAATTTGTTCTCACGTAGCTTTTGGAGTATTAATCTCAGGTGTTGTTCATGATCCTCACGACTCTTGGAGTATATGAGAATGTCATCAATAAAGACAACTACAAAATGATCCAAATGTTCCTTGAATATCCGGTTCATCATGTCCATGAAAGCCGCAGGAGCATTAGTTAGTCCAAAAGGCATGACTAAGAACTCATAATGCCCATAACGAGTTCTGAAGGCAGTCTTTGGAATGTCCTCAGCTTTAACCTTTAACTGATGATATCCAGAACGGAGATCAATCTTTGAGAAATGTTGAGCACCTTGCAATTGATCAAACATGTCATCAATCCGAGGTAACGGGTACCTGTTTTTGATGGTGACATGATTCAATTCTCGGTAGTCAATGCACAATCTCATACTCCCGTCTTTCTTCTTCACAAATAGAACATGAGCACCCCAAGGTGATGCACTCGGACGAATGAAACCGGTATCCAACAATTCCTGTAGTTGGACTTTTAACTCTTGAAGTTCAATGGGAGCCATTCGGTATGGAGCTTTGGAAATGGGTTTGGTACCGGGTTCAAGATCAATACAAAATTCAATTTCACTGTTTGGGGGTAAGCCAGGAAGTTCTTCAGGAAAAACGTCAGGAAACTCATTAACAATGGGAATATCATTCAAGTTTGACGTATTTTTGTTCAAATCAGTGACATGAGCTAAAAAGGCTTGACATCCGTTTTTCAATAAACGAATGGCTTTATGGCTAGAAATAACAGTTATAGATTTCAATGGTTTAGTTGCTTGAATTTGCATGACAGGTTGATTAGGAATATGAAAACTAATAATCTTATGAAAACAATCAATTTTAGCATGATGGGTAGTCAACCAATCAATTCCTAAAATCACATCAAATTCATGCATCTCCAAAGAAATAAGGTCAACAGGTAATGTGAGGTTGTTGATTTGAACTAGGCAAGATTTATAGACAGTAGATGTAATGGTCATTTCTCCTAATGGGGTTTCAACTGATAAGTCAAAGTCCAAATTTTCAGGAGTTAAGTTTAAACGCTGAGCACATGCAGGTGAGATAAAAGAATGGGTAGAGCCAGTATCTAACAAAGCGTAGACTTCACGAGAATTTATGAATAGCTTACCGGTTATCACCTCGTTCGAGTTTCGTGCCATTTGGGATGTCACAACAAAAGCTCTCCCTTGAACTACAGATTTTCCCTTATCTGCGCTAGCTTTTGGTATCATCATTGCAGCTGGACTTGATTTTGTGGCAGGACAAAACCGCGCAAGATGACCCTCTTTCCCACAACTGTAGCACTTTTTGGACTGCTGTGTACAGTTTGGGCTGATGTGACATTCCTGACCACACCTATAGCATCTCACTGGTGGTCGATCTTCTCCCCTTAAAACTGGGGTCGGTGCTGGTGCTGGTACTGGTGCTGGTGCCCTTCCATAATTATTATGGAATCTTTTCCTTTTGAAATTGTTCCCACTGGATTCTCCTCTTCTGTTATTTGATGTGGAATTACCACCGAAGTGTTGGTTACCTCCTCGATGGTTCTCGTTCCTGTGGTTGTTGTCATTCCTTTCTCTATGCTGATCATTAACTCTTGGCTGCAATGTTTCATCTGTTTGCTCCACCCTTTGAGCCCTATCCACAACATCTGAATACAAACTAAATTTATGAGAGCTAAGTTGTTGACGAATTTTGAATCTCAAACCTCTTAGGAACATCCGACTCATTCGTGCTTCGTCATCCACTAGATGGGTGGCAAAGCGAGATAACTCGGCAAACTTAGCTTCATATTGGGAGACTGTCATGTTTCCCTGCTCCAGCTTAATGAATTCTACCTCTTTCATATGGCGGATGCTTTCTGGAAAATACTTCTCGTTAAACAGTTCTTCGAATTCTGTCCAAGACATTTCGAGTGCTGAAGGGTTGATACGTTTTACCGCTTCCCACCAATGGTCTGCCTCACCTCGTAACATAAAAGTGGCGAATGACACCTTCTGATCATCAGTGCATTGTAAGACATCAAGTATTTTTGTCGTCTGCTTCAGCCATGCCTCCGCTTTGAGTGGGTCAGGCTTTCCATGGAATTCAGGTGGTCCCAATTCTTTAAATTGCTTGACAGTGACCATCCTTAAATTACCAGCGTTTCTACCGTTATTATTGACTGGATTTTCTCTTGCTTGATTCTGTATGAACTGCATGAAATTCCTAAAGAATCCATCGTTCATCATGTTATCAGGAACATTATTTCCTGAGTTGGCAGGAGGATTGTTTGGGGCCTCTTGATTCTCGGCTACATTCGCTTCAGGCATTCCATAGTTAACCTCTTGATTTCCAGATGCCATACTAAACTGTTGTCACAAAATAATTGTTAGTTCAAACAAACTGACTCATCTCTCCATGTTCCTACATTCAAATCGATTCATTAGATAACAAAATCTAATTTAGGTAAGACACACTAGTGATTAATTCTATTCATCTCTCCCCTCCTAGTTCTAACCCCAGATCTCCATTAAAGACCATATCCCTAAGCTCTGATGCCAACTGTGACGCCCCCAAATCTAGGCTCATACAGCCCAAACTTGAGTCGTCAAAAGACTACAACAAAATTATTACAAGATAAAATAACGTTCAACAATACTGTGTATAATAATACACAACTAAGTCTTCATAATTATTGTCACACTATATACAACATGTGAAGACTACAATAACTATCACTCGGACCGTCACTCCATTCCCCTGCTAGACCCGGCTACTCTCTCATTTTCTGAAAAACAATGGAACAAAAGAAAGGGTGAGCTCAAATAGCCCAGTAAAGAATATCATGACTAAGATAATGACAAGTAAATTATCGTTAGCCTTCAACAGTTGAGTTCTTGATAGAATACAATAGACTGCAAGGTTTGTATCAAAAACTGCAGTTAAATTCTTAAACAACGTTCAGATCAATAATAGCAACGGAATGAGCAATCTATTAGAAGAATAATGCAGACTATAATGTCCACTCGATTCTCTTTTTAGGAAAAACATCATCAACTTTTATCATCTGAAATATCATTAGTCAAGATAATACAAATTCACAGTTCCTGATCATAATCATGCAGATCAACAGTTCATCTTTGCACTACGGGCCAAAGACATTCAATATAACACCAACGGTCATGATTATACCAGATTCAGCCTTTGGTCATAATCATACCAAACAACAGTTCATCTTTGCACTACGGGCCAAAGAGAACATTCACCACGTGCCATAAAAGACACCGAACAGATGTATCGCCTTTAACCTATTATATCGCCTTTAACCTATCATCTGTTCAACAATTATATCGCATCTGTGCCCCCGGCCACAGATATTCACAACAACTTGAATTTGGATGATTAGAATGATATAAATGATGAACAGAAGAAACAGGATAAACAATAAGTATCAGAAGTTTATTTTGTACAGATTCAAATAATGTCCAAATTGTCAACATGATGTGGAGTGAAATTTAAAAATGATATTCAAGATCCACAGTTCAGAATAACGGTTACAGTTCAATAGAAAGGTTCACGTAAATAGGATGGTTCAATTGAAATGATGAAGTGCAACTATTATGGAACATATAATATTTTCAGGAATTATAGAAGCAATAGTTCCATAATAAGTTTCGATTTAGGTGTATGAAAGAAAATAATATCCCTTACCGTAGCAGGTTTGATTAACAAAAGGTGAAGGAAATTAATATCCCTTACCATAGTAAGTTTGAATAATGGAAGATGAAAAAGATGGTATCCCTTATGAGTATAAAGGAAAATAATATCACTTACGAATATGAAAGAAAATGATATTATAAATGAATATGCAATAAAAGTGTCATGTGATAATTCGTGTAAACAAATTATTTTCACAAGAGACAAATAAGAAATGAATACAAAGAGTAATTCACCAAACATGCGGTAATCCGCGTAGTCAGGTTATTCTCAGAGATTAATAAGGAATGAATACGAAAGGTTATTCACCAACAGGCGATAATCCGCACCGTAAGGTTATTCCCACAATTTAATAAAAATTGAATACGAAGAGTCATTCACCAAACAGGCGATAATCCGCACCGTAAGGTTATTCTCAGAGATTAATAAGGAATGAATACGAAAGGTTATTCACCAACAGGCGGTAATCCGCGCCGTAAGGTTATTCCCATAAATTAATACATGGAAATAAATGGCACGTCTTATGAGTAAGAAATAAACGATATTATTTTCGAGAATCAAATAATGATAATCCCTTACCTTAACACGTGACTGGATATTGATTTAAATGAGGTTGATTAACTTGAACAGTACACGTACACTTATAAATCTTCACAAATACTCAAAATGACTTAAGCACACTTAGAGAAAACTTTCACAAGAAGTATTTAGAGAGAGAAGAAAGAACAAGTAAGGAAGTTTATGAAAAATCCTTAAGTTAAGGCCTCTATTTATAGCCAAAAATCTTATCATAACCAAGATTTCCTATTTTAATCCAAACCGTTCATTTCAAGATAATGTTTAATCCATACCATTCATTTCATCTTTTAAGATAAACCATTCATTTAAATATCATCTTTTAATTTACATCATCCATTTCAAATTCTATATTATCTTTAATCTATACCATTCATTTCATCTTTTAAGATTTCCTTAATCTAAACCATTCATTTAAAGATCATCTTTTAATCTACACCATCCATTTTAAATTCTATATTATCTTTAATCTATACCATTCATTTTATATCACCTAACTTTATATTATAAACAAATAACTTTATCAATTCAATTATTCAACAATAATTCACACTTATTCATTATTATGACTAATTGTTATAAATACAGTGTAGTTGACTTTCTGAGTTAGATATCAAGTCAATTAATTAATGAAATACAACTGTTTAAATAACACCATAATAGAGATAACAAAAATACAAAAAGTATGCAAAAGAAAGATTACGTTACTGTGTTATGACAATTATTGATTCAATAATGTGAATTACTGTGCATATGCTACTGTGACAATTATCAATTTAATAACATGAATTATTGTGCACGTGACAATAAAGTCAAATATTGTACGATAACCACTTTATCAGTTTAATAATACGAAACACTGTGCAATGCCGTGTGCTACTGTGCAATACCGTATGTTACTTGTAATACCGTATATTACTATTCTTTTACCACCGGATATTTTAACAATTAAAAGTGATAGTACCATTGACCATTTAAAAATTGTTTATGTCATTTTCTGTATCCGACAATTATTCTTTGTGGGGTCCACCAATGATTGGTTCGTACGGCGCCGTCGTACGAATATTCCCCGACAGAACGAATATTCCCCGACCAAAAGAATATTGTCCGACATAATATAATTTGCACATAACATCCTTGACTTTTAACTTTATCAATTTAACTACCTACTGTTTCAGGGGGAAAAAAATATATATGAAGAAAAATTAAATTTTATATTTCATAAAATTCGGGGTCTTACAAGAGATATATCTTCTCCCTCAGATCTTTATTTAAGCGATAGCAGATATATTTGCTAAAATAATAAATATAGCAAGTATTTGATATAGATCATTTTCTATATATATATATATTGGTTGGTGGGCGGGGGCATGAGAAAATAACAAAATATGTAGCTTGAAGTTTAAACAATTATATAAACCTATCCAAGTGAAAACGTAACAAATCTGCATCACAAAATTTGTAAGTTAAAATCCTTGGAAAAATTATATTTTATTTAGAAAACTTTCTTGAAGGATGAAAACTGAGCACTCCCAATAGGAATTTTAAATATTTTGAATAATTAAAGTGCCTTCGTATATGAATAAATAAAAGTGTATAATATTTATACACAATATATAAAAATTATATTCATTTTAACCATTAAAAAGTAGGGCAAGACATTAAAATTTGTGTCATACTTTACTTTTTAATGATTAAAATAAATATAATATTTGAATATTGTGTATGTAGACTTATATTTCATATATTCCTTGCCGTGTGAGCCTTCCAGTTTTGCTGCTTCAATAGCAACTACAATCATATATGATGTACAATTAATTGAATCAAAAGATTAAAAAAATAAATCAAATCAAATAATAGATCGGAATTTAGTTAATTAGAATAATTAAAAAAACAAACAATACTAACCTGGAAACCATTGATGTATTTCTTTTCCATGCTCATCATCATCTTCTGTGCGCACAATTGATAGGGCTTATGTGTGTTAGGCCATCTCCAGCAATAAAATTTTAGATTAAATATAATTTAGAATTCATCTTTTCTCTCCAGTAATTAAACTAAATATAATCTGGGACTATATTTAAAACATCAAAAGTACTAAATCAAGGAATTTGATAGTCAATTGACTATAAATTTAATTATATTTAAATAGGAGAGTGGAATGATGATTGAAGTTTTTTTTGAATTCATTGATTATTTTAATTTTTTTATATTATAGTTCACGGGATAGTTCATCTGCTGAAAAGATTGAAGACTAAAAGACATTTGCTGATATCATATGAACTAAATATAGTGCATGAGATAATCTAACTACCGAAGATGATTACCGCTTTAACACACAATAGGCTAGGGGTTGAAGACTATATATGACTATTGTCATATTTTGGAGTGGATAAGAACAATATTTATTGCATGAATCTATATCTATACCTATATAAGAAAAAATTATTTAATATTTTTTTAACATTATCACGTGATATTTTTAGTTCAATCGCATGTTATTATCATCAGTGAATTCAAATATAAAAAAATTAATTACATATAATAAAATAACATTATATAATTAATTTAAAACATCATACATATAATAATGACTCAAAAATATTAAATAACTTCTCCTATATAAGATGTCCTGAACCACCCGTCGTTATTTTAGTCTTCAAACTTTGGCGTATTTCATTTTCCAAGTTTTGTTGTCTCTTCTTGTTTCATCATTTGAGTAATAAGATATTCATATTTTATCTTTCAACTTTGAATGTATCCCATTTTACCTTTTTGAGTTTTTCTTTCTCTCTTTTAAATTGAGATACTATACTATAAATTAAACACTCAACATGCGTTGTCACAAGTCCTAACCTACGAACATTAAATTATGCTTATTAATCTTTATTCACCGACTTTTTGAACTACGTATTCTTTAATATGGCTGGTGTTTAAGTTATGATGTATTGAGTTTTATATATTTAAATATTCTGATTAAATTATTGAAGAAAATTTAAGAAGTTGGTATGTCGTGTACGCATACATAAGATATTAATATATATATTTAAAATTTAATTTAGCTCAAAAATTTAAATTAATAGATCTTGAATCCTATTTATATATATTAATTATTTATTTTTTTATTATTTAATTGATACCAAACTCTAACTAATTTGTAATATATATAGGACGAACATGGTCATAGCTTAAATAGGGATTGTTATTAAAGGATACCTATTTGCTTAGCAAAAGAAAAACGTAAATATTAAATAAAGCTGATAAATCAAACATATTATATATTACAAAAATGAGCTTGATTGCCAAATGATCTCGAGCAATTTAGAAGCCATTGAGGCAAGTACAAGGAACAAACTGCCATTGACCAAGACAAGGGAATTAAGGGATGGACGTGTAATTCTTATTTTCTAATTTCTACCAATCTTCTTAAGAGTATGCGTCATCGTAGCTTGCTACTAGCACCGACAAAAGGGTTTTGACAGAATAACTTATGTATGATAAGAATAAATATAATTATACAAATACTAATCATAAAAATTAATTATAAAATTAATATTAACTATTTAAAAATAAAATTTTAAATTAAAATTTATATAATACTTTATTTTTTAATAATTAAAATAAATATAATAATTAATTTTATAATTAAATGTTATATATATATATAGATAATAATATTCCCTCTGTAAGGGACGGAGGGAGTAATTTTTTACATTTCCGTACAAAATTTCCGAACTTGCTTTATTGGTCTCTCTCCTAAAAACAATGAGTATACGTTTATTTGTTATTTACATGCATGAAAATGATACTTAAATTATTGAATTCTATAAAAAAAATTATTAAAATAAATATTATAAATATTTTAAGAGTTAAATAATTAAATAATAATAATATTGAACCGGTCGCCCAAGAGTTAACCTTTTTTTTTTCCACAAGTGACATGGTGGTGAATGGAGTCAATACAAAAGAATATATAAAAGTCAAATAATAAAAATTACTCTCAATGTTCTCAAAAAATATTTAAGATATAAAATTTACACAAATTAAGAAAATTAAAAGAGAGGAGAAAATATAAAATAAGTATTAATTTTGCTCATAGTGAATCCTATGCAAGTACACTAATAAATATATTGTATCTTTTAAATTTTCTGGACCCCAATTTAGTATACTTTTTATAGTAACCTAGTTTTTAGACTTATTTTATATTACGTTTGTTCTGAATTATAAAATCAATATTAATTTTTTATAAGTTAATTTGAAATATTTAAAATTTAAAATTAACTTGATTTATTTAAGTTTTAAAAATAATAAGTTTTATAACTTGTAGTATTTTCTAAATAGTTTATAATTTTCATAATTGTATTGACTTAAACTAAATGAATTCATAGTAATTTGAAGTTTAAAATTACATTTCAAAAAATTAATAATGATCTTATAATTTAAAACAAAAAAAAATATTAAAATTGTGTACTTAAAATATTTTTTATGGATAAAATATTTTATACTTTAAAACTTTTATTTTTATTTTTACGGAGGAAGTAGAAGTCAAATTCTCCAAGCTCCTATTATTCTTAGAGAGGCAAATTACAAGGTTTTCTCCATTCACAAAAAGAATATTTCTGAGTGTGAAAGTGTAAAAAGTAGATTTGACAAAATTGACCCGAACCTGCGAGCCTGCCCGGCCTACCTGTCAAAAATCGGACTTTGGGCCTTTAAAAATTAGGCCATGAAAAGTTGGCCCGATTTCGCCCGGTCCGCTGGCTAATTTACTTATTTATTATTATTGTTTGATATTGTTGACAAAAAAATTGTTAACTTAAAAAATGAATTAAGTAAAAAATTATGAAGAATATAAGAATAAATTTTAACATGTGATCTTAAATAATAATACAAAAAAGTATTATGAATAGAATATATATATCACCTTTAGTGTTCTTTTACTCTCTTTTCTTTAATATTGATATTATATACATTTATTAATTAATTAATCACACGATTAAATTATATTTTAATATATATGACTACAAAATGTCTATAAAATTATTGATTATTTTATTTTATTTACTAATAATATTAAATGATTATATAGAAATTATGTGTCATAATTATAAATAATTAGTGTTAGTATTTTTTTCAAATTACGTGTCATAATTGTAATATATATATATAATACAAAAATGGCTCACGAACTTCATTTTCTTAGCCCGCATAAAGCTGAGCCGTTTTGGTCCGGCCCATTTGCCAAGTCTAATAAAAAGTTTCAGAAGCCAAAGAAATTGATTACTAATAAACATACGGGGACCATATAACCTAACTATTGTGACCTGTTTGCTTGTGTGTGACTATTTTCAAAGATGATTTTTGTTCCAAACTTGACTAAAAGGAACATTTTTTCCAAAATTTTTGTTGCAATTTTATTGTTGTGTTTCGGGATGAAAAATAATATATATGTCAATAAATATCTCATAATATTGAATTGTGATCATTCTACAATCAGTTTGTCATTTTACATTCTTCTTACTTTGATCTTGAAGTTTATTTAATCATTCTATGATCTATTTGTCATTCTTCGTTCTTCATTCTGCGTTCAACGATCTCAGAGTGGTTGACTTCTTAAATTTACTCTATGGTCTATTCCGCTCAATGATTTTTATAGACTTTCTTCAGTTTACTCATCGATATATTATGCTCGACAATTATGTTCGACTTTTTTAGTTTACTCTGCGATCTTAGAGTAGTTAGACATTCTAATTTATGATTTTGTCTAGTGTATTAAAAGCTCCATCTCTAATATTTGGATCAACCTAACAAGTTTGATTCCTAAGTCATTTTACAAAGGATTTGCAATATATTCTCATTCATAAGGGCTGTATAAAAGTACTTTATTATTACAAATATACGTTAATATCTTTTATCATCATTAAATCAAAATGCATTTAACTCAAGTGCATTAACAGAGTGTGTTGACGAAAATAAGATGTCAAGTCAACTTTACCTCAACGACTACATTTGGTAAAATTCAGAGATAAGTCTGTTACAACACGCAAGTAGTAACCTAACACAGCTAACAATATTAGGCGACTATTGTAGTCTATCAATCAGAGTAAGAAGGCTATTGAGTTCTACTCATGTGGAAGCTACAACAACTTCCTACGATCATTTTCAAATGAAAACCTATATAAGGATTGCTGCTAATTTAGACTCTACAACCATCGATTGAACGATTCAAGTATTCAAGCTTACAAGTCTGAAAAACTCACCCTACAATCCAAAGTTACTCTACATTTTTAAGAGAAATCAATCAACTACTAAATCTTTCAAAAAAAATACTAACTTCACTTAGTATCACCCTAAACAACCATATCAAGATCTTAATGATCTTCTCAAGACAAGTTTTAGTGATTTGCTTAATTATGAGTGAATCAATTCTCTTAATGATGTCAAGTCTTAGTGACATATTTAAGTCTTATTGACTTATCAAGACTTAGTGTCTTGATTCAGAATTGTATTGGTGTGTAGTAAACTTGATTTTTGTAACCATTATCATTAGTAGATCATTACTGCTCTTGGAGTGAAAGAGAAGATTAAGATTATTTTTAGCTCCGAATCTCTTAAAATCTTGTGTCTCTTTATTGCTTTATATAACTATCATATTAACTGCAATACCAACTGAGACTTCTTTATACACTTTCACTAAATTTAGAATTGAGCATTTCATTTAAATATTTGAAGGGTTTTATAAAACATAATATTTCATTGTGCATAACTTAAATAAATTATTATCTGATTAATTATTTAATAAATAATTTCATTCCAAAATTTTAAAAATAATATATTCAACTCCATTCTAAATCTCTTTATACCCTTGAAAATAACATCACGTATCCCATTTTACCTTTTTGAGTTTTTTTCTTTCTAACTTTTAAATTGGAATAGTATTATATAAACTACACACCCAACACGCGTTGTCACGGGAGTCCAAACTTACTAACATCAAATTATGTTTATTAATCTTTATTCACCGACTTTTTTATACTATGTCTTATTTAATAAGGCTGGTGTTTAAGTTATGATGACTTAAGTTTTACTTAATAGAGTATTTAGCTATTACAATCGAATTGTTGGGAAAGAAATGGGAGTCTGCGCGACATTATCACACATATTTGAAATTTAATTTGATTTAAAAATTTTAATTAATAAATTTTAAGTATCATTCATACATATTAATAATTTTTATTTATTTATTATTTTTTTTTATATAAAACTCCGGCTAACTTATGATATTCTAAGACGAATATGATCGTAGCTTAAATTGGGATTGTTAGTAACGGATACCTATTTGCTTAGCAAAAGAAAAATGTAAATATTAAATAAGGAATTTCTTAGAATGTGTTCTAAGGGCACGTTCTAAACGCTGAAAATAATGTATAATAATATTTATTTATGTATTTACACTGAATTCAATGCATAAAAAAATAATATATTAGTGGACCCCATGTATTGAATTATGTATAAATATATAAATAAATAAAATTTATCTTTATTTTTCACGCTTAACATGTATCTTAAGGGTATATTTTAAGAGGACCCATTAAATAAAGCTGATTAATCGAACATGTTATATAATACAAAAAGGAGGTTGACAGCCAAATGATGTCAAGCAATTTAGAAGCCACGTAAGTCATTGGGCCAAGTACAAGGAACAAACTGTGGTTGACCAAGACAAGGAAAGGGATGAACGCGTAATTCTTCTTTTTTATTAGTCTTCTTAAAGCGTACGGTACGCGTCTTCGCAGCTTGCTACTATCACTGACAAAAAGATTTTGACAGAATAACTTATGTATAATAATAATAATACTCTCTCTTTCCTCAAAGGGAAGGGGGGAGTAATTTTTTACATTTTCGTACAAAGTTTCTGAACTTTCTTTAAATTGAATGAATAAAATAAAAAAATAAAATAATTATAAAATAATTTAAGTACATATTTGGTTATTAATAAAAATGTACGATATAATATAATGATAAAATTATTATATATATTTATTTTATTTGAATAAATTTTATTTTATCAACTTTTACATAAAATAAAAATCAAAGAGGTATAATAAATTTTTATTCTATTAAAATAATTTATTTTTTAAAATATTCATTAAATGCAATATTTTTTATTATATTATTTTTTCTATTTTATTCTCTCAATTTAAACATAATATAATTATGTGTTTATCTGTCTTTTTTCACGAAAAGGTTTGTTTTTCCACACAAGTGAAATGGTTTGCGAATGGAGGTGAATACAAAAGAATATATAGAAGTCAAATAATTAAAAAAAATCAAATAATAAAAATTATCTCCTCCATTCTCAAAAAAAATCCAAATACAAATTAAAAAAATTACTAATAAATAGGTAATAATTTTGTCCATAGTGAACCCATGCAAATATACTAATAAATATATTGTATCTTTTAAACTTAGTGAACTCCAATTTAGTATATTTTGAAGGATAACTTAATTTTTAGATTTATTTTATGCTACCTCCATTTTGAATTATAAGATTAATATTAACTTTTTAAAAGTTAATTTGAAATATTTTAAAATTTAAAATTAACTTAATTTATTTAAAATTTGAAAATAATAAATTTTATAACTAATAATATTTTTTAAATAATTTATAATTTTCATAATTGTATTGACTTAAACTAAATAAATTCATAAATTTTTTGAGTTTTAACATGTTTAAAATTATTTTTTTAAAAATTAATAACAATCTTACAATTTTAAACAAAAAAAATATTAAAATTATGTATTTAAAATATTTTTTATGGATAAAATATTTCATACTTGAAGATTTTTTTATTTTTTTATTATTTTTACGGAGGAAATAGAAGTCAAATACTCCAGGCTCCAATTATTCTACGAGAGGGTTTTGTCCATTCACCAAAGAATATTTCTCAGTTTGAAAGTGTCAAAAAGTTTCGGAAGCCGAAGAAATTGATTAGTGATAAATATATGGGGCCACGTAACCCAACTATTGTGTGTGTGACTATTTTCAAAGATATTTTTTGTTCCAAACTTGACTAAAAGGAACGTTTTTTTTATACTTTTCTAGCAAGTTTGTTGTTGTGATTGGGATGAGAAATGATATATATGTCGATAAATATTTTATGATATTAAATTATAATTATTATGAAAGTTTAAACGATAAATTAGAATGAAACATATATATATATATATATATATATATAAAATCTCACAATACATGAGAGAATTCTTTCGAAATTAGGAGGAACAAAGTTTCAACAAGTAGAAACTTCCCGGCAATTGGCAAAGAAAAGAACTGAAGCAGCTGGCTATGAATTTACGAGTTTAATATCAAATACCAAATCAAAAGGCAAATTTATTACTCCCACCTTTCCAATAAAAAATCTTATTTATAGAAAAAAATTAATATTACATAGAAAGAGTCTTTGTTAAAAATAATATAAAAAATATAATATTCTTAAGTTTAACTAGTTATCATATTACTATTATTAACCTAAATTCTCACTATATTTTAGAATTATATGGGAATAAAATAAGAAATTAATATTTTTTTTTATCTCTGGTATTTTTTAATATTTTTTTTACATGAATAATGAAAAAAAAACCAAGTCTTTGTGAAAGAGATTAGTGTAAAAATATCATATTTTATGTGACAAATTAATTTTTTTGTAAAAATATATTCTTAATTTTTTTTATAATATTTTATAAGTATTACTATTTTTGTGTAACCGAGGAAGCACACCCAAGGATCTATAAATCTCCTCGCGTAAATGATGGGTCACTTATATTTTTGGAGCATTGCTTTTCTTCTCCTTTTCCAACTCCAACACCTTTTTGGGTTTCCATTTCCACAAGGGAAATTGCTCTGTTTTGGCTGATAAGAAATTCTTCCATGGGAATCTGCTTGGGAAAATCTGCTAAATGTGCTCATGCTTCTACTAACCAATTCTTTGGTATGTCACTACTCTTTTTAGAATTTCTTATTAAATCTTCCTTATTTGAACACTATATTGAACTGATTTGATGGTCAGATCATAAAGCATTGGGAACTATTAACTTTGATGATATTAGGGAATTTTGGGTTGTTGGAGAAGAACAGAGCTGCAAATGTTAACTGGGTTATTTTGTACAATTACAATTCTTGACTCAATTCATGAATAATTTTAAGGGCCTAAAACTGTATGAATTTGATATATTCCCTAAATTTTGGGGTTCTTATTTGGAAATTAATCTTCTGTTGGTGGAAACTGTAAAGGGAATTGTTTATAGTGTGTGTTTGTACCACTGTGTTCCACATATGTGAAAATGATACCAAGCCTCTCATGGTAAAACAATTACTCATAAGGAGTGCATGAGGTATTGGAAAAGCCAAGATTGTTAAAATTCTGCTCCAATTACCAAAAAAATAAATATATGAAAATGATGAAGTGAAAACATGAAGCTGATCATTTGATTCATTTCCATGTAATTATACTTTCTAGATTTGCCGGCTTCTGAATTACTTTTGATACAGTTGTTTCGTGGATCATCAGGTTCATATCTTTGATATATAAATAATTGTTTAACTAATTTTATGTCTCGCTACGAAAGCATTTCCTAGATGTTTTACCAAGAAAATATGAGTAATATTTCCGTTTTAAAAAAGAGATTCATTATTAATGACAACTTGAGCACCAATATTACACAGTTCTTTCTGTTGTAGGTTTTGACATTGGTTAATGATAATGTGAATTCATTCCAGTTACCTGTGTAGAGTTGTATGTGACATTGTTCTTTTGTTCTTCTGGTTTTATTACTCAAATGAAAAAGAGTTTAATATATTTGGTTCTTTAATATATCATAATTTTCTGTCTTTGCTTGTAGAAACTACAACGGCCCCTAACCAGAAACAACACCACTTGTCCTCTTTCAACAAGCAATCAATTTTGGGAAAAGCATCCGAAGGTGAAATTAATATTTCCAACAACCTCAAGTCCTTTAGCTACCATGATCTCAAGAGTGCTGCCAAGAACTTCCGCTCAGACAGTCTTCTTGGCGAGGGAGGCTTTGGATGGGTCTTTAAAGGATGGATTGATGAGACCACTTTTGCTCCCACCAAACCTGGAACCGGGATGGTAGTGGCTATCAAAAAACTTAAGAGGGACAGTTTTCAGGGTCACAGGGAATGGCTTGTATGTTTTAAAAGTACATGTTATTCTTTTTTTTAATGTCTTTTTTAGACTTGCCTGTCACTACGATAACTCAACTCTATCTTCATTCTTTCTTTTGGCAGACAGAAGTTAACTACTTAGGTCAGCTACGCCATGAAAATCTTGTCAAACTCATCGGGTATTGCTTAGAATTGGACAATAGACTTTTAGTCTATGAGTTCATGCCAAAGGGATGTTTAGAGAACCATCTGTTTAGAAGTAAGTGCATTTTTCGCTAAATCATTTCATTCCTAAACCTTATGCCCGTCTACGAAATCTCAGATTTTTATTAATTCTTATTAATAGTTGAAACTGTCCTCTTTATCCTAAAATTAGTACGTCTTTCCATTTTTAGTTCCTTTCGCCTTATTTTCCCACTTGGGTGAGACTAATAATGAAAAAAGTGTTTATCTTAATCGTTATATCATTCAAATCTCCCAATTCCTACAGATGATGCCTCGGGTCCTTACTGTTTTTATTTCTTTATGTATGCAGAAGGCACTCAGCCTATGGCTTGGGCAATACGGTTGCGAATTGCAACTGATGTTGCACGCGGATTATCTTTCTTGCACAACTTAGATGCAAGTGTAATCTACCGTGATTTAAAGTCGTCAAATGTTCTACTTGATTCGGTATGCGGACGTTTTCAAAGTTCTTCATATGAAATAATTTAAAATAATGTGGCTGTGGGCCCCTAATTTCAAGTAATCAATTTAAATGTCTAATGGAGCTTTCTATGGTGAAATTGTTGTAGGAGTTCAATGCAAAGCTGTCAGATTTTGGCTTAGCAAGGGCTGGTCCTACTGGAGATAAAACTCATGTGTCAACGAGAGTTGTAGGAACCAAGGGTTATGCTGCACCAGAATATGTAGCGACAGGTTAATACATTTTTGTCAATTCATTAATTTTTTCCTTTGAAAGAAAAATCATTCTTGCAGATATTCTTGCGATCTCTCCTTCATTCAATAAAGTAAAACTTTGACTTGGCTAATAATCACTAGTTTTAGCCAAATCATCTTGGCTCTTATAAACTGTAAATTTGGAAATTTTTATTTTGAGAAGAATTTTAAGGGAGAAAATTATATTTATAATGTATTTTGATATATAGGATGCATAAAAGAAATCTAGGAAACTAATTTTGGTAGAAACGAGACAAACACATGATGACTAAATTATTCCCGTCAGCAGCAGTCGTCTGTGCCTTAATTTCATAATGGACGTCGCTTTCCCCTTCACTAATAAGTGAATATCAACTCCATTCTGTCTTCCTTTCTCACGTATAAGGTTCATTGTGAAATAATGAGATTTGAATCGTTGAAATTTTAAGTAGAGTCTCATCTTGGGACATTCTGAAAGGAAAGCTGAACTCTGAAGGGAATATGTTGCAGACATAAAACTTAAATTCTAGCACATTAGTTGTTTCTTTTTCCATTTTTCTTTTGGATAGATTAAATTAGTTTCTTGTTTAGCCAAAATCGTATATTGAAGAATAGATTATCTTCTTTTAGGAATTTCCTCTTCTTTCTTAAAATATGTGCATGTATTTTGTTCAAACAATGATGTCTCTTTGGTTGTGATTAACTAAAATAATGTTCCTCTTCTCCTCTTGAATTGACACACCAAGCAGGTCGCCTGAATACAAGGAGTGATGTGTATAGTTTTGGAGTTGTCTTGTTAGAGTTGCTATCAGGAAGACGGGCATTGGATGATGAGAGTGCCGGAGGTGTAGAAGAGAAGACATTGGTAGATTGGGCAAAGCCATTACTTAGAGAGAAGCGAATTTTGAGAATCATGGACTCACGAATGGGTGGTCAATACTCCAAGAAGGAAGCCCAAGCTGTAGCTTCCCTTGCATTGCTCTGTCTCCATAGAGATCCTAAAGTAAGGCCACCAATGATAGAAGTGGTTGCTAAGTTGGAACAACTTCAACTACCAAAGAATGCTTCAAAAACCCAACAAGTTAAGCTGCAACAGCATGGTAAAACTGCGACCTGAAGCTCGAGATAGGGTTGGTTTTCCTTATACGTGGTCTTCATCTGGTGACTGGCCTAGGGTAATGCTTCATTAAAAAACATATTTATTTTCCTTATTCAACTAGCATTTTAAGTATTATTTATTACTTAAACTAGAAAATTAAGGAAGTACTTGAATAAAGTGTTACTAAGAGTCTAAGACAGACATGGCTGGTTACTTGCAGTGCAACTCTGAAAAGGTTGCGCAGGACAAATTAGTACCAGTATTTTTGTATGATTTTGCAAATGACAACTATTTATCAACTGTACGTATAGAAAAGTTTGATGTGTAATTATTAACTTGTTACTGTTGTCGAAGGAAGTACCGAGTGTATGTATGTAGTCCAGGAACAATCTGTGGCACTATAACAAACATGATTGCTCGGTGCTCACCAATTTTTACAATTTCATCTGGCGAAATCTTCAAAACATATGGCAATCATATGAACTCAAGACATTGTACATTCAAATCTTTGATATCAACTCGTCTAAAAGCTTAAAGCTGTTATCAATGATGTATATTGTGCTAAAGTTCGCATTCAAAATAATCTATTTGAATTTTGTAAATCCACTAGAGCCAGGGTTGAAACAAGGTGACCCGTTGAATCAAAAACCATTTGATGTAGCGAAATATGGTTAAATTATAACGCTTTAATATAAACGTGATATGTCGTACTAATAAGAACGAAAAATAAACCCTTAGATCTATAAGGAGGATAACAAACTCACAAAAAGAACAAAAATAATAATATCAATTAATAAATAAAATGTTATAGTTCAAAAACCTAGAAAGCATATTTTTAGTACTAGACTACTTTCTTACGACTATTTGAAAAAGAAAAATAATTAAATCCTAAAAGTAAATAGAATTAGAAAAGTTAAAGCACAAAACATAAACAGACTAAATATAAATTAAACTAATAAATTTTCCTAACTAATAAATAAAGAAAATACAAAATATATTAAATCTCCATAAATAATAAAACATATGAAAATGCTAATTTTCATTGCAACCATTCATCTTAGCACGGAAGCATTTAGCAGAGCTCTTAACTGAAGCTACCATTAATCTTTAAAACACTTTAAAAACATCTTTAGAGATTTTCATACATGATAGTTTTTTTTTTTGAATGGTCAGATGCAGTTCAATGAACTACCAATTAATTCTTTTGATATAATTTTTTCAAAGCTGCAAGAACAATATCGCTTTATAAATTTCTACTTAGTTTCGTTATTAGGAATGTATTGTTTTCTTTTGATGGGTGTTGGTGAAGTCTTGAAGAAGAAGAAAAAATAGTCAAGTAACTTGAGAAAGGAAATGGGGTTTAGGGTAAGTTGGTGGATGAATTGGTAATTGGTTACATTATAATTACTAGTATTTTGTGGCACACACTGTGTGCACAATAAAAAAAATAAAAAAAATTATAAAATACATGTCAAAAAATGTGAGAAATTTTAGACATAAATTAAAGGGCGATGCTAAGAATTTTAAATTTTTAGTCTAAAAAAATGTCTCAAATGATATATTATCATAATATTGATCGAGTAGATCTCATGTGATTGACTATACTATAAATTATCATTAATATATTTAATGTCATATCATTTGAGACCTATTTGAGGAGAGATTATTCCATACTCCTGGGGTAAGTGAACTGGGGGTGAACAATAAACCAAAAATAACTGAATAACTGACCGAGCATAATTAAACCGAGCCGAATCAAACTGAAAAATATAAAATTAATGAATCGAAAGTAAATAAAAAAAACAAATCGAAGATATAGCGGTCGGTTTTGATTTAAATGCTAAAATCGCCGAAACTGATCGAACCAAAATATTAAATTATTTTTTCAATGTTAAGTACCTTGGGAAATACTCGTTAATAAATGCTTAATTAAGATTGGAACAGTAGAAATAAAATTTGAACTCCTGCTCCATATTATGATGAAATGAATCTTGTATGTTTTTTCTCTCTCTATGAATTGAAATTGGATAGTCATGTAAATACCATTTTGCAGTCTTGGCTTATTTTGTACATTTAAACAACAATTTGATATATGAATGAAAAAGATCATGTCCTTATTGTTGAAAATAATTTTAAATCAAATATTTTAACATTACAAAGGTATATATTAACTCTATTCTATATGTTTAAGTTTTATAACCGATTAAATCAATTAAACCGATAATCGATTACGGAGTAAAAATTTGGGCGATTTTGATTTTTAATTTTTTATAACCTACTTAAATAGTTTGGTTATTTTTTTACGGACTAAACCGACCGTTGTACACCTCTAACAGTATTACTCCCCCCCTCACACACTTGTGGAGTCCGCCGTGGTGGGACCCACATGTATATGAGATATTCACTTGCTTTAGGAGTATGGAATAATTTTCTTATTTGAGACATAAAATTTGAGACCCTAACATTATTCTAAATTAAAATGTAAGAAAGAGAAAGAAAATTACCCGTGGCACAACCTTAAAAAGATGGTTAATCTCCATTCCTCTGCGCTTTATAATACTTCATCTGTTTCAAATTATAAGATTATTATTAATTTTTAAAAAGTCAATTTAAAATATTTTTAAACTCAAAATTGATACTATTCATTTAAATTTTCAAAATAATAAAATTTATAATTAGTAGTATTTTTTAAAAAGTTCTTAATATTTATAATTATATTGACATAGATTAATTGAATTCGTGTTAATTTTGAATTTAAAATATTTAAAATTAATTTTTAAAAACTGAAAAAGTATAGATTATATTTAATAATAATGATATGGTAATATTTAACTATTGAATATTTGATATTAAATATTAGAAACCTCCAAAATTTGAAGTTTCCAGGAAATCTATTATTACTTAGCGTGCTCCACTTGTTTTCATTTTTCAAATTAGTCAATCAAAAAATTGGAGTCACATGAACCAATAAAAATGACTCCTTAATTGGTAAGGATAATTTAAAATTATCCACAGTATATATGTAGTTCTTGGACCATCTTCCTACAGCCGGAGCAAAGAAAAGTCGGCTCTTGATGAACTGAGATTCCTCTCAATACTGTAAATCAAATTCTTTTGTGCGTTTAAGAAATGAACAATACTAGCGCAATCAAACAATTCTGGGTCAAAATCTGTAATTCCCTGAAGTGGGATTTTGGGATCGATTGTACTAACCCCAAAATCTTACCTTCTTCTTCATCGAAGGACTTTCCAATTGAGATTCAGGCGGAGATTCTCTCAAGGCTTCCGGTAAAATCCCTGGTCCGATTCACTTGCGTCTGCAAATCATGGTATTCTCTCATCAAAAACCCTCACTTCATTTCTACACACCTCAATCGATCCATTTCAAATTCTAAGGATAATAATAGCAATAATGGGTGTTTATTAGTAACCCCTTGTAAATTTAAGCCTTCTCGTGATAAATACTTTAGTTTTGTGATTTGCCCAGATAATTTTGTTGAGCTTGAAAAGTTGGAATTACCCATTTGTACTAGGAATATGAATGTGAGCATAGTGAATTCTTGCAACGGGGTAATTTGCCTGACTGAATGTTATCCTAATGCTTCTGGGCATGTTTTGTATGTTTGGAATCTTTCCATTAGAGTGTTTAAAGCCCTTCCTTTTCCCCAGAGGAGTGATCATTTTATTATTTATAAACGTGTTGTCGGATTTGGGTATGATAATCGGAATAATGATTACAAAGTTGTAAGGATTCTTTACTTTAAAAGGGATAGATCCCCTGAGGTTGAGGTTTGTTCTTTGAGCACGGATTCTTGGAGGAGGATTGGGGAATCAGTTGATTTCATTGCACATAGTAGCTCGGCTGCAGTGCCGTGTGTTAATGGAGCTGTCCACTGGATGGCCCAACCTTTAATGCTTGGTAATTTGGGAAAGTATATGTTCCCTGTGAATGAATTTGTAATGGCATTTGATATCGGTGATGAAGTGTTTCGGAAGATAGAACTGCCTCAGAATTGTCGTGGAGTAGATTCGTGTCTTATGGAATTTAAGGAATTACTATCTCTGTATGTGCCCTTTCGGTTTGCGGTTCACACATTTGAAGGTTGTCACATATGGGTGATGGGCGAATATGGTGTCCCTGAATCTTGGTCGAAACAATATACTATTTCAGTTTCAGCACCGATGAAAATCAGGCCACTAGGGTTTATGAAGAATGGGAAGCTTATGTTTGATAAGGATGAAATAGAGCTGGTTTCGCTTGATCTTGAGAGTTTACAAGTTCGGGATCTCGGGTTTCATGCAGACTCATATGCTGTAGATGCTTCTTATATGGAGAGCCTCGTTTTACTGGAGGATGGAATTGCTAATTTGATTCCGGCAAACTGAGCAGATCAAGGTAAATTATTTTCATATGATTTCTACTTGGTTGATGTTTGGTAAAATCACTGCATCAGTATTAATCTCTGTTTCTCGTAATCTGATGAAGGGTCTATACTACTTTTCTTTCATTTAATCTACAGTTATTTACGTTAGTATCCTTATTGTTACAATTTTTTGTGAATTATGACAAAATTTTGGAGAACTTAATGAAGGAAGACCTCTTTTCATTTATAATGATAAAATTCAGTGGCAGACTTAGTTTCATCTGTAGTGGTAATTGTTTGTTTCTGGATTAGGATTCCCTCTGTTACAATTATTCTCTGATTTCTTTCAATATACATTCCGCGACACAAATATTACATTTAGCGTCAAAATAAAATTCATCGCACACAATTAGCGACACAATAAAATTCGTTTCAAACAATTATTTGCTAAAAGAGTCGCTTAAAGTAATATTTGTGTCGCTAAATATGTGTTCACAAAAATCGAAGGATAAGTGTAATAAAGGAGATCCTAATCAGTGTGTTTCATCTACAGTTGATAACTTTAATAATATTTTGCTACTGTTCTTGATAATAAAGGGTTGCATGTTCATACGTATACTAATTCTAAATTTCTGATTTGGCAGATAGCAGGGGGAAGTCAATATTAGTCCTAAAGAAAACGCTGTAAAACGCTGTCATCAACGTAAATAAGAAATGATGTGTGTTTCTCGTCTTTGTATAGTAGTTGGTAATTTATTTATTTGTTTTACCTGTAATGCATAATTAACCTTGTAGAGGGTGTGGTATGTTGTGTATAGTTCTGTAAAGCTATTGATGGGGTTGTAGTTGTTTATAGTTATGAGTGAATTTCTTCTTGTTCATAATAATAATAATAAATATTGATGTATCATCTATCAATACGCATTCTTATATATATATATATATATATATATAGGGTCTCCATCTATGGCAACTGATTATTAGGTTATTGTTTCGATAATCAATATAGGGGATATGTTTGATGTGGATTGATTCTGCCGCTCATCATTCTTACGACAAGCTAAAAAATTGGTCCTGACATTCATCGTAAGTTAATTTACGCGTAATTTTTCTTTTTGCGATAGGCCAAAATTACACATAATTGACTCTGTCGTTCATCTTTCCTGTGGCAGACTAATTTTGGTTGCTCTCAACAACCGATTATCATGAATAATTATATATATATATTTGAAAGGTAAATTTGTTGTTAGTCCATCCATAATACAAATGAGACTTCAATTACTCTGGCTAATCTAGAACATAATATTGAATATTTGGAATTGTCGAAATAAATATTAGTTTCTAATTATGTAGTGAGCACCTTGTATTTCATAAAAATAAGGGGCAATATAATCCTTATGTAAAGGCCATCTTACCTAACTTTCAGACATTAAGATGTATTTCAAACGTGGATGAGTATCATAAGAGATTCCTAGCATATCATGAGATTTTTGTTCTTGAAAATTCACTCTTTTCCAAACCCAAAAAATAGACGGAATTCTATAGTTCCTCCCCTAGGGGCTAACACTTTTGTGCATACCTCTTCTAGTTGATCCACAACATACTTTATTCTATACAATTAGCTAACAGTCCACCCGGTGCTACATCATAAGCACATTGGAAGCGTAGATAATTGTAATCATATACATATAAAATAACAACAATGGAATGCCAATACATATTCACCAATTTTTTCTAATACATATTTAACGTACAAATATTACATTTAGTTACAAAATAAAATTCGTTGTAAATAATTAATTAGTAATATAATAAAATTCGTCGCAAACAATTGTCATTGATAGTGTCGCTAAAAAGAATTTTTTTATTGCTAAATATATATTAAGAGAAATTGATAAATAAGTGTAATGGAAAGAATCCTAGTCCAACTTTTGTATACAAGTATATTGCTGATAGTTCTAATACGGCTGTAAATTTTGATATTACAATTGTGCTCAATATTTTTCCATAGAGTTAAGATCTTACTATTATTTGTAAGAAGAGTCTTGCGATATATTGAGACAAATTTATGTTAAATTATAATTATATAAAATATCAATACATAAAATTTGACAGAATTAAAAGATAATCTCATTTATTACACATTTTTAAAAAAAAAATTTCATTAATATTTCTCTATTGACAATTAAAAAATTAACATAAACATTCGTAATATATATGATAACTACATTTAGCAAAAAAATAAAAATAAATATATATATATGATAACTAGTCTATAAAGCACATGTTGCGTGTGCAGCACGTAAATAAAATAGGAATGCTATTAAACTTGACAAGTGAATACGAAAAGACGAATAACTAAGATGATGAAGTAGAAATTTTAGTGAACTTGGGGGGCAAAAGAAGAATGGATGAAAACTGTGAAACAAAAAAGAATTGACTATCACCCAAAGTCTTCGAATTTGTGGTATAAATAGATATTAAAATGACCTCTTTTGTAGTGTAGTTATTGAGCTAGAGATTTGTGATGTGAGACTCGAGGTTAAGGAAGAAATCTTAGGAGTTGTTTGATGAGTCTCTTTCTATCTTTTGTGGTCTTGCCTTTTTTTATTATTTTATTTTATTTATTTATTTATTTTTATTTTTCTTGCGCAGACACTTGATTACTTGATGACAATTTGTGTAACCGCTTTTTGCCGTTTAAGAAAAATGAGATTGAAGCAATTATTTTTAGAAAAATATGCTACTCAGTTACTTTTTTACCCTCATTACCCTAAATCCTAATTTCAAATTTTTTTTTACTTTATTTCTCTCAATACCCACCCCCACCCCCACCACCACCCCCACCACCATATCTTATACTTCCTCCGTTCCAAGATAAAAATCCTGAATGACTTTTTTCTCATATTAAGAAAGATGATAAAATGATAAAATTGTCCATATTTAAATTCTTATTTAATTACATAGTTTTCTGTACATAACTAATGATACTTCATAAATATGTATAGAGAATATAAATATGACAATTAATGCTAAGTATATTATAGGTAAATTATTATAAAAAATATATTATTTAAGGTAAGTAGACATTTAACTTGGAACTACTAAGAATAGTAATAAGAATTTTTATCTTGAGACGGAGGGAGTAATAATATAAAATTGACATAATTATTATTATGTTTTATTAGACATGCTATATAGATTAATCATCAAACAATTTTCTTACATTTAATCTTTGTTTTGAAAATGAATCTCTGTTTTATTTAGTGTCTCTATCTCTTATTGCGTATCAAACGCCACTTTAGTGTTTTATGGCATGTAAAATTTGTAAAAAAATGAAATACAAACATATTTAGACCAATTTTGTTTTTAAAAAAAAAAAAAACAAAATGCACTAGGAACATATTTTTTTGAAAAAAAAAATGCAATACAAACATATTTAGATTAAAGTTAAAAAAAAAAATTATATATCGCTAGAAGGAGGGCTTGAACCTCCGACCTTGTGGTTAACAGCCACACGCTCTAACCAACTGAGCTATTCCAGCAATTTGACTTTTAGTTTTGACACACTTATATTAATTCCAATAATCACAACCATGGATTTTTTGCAATACTGCATCTTTACAACAAAACTATTCTAGCTCCCTTTGGACCTCTTGACCAGTTAGAAAAATTGTTGGCTAATTTTTGCTGGGGTGGTCGTGAAGACGAGAAAATTTCAGCAAGAGATCAACTCAATTCACCGTCAAATAAACCAATAAAATAATGCTTTTTTTTTTTTTTTTTTCCATGTTCCCAAAATGGATATGCACAACATATACATAGTAGTATGTGTTGATATATTTCACCATGAATTATGTTATTCTTATTTTTAAGATAATTTGATAATGGACTATAAGTGCAAAAATTATATTATGCAAATTTTCTTTTGAGATATCAAGTGACTTAATAAATGATAACAAACAGATTATGAGATAAATAGACCTCGAGGCTATGTTTATTAGTAAAAATAATGGATGAGATATAATTTTTGTACTAAACTAACGTTATTAGGAATTGTTTTATCCCATAATTAAAATTTTCATTGAGGATATAAAATGAGATTAGTATTTAAGTATAATTATATAATTTCACTATTCATATCATCATTTGCTAAACTAAATATTCAATCCATTTAAGGGTAAACATGAAAATAAAAATATTTTGTAGCTTTATGTTTCGTTTAGATTGAAGGAATGAAGGTTGGAATGACTCATTCTTATGAAATGAAAAAAATTGTGTGGTTGTTCTATTGACATTGAATGAACCATTCTCATTTCTTTTAAATTTAGGAATTCTTCAAGTGAGAATATGGAATGACTCATTCTAGTTGGAATAAAATGAATTATTCCACTCTCTATTTCATTCTATTCTCTATTTCATTTTTTCGCTCATTCTATTCTTTCAATCCAAATATAACATTACATTTTAAAACTTTAAAAAATTAGGAACTAGATAGAAATTGTTTAATTTGTCTAACAAAACTTTACATAATTAGATCATACAAGCTTTATACCTCGTGCAAAGTACAAATAAGATTGAACGACTTATCTGTAAGTTTTAAATATGACATATTTGAACGACAATATTTATAATCATAGTAATTTGTTTCATTTCAAATGTAATCATTATAATGTTATTTTAATCCATTGATTAATAGATTGAAGGAAAAAAATACGTACATCTTCATCCACTATGAGAGCATTTGTATTGACAATCTTGTTTGTTTTTGCATTTACCCCATTCCAAATCTATTGACTCTGATTTTGATAGTGAAATATTCTTTTTTCTGAATACAGTTGATTCAAATAAACATGTTGATCCATCTTAAATTTGTAGAATTTTTGTGTGTAATTTATTGTGTAGGTAGTCATATTTATAATAAATTAGAGTAAGTTGAATGAGATAGGTTATACTATTTAGGTTCACAAATCATGAAAACTAATGTAAAATACTAAGGATCAGATGTATATCAATCATTTATTGGTATACTTAAATTTTCACTCAATTCTTAGTGACATACGATACATTACATTTTTAATAATAAATGTGTGCTAAAGTTGTGAAAAACTTAACTTTAAGCTGTAGAGTTAGGTTTTAGAAATACTAAAATTTATAAACAAGAAAGTAAAGAAATTCAAAAAAAAAAAAAAATCTTTTGGGCTATTGAGTCATTGAACTTAGATTTTTGACTTGACTCAAGACTAACTAAAATAATCCGTTGTTTATCATGTTATGTTTTGGTATTAATTGATAATCCTATTAAAAACAGTTAATATAAAATTAGACAATTTTATGTCTAGTTAACTAGTATTGTGAAAAAAAATACTAGGGTTTTAAATTTTATGTTTAAGAAAATGTCTCCAGTGTAATAATACTTATTTGAGACACATAATATCATTCATTATTTTTTTATTTTTTTAAACAAATGGAATACTTTCAACAAACACCTAACACATGAAAAAATATTTAAATATAGATTAATATCCTGAATTTTTAATGTTTTTTTCACTTTGAGAATTGAACTTTTAATTTTTTTAATTAAGTGAATAAATTTTTAATTTTTTTTTCACTTTGGGACTGTCTTATTAGTTTTTTCAATTAGGAGATTAAACTTTTAATTTATTTTTTTCACTTTGGGGATTGTCTTCTTATTTTTTTTTGATTACGTCTAATTGATAGTTATATATTTGTTCAATTTGTTTCTTTTTATTGAATGAAATTATGTACTTCTTCTGTTCCAAATTAAAAGATTATTATTGACTTTTGAAAGTTAATTTAAAATATTTTTATTCTCAAAATTGATAAAATATTTAAAAATTATGAAATAACAAGATTTTAATTAGTATTACATTTATACATTTTAAATATTTATCATTATATTGATTATTGATGATTTTTTTAGATGAGTTTGTAATGTCTTAAATTTACTTTCAAAAAATTAATGAATACCTAATTACAAGATTATCTAAAGTAATCATTATAAGATTTTAAAAGTATCAATAATCAATATAATGATGAATATTTAAAATGTATAAATATACTACTAATTAAAATTTTGTTATTTCATAATTTTTAGTATATTTTATCAATTTTGAGATTAAAAATATTTTAAATTAACTTTCAAAAGTCAGTAATAATCTTTTAATTTGGGATGGAGCAAGTATATAATTTCATTCAATAAAAAGAAACAAATTAAACAAACACATAACTATTAATTAGACCTAATTAAAAAAAATTGAGAAAAAACAATCTCCAGAGTAAAAAAAAATTAAAATTTCATTCTCTGATTGAAAAATTGATAAGATAATCTCTAAAGTTAAAAATAATTAAAAATTCAATTATTTAATTAAAAAAATTAAAGTTTAATTTTTAAAGTAAAAAAATATTAAAAATTCAAAGTATTAATTTATATAAGCCTATGGAAAATAAAGGGAAAACATACTCTTGTTTAATTTCCGCTGGTTGGAGACGTGGCTGACGTGATCAACATCAGGTGAAATATCTTTTCTCATAGGAGAACTTCAAACATCATATCATTATAAAATAATGTTACGTTTGGGTTATTAAAATAAAATAAAAAAAAAAAATATATTTAATAATTATTTTAGAGGATAAATTATTTTAATAAAATAAAAAATTATTTAATTTTCTTAATTTTTAATTTATTTGGGAGATAGAGAAATAAAATTTATTATATTAGAATAGATATATATGATAATTTTGTTATTATATTATACCATCTACCACTATCAATAACAAAACATATATTTAAAATATTTTAAAATTATTTTATCCCCTCCTTCGTTCTATTCCTTTAATCTAAACGCATCATAAGATTATTACAAGTTTTAGTACCGGATACTTTTTTAAAAGATTATATAGGAATTAGATAGAGGAAATTAAGAGATAATTTTTTTTTAAAAAAATATTTTAATGGGGTCCGACGAGTAACAGAGAAAATAAGAAAATAAAACATTTTTAAGAAAGCAATTAAACTTTTACATTTTTCATAATAAAGCAACCTCGACAAAATTGTAAGCATTATTTTAATATTATTTTTTGAGTTATCTTAATTTATTATAAACTCATCCAAAATATCATAACTGAATGTATTAATAATAATAACTCGACTTCTTACATATAAATCCAAATTTATCACATGTTACTGTGTAGGATTTGAGTGTTATAAACTTTCCCACTTAACTTGAGGTTCCTGTCAGGTCAAACGTATAGCCACACAAAATCTAAAAACTTTGCCTCTATTGTGGGATAATACTAGTGGTTTACTAGGGCTACCTTTGTATCCTCACCTCTAGCAACTCCGTAGGATTAAGGCTGCAAATCGAACCAAACAGTTCGGGCTCGATTCGGACTCGACTCGAAAAAATGTGAACGAGACTCGAATTCGTTAATAATATGATTCAAATCTGAGCACAAAAAATAGTTCGAATAAAAATACGAGTAGAATTTGAATAAGGTTATACTCGACTCGTTTAGAATTCAAACTATTCGAATTTTTAATTATGATCCGATACATAATCGATTGATACATATTCGAATCTATACTCGATACATCTTCTTATAATATATACACAATTAAACAAATTTTGAATAATTAATTATTATTTTATTTTATTTTTGTAATTTTAATTTTAATTTTAATTTTATATATTTAAAGTGTAATTATAATTATATTTTTTCATTTTAAAGTAAAATAATAAGTTCAATTAATAATTATATGTATTATAAAACTAGTTATTATGTGAAGACTCGAATTCGAGTTTGAATTTGACGTTCGCGAGTAGTTTGAATATAATTCGATCCGAGTCGAATCGAATTCGAGTAACGAAAATTCGAGTCGAGCCGAATTTGAATAAAGTTTTTTTTATATAGTTCGAATCCGAGTCGAATTCGAGTACGAATTTAACCTTACGAGTCGAATCCGAGCAGTTTAAAATCCGGATCGATTCGGCTCGTTTGCAGCCTTACGTAGGATGACCTGACCCAAAATTTTGAAAACTTGACGTTAATATCATATGTAACAATTTGGGTCAAATTTTGAGTCTGAATCTAATCATAGAATAATAAGGCTTAACGCGTTGTTTCAATAATTTCTTTTTGAGTCGTCTATTAGTTTACTACAGACTCACCCAAAAAATCATGAATAAAGATATTAATGATAGTAACTTAAATTTTTATATACACATCTAAATATCTCACATGGTATTATATGAGATTAGAGTATTATAAGCTAACTAAGTCTTACATAAACACTATAAAAGCAACCGTTACTAACATCATAGATGTCACCATTGTAAATCTACAAACGCTGATAACTGAAGATAAACTTAAATAGGAATTAATCCTCCATAAAAAGTTTACTTTGTATTCTTGGTACTTCCAAAAATCTCTATAAGATTCATAAATACCTACAGAATGATCATAATTCCTTTTTAATAATTAGGGTTGTAGATGTGTACTCGTTGCACATATCATAGACGGATATTTTTTACTTATATCAAATAAATATATTTTTTGTGTTTTAAATTATAAGATTAATATTGATTTTTAAAAGTTAATTTTATATATTTTTAAATTCAAAATTAACATGAATTCATTTAATTTATATCAATATAATTATGAATATAAAAAATTACTACTAGTTATAAGATTTACTGTTTTTAAAATTTAAATAAATCATGCTAATTTTAAATTTATAAATATCATAAATTGACTTTTAAAAAAATTAATATTAACCTTATAATTATAATAAAAAGAATATATTATAATGATTATATGAATCAAAGTTTTTTTTTTGTGCTAGTTTGAGTTGCCAAATGCATTCAAGTCATATGTATAGTTGTTTTATAATTGAGTCACGAGGAATTTGATAAATGAATCAAAGTTTGTATAGTGCTGACCAAATATTGACAGTGGTACATTTGTAGAGGAATAGCTAGGCAAAAATGGGGGTTGGTTTTAGGTAAGTAAAAGGATTAGATCGATGGTTGGGTAGATAGATAGATAGAGTGGGTGGTAATTTAGTGCATACACGGATATTCACGTGAGTTGCTTATTTACCTACCTCTGACTATATATGAATAACACCCCCCCCCCCCCCCGCCGCCGTTCTCTCTCCTCTCTCTCTCTCTCTCTCTCTGTGTGTAACTTGAAATTTATTTTTTTTGCTTTCACCCTTTCCCATTTGTTTCATGGAAAGAAAACGAAAAGAAGAGAAAAGTGAAAGACATTCATCTTATCTTATCGAGAAAGAGACAACAGAAAGGTTGATTTATACCACCACAAAAAACAAAAAAAAAGAAAAAGAAAGAGAAGAGCCATTAAGTAAGTACGAGGACAAAAAAACTTATACTTCATAGACAATAAATAATTTATAAATTAAAATTATTTAATAAGAATCAAGTGATTGTATATTTTGCCTTAAAGATTTTTTAAAACACAAAAAATTTTGGTACAAATTAATAGTTATATTAATATAATTTCAGTGATACAAAACTAAAAATTGTCTTTCATACAATTTTAGTAACACATACCGATAATTATTTACAGAATTATAATTATGCTAAGTCCTACCTCCTAAAGCCTGACGGTGCACCCGTTGAGTAGCTAATCCTAGTAATATGATAGAGTATTATTTTTGTGATTTAGACATGGTTATTTTATAATTTTGTATCTCCGAATAACTGATGTAACTCCCACACGGTAGTGAAAATTAAGCGATTAATTATTTTAATTATTCAATCGCTTCATTTTTATTCAACACGTGGTGTCTATGTATTATATTTATAAATTCCTAAATAATATTTAGAAGTTTTAATAATTCAAAGAATAATTTACTTTTTCTCTTTTTATTTATATTTTATCAATAAATCAATGTAATGAATATTCAACAAAATCCAAATATCTTTTTGGTTTACTCACTGTTATGACTTTTTATAGTTTTAACGGATTATGCGTGTTACTACTAACTTTATCATCCCTTGTGACACTTTTAGTTGCAGCTTATTTAAGTCGATTACAACTAAAAAAAACCAAAATAATAATAATAATTAGTTTTAATGTTAGTTTATCTAAACTATGTTCAATTACAGACCGATAAATATACAACAATACAGTTATGTACATATTACATTCATGTCGACATCCCATCGACGTGTTTGAAGTTGATTAATAAGATCGTCATTTGAAAATTTTATTTGTTTAAACATAATTTTTTTAATTTATAAACACAATTTTGACTGCACCGCAAATAAAAGTGATACAATACGTTTGAAGCTTAAACCGCCCAATGGCACCTTAAACGCACCAGGACAAAGTCATAAATAGATTTATCATTATTAGCCATTTTGCATTTGTTATTAAAGAAATATTGCTGACCACCTCCACCTCACCAGAATTTTCACTTCTTAATTGCAATGGAAAAGAAATAAAAAGAATTCAAGGAAAATTTATACTCCTCTTAATCCGCATCTCTTTATTTCTTGCCACTCCTTTTCTCTCCACCAATCAATGGCTTCCACTTTGCTTTTCCCATCAAACCCTAATTACCTTCGTACCTAAGGGTGAGCAAGAAACTAAATTGTCTACAAATCATATAAATCACATCAACAGTTTCGGCGTATATGACAGTTTTAGGTGAGTTAAAAAAATTATAAATGTAGTTTGGATTTTATTTCTGGACAAAACCGCATGTAATAAACTGCATCGCACCATACTTTGTTGCATCTTGGCTCAAGAATGCATTAACAAATTCTGCATATACTTCACCATTATATTTTATAGTACTTAATACCCATTTTTGACTTTATAACCAGTTAGAATGGTGCATTGTTTTTTTTTTTTTTTGAAAAGATTGTATGCTTCACAGTCTATTGAATACATACAATAAGGTTTTACTTTATCAGTTTTGAATATGATCGGTAAAAGAGTTTTCTCGCTTATTATTATTATTATTATTATTATTATTATTATTATTATAGTGAAGTGGTATCTTAGTTTAAATATTAATCTTAATTTAATATTAGTTGTTCAACTATTATTTTTCAAAGTAAATACTTGACGCTAGTTTATGATTTGAATGGGAAAATGAAGGAGGAATAATATCTTATGCAAATCGCAAATGTTAATATGAGATTTCCCAAAACTGATTTAAGTAAATAATTTAATGACTTTTGTTTAGACAAAACATTATAAGTAAGGTTGTGTATGTTATCAATGTGGTATTTAATATTATGTGATTTTAAATTGTTAATGTAAATTATATAAAATTTAATTGTTTCAATTGGATTTAGAACTGAAACAGCACCAAATGAAATCGCATCGCACTAATCACAAGCGTTTTTATACGCGGTTTTAAATTTGTCAAATCGCACCTAAGTAATTTTATGTGCGATTTAGGCTTCAAACCGCACCAAACAACACTAGTCTCACCCCTACCAAACAAACCATAATTGTTCAAGTCATGTGTTTTATTTTCTTGATCAATAAGGCAATAATTAAAGCAGTGAATAATAACAATGATCTAATTATAACCCAATATTGTTGTAGTCAAACTTTTCTTCTAATTTGATTTCACTAATTTTTGGTTCAACTTCTTATTTATTTCACCATAAGTATTATTCAAATTTATATCGATTAAATACTATCCAAATTTAAAAATATTTTTATCTCTACTAAGAATAGAAAAAAGAAAGATCTTTTTCTTTCATATTCAAATTAGTATAAGTATTATACAAATTTATAATAATTAAATATATATTATCCAAATTTATAAAATATTCAAAAGAAACTCAACCAATCTCTAATAGAAAAAAATAATTTCTAAAAGAATATTTATTTTTGATTTTACCAATTTAATTACAATTTTTTAATCAAAATTTTATGTAATTAATTAATTCAATATAAAAAATTGGACTATATATTATCTAAATTTATTAAAACATAAAAGTATACCAAATCACATGATAAATTGTATTAATAATATATATAAATATTTCTAAAACATTATAATATAAAATTAGCTAAAAAATTATTGTGAATTAATTACTAACTAATTGTTATAACTAAATTAAAACTTATTAGAACTTGTTTATCATACTTCTATTCAGATTAGAATTTCAAGTAAATTTTGTCAGTATAAAATTCTATTACAGATTTAAATAATTATTTTATCATAATCGTAACTAAATAAATATGCATTTTATTCAAATGTTTAGCTTAATAATTTATTGAAATAACCTATAATATATAATTCAATATTTATTATTTAAATAAATATTTAATAATCTAATAGCTATAATTCTCTTCTGAAAATCCTAATTAATATTTATCTATTTAATAATATAATAAATTACTATTCATACCACCCGCACTTGTCACGGGGTTGATGAGTTTGTCTATACCAAATACTTAGAAAACTTGAAATACACAAATAAAGATAAAAAAAAATACCAGCCAAAAAGATATGTAAAATGATTAACTTAAAATTTTAGGTCATTTATTTCATAAAGTTTCAAATTTTCAATAACTTAAAATTTTCTCTACAACTTTTTCAATTCTTAACACCACTTTCGTACATGCTCAATCTTCAAAAATTAAGATCATTTAATTCATATTTTTGGGGTGATTAATACTCCTCCAAATTAGCTTTGTAACTAAAATGAGTTGCAGCACCATCAAAGTGGTGGAATATAATTCTTTCAGTGTAATTATATTCTGCCTAAGTTATACAACATCTTAATCTGCAGGAACACCACCAAAAATTCTGAGACACTAGAGTTTTGAGTCGTCAAGTATGAAAAAGTCTATGTTGTGCTAAGCTATATTACCATTTGTACACCTAATGCCAGCACGGCACCATCAGCAAAAACCAAGTTCGAGTTTCTGCAAAAAATGTGCATACACAGTAATGTGCATTCTGGGTTGCAATTCTTGTGACAATCGATATAATACACTCGCACATTCTAAGATCTGTTGCTAGCCATTTCCCAGTTTCAACAGCGAGTAACCATTCGAATTCTCAAAATTATACCTACCTAGGACTTCTTATAAATAGACACAAAAGTAGGAACGCAGCTGTTTCTTGGTCAGTCAGTATGTCAATTTTAGCAACGTGCAAGTGTGGACCATAAAAAAGAAGAACAGATTGACTGGGATGATGATAATACCGATGATGATAATACCTAGGACCAAAAAGCTCTTCAGTCTTCTCTTCAGTATATAAATGAAAAGAAAAGAAAAATAATAAACTTAACAACCAGATATTTCAGCAAATACAAATACAGACCACTATATAAAAAGTCCATAGTCCAGGTACCATCATTGTTGTGAAAATTATGCCATGCAGATTGTTCTAAGTAATGGAAAATGATTTGCACAAAATTCATGATATGGTATCAACCTTAATTGTATAAAACATAATGTTAAGCAATGCACATAATTTCCGGGCAGCTATCAATGCACATGTTCGTTATTCCCAGACAACTATCAAATAAGCATTTCTCAAATACTCCCTTGATTTGCATGAACATGTCCAGTGTGAGACTCACAAAGTGATGTACATTTAAAAAAACAACAGGGCAGTTTTATCAAAGACGAATGAAATGCAACATGAATGACCATTGCTTCCAAGACAATCAGTTACAGAACATGCAAAAAAGTAGAACTTAATTAAACCTCTAAGATGATAGATAAACATAGCATACTTACGTCCGTGTCAAAACTGAGGGTCTATAGAGAAGAGACTTTTTTGTGCATCTTTAGGACTTGCTAACCACTGGCAGAATAAACATGTTGCCCCAACCACTGATAAAACGGAAAGCACTGCTAAAATTCCAAAATGTGAAACATCATTTGCAATTATTGCAACTCCCAACATCAGACTCTGCTAAACTTGCAACAGAAACCTCTGTTGTTCCAATAAGATTTGCTTTGCTAGCTGGGACCCCAGTTTGAAGAATCTGAGCTCCCACAACATCATATGACATGCGCCCTAACCTTGACAATGCCTGCAAAAAACAGGGATCACTTGTTTCCACTCCAATACACAGCAACAGCTATTGTAAGAAGTGAGGCCTGAAATAACAGTCCAACTGCTCCAGCCTGGTAGTGATAGTGTATGAGAACTAGACATGTTACAAGAAATTGGATATGCAAGCAGACTAACAAAGTACTTAAAATTATATCAAGAGGAAACACCTTTAAAATGCCAAGTAGCTTCACCATGCTTGCGGACACAAATGTTGCTGCAACGCTCATGAAAGCAGATAATCCACTGAAACCCCCAATAATATATAGATGGATTTATACCTGAAACAATTCCAGGCATACTTGAACTTAGAGTGGAAATTCAAGATTAAAAAGCATTCATAAAGATCTTTGGCTGTAATGGCATGCCATAATACATAAAATAGAACGTTGGGTAGATCAGTTATAAAACATGTACCCTAGTAGGTAATGATTAACAAACGCACCCAAGAAACATATATAATTATATTACTAGTGCATAACATAATGATTACGAGAAATGCTACGAGTCCTACACTGTCATAAACAATGCCCCTAGAGTTGTAATTATTTACAACACACTGGGACGAAGGCACATAGTAAGTAGGAAAAATTATGCCACTGAAGCATAGTGAATAGTACGCTCTCCCTCTCACATAAGGGTAGGGTCCACACGTGGTGGAACCCGTGTGAAATCCATCCACATGTGAGAGGGGGAGCATAATGTTCACCATACTCCAGGATCATAGAATAATTACTCTAGTAAGGAGTGATGTCAAATGACTCCACGGAAAGAAAAATGTTTTTTAATATATGAAAAAAGTTGAAAATTTAGGACAAAACATATGATCTGCCCACCGAAATTGGCACGTTTTACTTAATACACCATTGAAATTTTAATTTTACAAATAACCACATTAAATTAATTAAAATATTAAAATTGCACTATTTTGTTAAAAAATTTGGATGGACGTTAACTTATTTCAATTTTCTTCACACGTGACAGCAAAAAATAAAGATTAAAGAAAATATATATTGATGTGGAAGGAAAAAAAAAAAGAAAAGAGAAAGAAATAATGACTTCGCCAATCCAACTAGACAATAATGACATGGCAAAAACAAAATAATATAAAATTCAAAACAAAATAATAAATTTTTAAATCAAATAAAATTAAAATAACTTGGAAATTACAACAAAAAATTTAAAACAAAATAATAAAATTTTCAAAATACAAATTAAATTAAAATGAACTTGAAAAATTACAATGCAAAAACTAAAAATAAAATTAAAAAATCTAAAAAATAAAAAATTGAAAATGTAAAATAATAAATTATTGAAAGTACTTAATGAAATTAAAATAAAATTGAAAATTACAATAAGAAAAATTTTAAAATAAAAAAGTAATTAAAAAATATAAAATTAAAAATAAAAATAAAAATTTAATTTGATATTTAAAAAAAAAATCAGTTTTTTTTGCATTTTAATTTTTTTTAATTAGTTTTCAATTTTTTTGCATTTTAATTTTTTTTTGTATTTTAAAAATTTAATTTTAAATTTATTTTGGCAAAACATATGAGTAATCTGAGGCCACATATTGCACATGCAGTGGGAGTTGTGAGCAGATTCATGAGTAAGCCTGGAAAACAGCATTGGGAGGCAGTCAAGCAGATTCTGAGAAATCTGAGGGGCTCTTCAGATACATGTCTTTGCTTTATAGGTGCAAGTTTGAAACTGCAGGTTATGTAGATGCTAATTTTACTGGTGATATTGATATTAGAAAGAGTACTACTGGGTTTGTTTTTACTCTGGGTGGTACAACCATATTATGGGCTTCAAATCTACAAAAGATTATTACTTTGTCTACTACAGAAACTAAGTATGTTGCAGCAACTGAAGTTGGAAAGTAGATGATTTGGCTACGTGACTTCTTAGATGAATTGGGTAAGAAGCAAGAGATGGGCATTCTACATAGTGACAGTCAGAGTGCAATTTTTCTTGCTAAAAATTCGGCTTTTCATTCAAAGTCAAAGTATATTCAGATAAAATACCACTTTATTCGTTACCTTGTTGAAGATAAATTGGTAATACTTGAGAAGATTTGTAGATCTAAGAACCCAACAGACATGTTGACTAAGGGTGTCACTATTGAGAAGCTGAAGCTGTGTGCAGTTTCAGTTGGTCTTCTAGCATGAGGACGGGAGGATGAGTTGTAGGGATGGGGGATCGTTTTTTGAAAGATTGCGGTTTAAATTTTTTTTGGCCTGTTTTGTAGCCCATTGGAAATTAGTATGCGCATGATGTACAAAAAGAGTTTTGTGATTATGATTTCAGTAAGTCCGTGATTTTTTTAGAGAAGAGACTGTATTGTTGTTTTCTGATAATAGTAAAATCCTTGCAACTTCGTAGAGTAGGCAAATTGCCGAACCACGTAAATATTATCTTGTGCGTGTGATTATTTTTTATTTGACGTTTATTTTTCTTCCATTTTTGTTTCTCACAAGTTCGGAAATTTTCAGCTAAATTCCCTTCAACAAGAACATGTGAAGCTATGTGTTATCATAAAATCTTCTTGAATTATCACAAGCACTTGATAGTGCATTTCCAATAAAACATGTCAGCCAAGGATCCGATACTACCCATTAGTTCTGTGCTCCAACGTCCGCCACCTTTATATAAAAAGGCCAGATATAATCTAACAGATTTATTACATAAGAAAAGCTGACTTGGTCTCTACTTTAAGCCAAGTTCCACAAAGGCTATGAACATATTTATTCCTGTATATATTTAAATCATAAATTACAAAGTTTTCTGATTTGTTCATTTATTTTATTTTTAAGAAAATGAGATTTTATAGATACCAGTAGTATAATTTTTTTAATAAAAAGTTGAAGAATAGAATAAGTACATTTTAGGAGCAGGGAATATAAAGGAAACAAAATATCAAAGTCATTTAAGGAGAGTCCTCTAATCGTGTTGCTGCATAACCGACCAAGCTACACCACTGACATAAACCACACTAAAAGAGGCAAGGACCAAAAAGATTCAAATAACAACAAAAATTCTTATATAAGTGAAGGAAGAAATTGCTCTTAAGAAATTCATGTATTACTCTCAATCAAATTCATCAAACAATGGCAAAGAAACTTGCTATCATTACCATAACTTCTTCAAATCATGTAAAAAGAAGAGATTAGCACAAGCAGAAAGTAGACACACCCATATCCCTCCAGACAACCAATTCTACAGTCGCTAAACAAATATAAAAAACAAATGAGCATGAATTATCGAGTTTCATCGTACTTTATGTAAATTTAAATGCCATGAATGGATTCTGATAGAAAGATAGGGGGAAGGCTGCTAACTATACAATCTAGCTGGATGTGGGGGAGTTGCAGCAATTACATTCTGTTCTTCCTTTGTCAAAACCTGAAAAGGAAACATCAAATTGGGTGAGAGAAAAGTCCAAAAAAGAGCATTTGCACATGAAGAGGATGTTGTAATTGATATAAATGAGCCTATTATTGTCCCACTACGGAACATACTGGTAATGTTGTCAAAAGAGTGTCAACATAAGTGCATTCAGCCAGTAAATTCAATGATTCAGTCTCACTGACATCAGAATTGAGATGAACAATCGGGACTGAACAATTTGAAGCTGCAACTGAAAGATATTCATGAACTACTTGTTAGAATTTAAGATGAAGAACGGAAAAGTAAGAACACGCGATATACACAGGTTCACCAATTTGGCTATTCCTGTTCGTCTGATGTATTCAATAGATGCGTCACACGCTCTACAATAATTCACACACCAAACAATTGTTTTTATAGTAACTAGAAAACCCTAGCTGCTATAACATGAGTTCAAGCTTAATACATTAGTAAATCAAAGACTGGACCACTAATAAATCCTCAAGCCCAATTACACCATTGCGCTTGGCTTCTAGGGGGCGCTGTCCCCTTGCAACCCCCGCCAGCTCACCGGCGAGCTGGGCAGCCGCTCGCTCACCCTGTCGTAATGACCATTAGTCGAACCCGCAGAAATATCAACCAATCCCAACACTACTTCTTCAGTTGCAACACCATGGAAGACATCAGTATTTGTTATTGAACATCTTGAATAGAAGCTGTCTAGCCTGCAGCCAAACCATGAATTACATAAATATTAATGAATAAATACTAAGTAGCCAAATCTACTCTCTCATGAGACATATTTAAATAGAATAATAACAACTATTAAACTTCCTAATAAAGGAGTAACACAAGCTCAAGTATGTCAATGAACAAATTCCATCATAAATAAATTGCCTCCTCTATTGCAAAGAATCTACCAAGTAAATGGATTGTGTATGCTCCTAAAAAGACTGAGAAGCTTGAGGCTCTGGATTATCCACCAATTTTTCCCCTCAGAAATGGAGGGAATTTTTTTAAATTTACAGCTATGCACAGGTTCCTTGATAAGTCTTGATTTGTTTCTATAATAGAAAAATAACATGGCTAAAGTCAAAGGATGCCATATAAAGTAGCTAAGGAGGTGTCTTTCTAAGGCTCGCTATTTTTCCAGTTGCATGGTGCTACGTTGGAAATCAAACATCACAAAGGTGGTAGATAAGTCCATTTTCAGATGCAACCGCATAATCAATTTATGTCAAGTACTATGCCCAGATCTTTCATACCAAATGTTATTCTAGAAGGAATTGTGCCCAACTCTAATATCATTCTTTTTGGGCCAAATACATGATACTATGTGCCTAACAATCATTTGATATAGACTTATGTTTGTCTAAAAGTTCCTTGCCTCAAGATACATCACACAAAATACAAAAGAGAGACTGGTCTATGTTAACATGGACTAGTTTGAATGTCTTTGACATTCAAAATTTTCATGTCCAATCATAAATGATAAATTATAAATAATTATGCATTTACGGTAATTTCATTTTTTTCGACCTTACAAGATACATTCATTATCTATAAGTACCAGCGTAACAACTTTATCAAATTCTCGAATCCGAATTAAATCAACTTGTAACTGAGGCTCAGTTCATTGCTTCTAAGTAATCTTGGCCCACCACTGGCCCACCTACCCAAAAAGTATTCTTTGGTTATCTTATCTCAATACAGACCCACCCACCCAAAAGGTAAATATAAGTCAAATTATCTCTAAGGAGGAAAAAATAAAAATTGTTTTCAAGGAAATAAGTAGTACTTCACTACTTCCACCCAAAACTCAGAGCTTTATTTGATCTTAAGCATATTTTTTCCAATAGCTCGTTCCCCGTCGCAAAATTATTCTTAATATTCAATAATTGGAACAATCATGATATGAACATGCAAACCTTAATATGGGTAATCTATGCCCAAATGGGATTCTATTTTTGGATGGAGGGAGTGTAAAACACTAACATCCACGGAAATCAGTACTCCCTCCATCCAAAAATGGAAATCTCATTTGAGTTTTGGACATACTACAATGTAACATCCAGGAAAGCAACTGGAGAAGCTAATATCCGGAGCTGAAATGGAACAAAATAAGTACCTATTAGTGACGAAAGGGGAATTAACCCATTGACGAGAACAGGGGCAGAACTACTTTATCAGTTGGAGGTGTCATGACACTTTTTGAGTTTTGAAAAATGAAGATCCTTTGTTATGTGTATATATATAATTAAGTGTATTTTCTATATATTTAGATTTTGGCACCCCTTATAAAAACATAAAAGTAAAAAAGGCTTTAGACTTTACTTAAGTACAAAAAGCTTTAAACTTAAGACTTTATTTGTCAATTATTTCTGAACTCGTGCTTACTCTTTTAGTTTTTACTGCAACTACCGAATGATCATTTTCAGTTATGAATATCATCAAAACTAAATTTCGATCTAAGATGGAGGATGATTTTCTCAACGACTCTTTGATTTTATATATTGAAAGGGAAATTACTGTGAAGTTTAACATATAATTAATCATAGATGACTTTTGAGATGTGAAAGAACGTCGAGTTCTATTTTGATATATAATTTTAGCACATCTGAAACAAAATACTGGCTCCGCCACTGGGCAAGAAGATAATTGAGCAGGTATTCGAGAAAAATGTCTGGACGAAGAATGAAGTTGACGAGAGAGAACGAAGAGAGTCGATGATGATGAAGGCTGAGAAATAAAAGCCAGAATAGCCATGGATGAGATGAAGTTTCTACTTCTTCTTTTTCTTCTTCTTCCTAATTACAACAACCGACCGATTCACTATATGGAATTATACAGTGGACCATCCCAAAACAAATAGTATCTGGCTAGGCTAGGCTAGGCTAGGCTACCACTTGAGCTACCATCCATCAAAATATATTGAGTTTTTCATGCTTATGGAGTTCTTCATAATGATTATCTAGCTTCCAAAAAACAAAATGAATAACTAAATAGAGGCATTAGTGCATTTTTAATATTCAAAAAAATAATTATTTATTAAAAATAAGGTTTAGGATCCTCAAAATTAAGATCAATTGAAATAAATTGAGACCAAGACTGTCAAAGATACAAGCGATATCTCGACAAAATACTAGCTTAACAGGTTTCTTTTAATTTTTCGATTGGTTGGAAGTTTAGTTTGTATTTATGTATTTAGTTTGTTTGAATATTAATATATTTGTTTGCACTTTTATTTTTGTTTTGTAGTTTAATAATGTAATACTTATAAATATTTGTAAAGACAAATTTGTTGTTAATAAAAAGGACCGGGTCTAAATTTGGACGAATTTAAGTGAAATTTGAAAAAAAGAATAAAATTATCATCAATTGTCCGCTTTAAATAATTAATTGATAAAAAATTTAAAAATATACTTTAAACTCTGACGCTGACGCTGACGCTGACAGTGAATGATAATTTAGACAATTGTGACCATTTTTAAACATTGAAAATTTTGAAATCAATAAAAAACTCTTTTGAGATGTAAACCTTGTTTGAATATGTGAATTATAATATTGGATGCACGTCTTGATTAATATCTTTAGTAGATAAATATCATGTTCAAATTAAGTGACACAAAATAGTAATTTTCCTTTGAGATAATAATATCTTGCCCAATGCACACCTTAGTAATAATAAGAGTAACCTACACTAAAAATCAACAAACTTTCAAAAATTTAATATTTTTTATCAACTAGCTATAAAATTTTTACTTTAAATTATAAACTTGAGCGAGAGATTTTATTTTTTTTAAAATTGATGGCAGACGTTAGTTAATACGTAATATATTAAAAATAAACAGTCAAAAAATGTCAACTAAAGCCTCTCAATGATTTTAGAGAAAATTGAATATTCCTCTTACGTTTATATATAGTTCAAAGCAAAAAAAAATTATTTGCAAAGTTGGTAGAAACAGAAAATTTGTGAAAGTTCGCAAGTCTTTTTACGTCATTTACTCAAATAATAATTACGAGTACTTGTTTGAAATAGAAAGAGAAAATATAATAGATATTTTTTTTATAATTAAAATCGTATGTTTAAAATTATTATTCTTACTTTTTTTTATATAAAATAAATCTAATTGTACATATGCAAATTAATAACATTTTCTTGAAACTATATATATTTGTATTATTTGTTTATGTTGATCAATACTTTATACTAATAAAAAAATAACCTAATTTGAATTGTTGACAAATATAATTCTTTTTTTTTTTGTGTGTGGTTATAATAATATTTCTCCATAACTTTGAATTAAATAAATATTCATCATACTCTTATATTTTTACATGTTCTTTCAATCTTTATGGTTAAATGTTACAAAAAAAATTAAATAAATCATTATCACCCACTATATGTATATATACATCCCGTTCTAAATTTAATATATACAATAATTTTTAATAAATTTTTTTATTTTATTAAATAATTTTTATTATTGGCTAAAAATATGAGGGTACTAAAGGTTAATTAGAAACATTTTATATTTTTGTGAGTTGTCACTTAAAATAATATTATGTTGAAAATTACAAAACACCTTTTTATACACAATATGAGAATGTGTGCATTTTTTTATTTTTATATATAAGAGTATATATTTAACCAAGGTGACAATTTTTGTAAGATAGTTCCTTCAACCATATTGCGTTGTCACTCAACTCCCTTTTTGTCTAAAAATATAATAACAGTGACCATAATATCACTTAATTAAGTAAGAATAAAAATATTGACATCTCAAATCTAATTTTGAACAAAAGAAATATATATTTTTTATTTTTTTAATAACCTATTTTATTACAATTCAATGTAGATATATTTGTCATTCTTGAGTATAGGAAGAACCTGAGAAAGAGGTCAGAGAGAGAAGAACAGAAGAACTTAGAGAAAACTTTTTTTTTTTAATATCATTTTAAACCTAGGGCTGTAGGAAGAACCCTAAAGGAATTTGGGAGAAATTTACTTTTTTTTCAAAATTTTGACCCAAGGGGTCTAGGTGAGAACGTGGAAAGAGGTTAGAGGGAATACAGTTATGTTTGTTTATAAAAAATATATTTAAAATTAAATTATTTATTTTAATTTAATATTATTTTTTATTATTTAATTTTATAATGATGAATTATTAATCTCTTAATATTAGACCATTAGTTCTATAAAATCATTTAATGGCTTAAAATGAGTGGAATAATTAATCTCAATTTTTTCATGAGATTATATAATCCCACATAAATAGTTTTAGGAATGATAAAAAAAGAGAAAAGTCTATAGAACTATTTAAAAAACTATTAATCTCCTATCATAAGATAAAATAGTTCGAAATAGTATTAAATTAATATAAATAATCTAATCCAAAATATATTTTTTGTAAACAAATATAGTCTAATATTGTAAAGAATTTAGTGAAACTTATCTTTTTCGTATAAGTAAATCCAACGTGTTATCTTGTACAATAAAAAAAAGAGGTATTTATTATTAAATTATAAACTTTATTTTATGAATAAGTATAAGTGTACAATATCTAAACACTATATCTATCTTAATAATTAAAAAATATGACATGATATTAAAATTTGTGTCATACCTACTTTTTAATAGTTAAGATGGATGTAATGTTTGCTTATTATTATTTTTTTTTGATCTTTTGTATGTAAACTTGTCCTTATTTTATACAGTTTTAAATATTAATGATACGTTTAGATTGAAACGATAGAATGAGTGAATGAATATAATAGAGAAAAGAATAGAATGGAGAGTGAAATGATTCATTCTATTTTAGTTGAAATGAGTCATTCCGTACCCTCTCAATGAATAAAATTCATAAATTTGAGAGATAAAAATGGTCCATTATATTCCAATGGAGCAATCAAATACATTTTTTTTTATTTAATAAGAATGAGTTATTTTATTCCCATATTTATTCCTCCGATTCAAACATAATATAAATGTAATAGGAAAATTGATATTTTCACATGAAATTTTAATATTTTTACATATAAGACCCATATATAAAGTCTATAGCGACAGTTTAACCGTCGTCGTTATATATTTATAATAATACTTTTGATAGAATCTATATGTAAAAATATCAAAAATATCAATTTAGTATCAACGGTGCAGATCTCTCCACTTGAGAACACATGTCAGATTCATGTATGCCACCTTTCAAACCTTCCTTCCGCTGACCCCACTTTCCGTCCAACTTACAACCCTCCCATCCCAACGCCCCAGATTTCGCCACGTATACCAAAACTCTCCCACGTGGGCACATCACTAACGTGGCAAAATCTGGGCCGTCATATATAAATTCCACTCATTTCGCTATTCCAGCAAAACAAAGGAAGAAAAAGTAGAGCCCATTTGAGTTCTTGGTAGACAAACAGAACAGAGTCCGACGAAATGGAAGCAGAGGAGGAAATCAACGGCTGCGATGATTCCGGTGGCGCGATTACCAATGCATGTGGTGGGTCACCGGAGGTAGCCGGCGAAAACTACTTGCCGGAGAAGGTTGCTGCTCAGAGCCGTTCTGTGAAGTCTTATTCTTCTCATAGCTTATCAGATGAGTTCTATGGAAAACTCACCAAATTCTATGAATCCTCTGGGCTCAGTCTAATGTGAGTAAAATTAGATTCGCATTGTTCTTACAGTTTCATATTTACATGTATATGTGTGTATATATATATGTATAGTATAGATATAGAGAGAGAAACATGGTTATTGATTTTTAGAATTAGTAAGAATCTAACGTGGGATTTATTTAATTTGTGATGGGTATTTGTCCGTTTGACTGTTTAGTTGCTGAAAAAATGTTTAAAAAGGATAAAAATAATTCTTGAGGGTTCCGAAATTAGACTTATATTTTAATTTTAGATTATAAAGTGACATAAATATTTCAATCAATTATTACGTTTGGAGAAATAAAATATTCCTATTAAGTCCTGATGTCAGAAATGTATCTCTAATTTTTTGGAAAGAGGGGGAGCTTTTTTTTTGAGAATAAAAAAGAGGGGGAGTTTGAATTGAAAAGATTAAAAGAAATGTTGTGGAGTGTGGGCACAAGCACATATAAAACTCCACTTAATTGGGTCTGATGCCACTGTTTGGGTAAGTTCATAAATTTTCAATTTCCACGAACGGACAAAAGAAAAGTACTGTCAACGATTCTTTTTATTTTATTTTTTCTGTTTTTAATCGAGGAAACCCCGAGCAAAGTCGAAGGGGAGATGTACTGCATGCATTTTTGTTGTATACATTTATATAATGTGGAATTTTGTGTATTTATTTTTCTTAAAAAAATTAGTTGAAAAAATAGTTTGATGTAATATAAATGAAAAATGGCAGTTTCAACTTCCGGGAGACAAAAGTGGACTTGTTTCTTTTCTACAAACATGTGACTGAAAGAGGGGGATATTGTCAGGTAGATATATGTTTCCTTACATAATGCTTAACAATTTTTGCTTTTGTTCTCAATGCCAATTGTTAAATTAACAGAATGTTCTTTTATTGTATTGTTCCTTTTACTCCTACCGCACAAATAATTCTCGATGGTGATTTCAACAAAATTAAGTAAATTAATTTTTGAAAACCAGAAGGCTTTTTAATGAAGAGCTTCCTAGGCATGGGATTGGTTCCCTTGGGGAAATAATAGAACAAGAGAGAACTCCTGTTTATTATGAGCATGACGGAATGCATTATTACCTATTTATTGCCCTTTTTATTGTGTTTATTTTTAACTTTTTAGGAGATGCATGTTTGATCCGTTATTGATTTTCTAGAAAAGAGGCTAGCATTAAGCCAGAATGAGACATTTTAATACATAACATGCTACATAGGCACTTTAACCATCAAAGAAGTATGCATTAATTCTTGGAGGTTTGTTTCATTCTATTATGCAAAATGTCACTCTTTAAAATGTTGTCCCCACTGAAGCGGTAGCATTTTGTCTTGGCTGCTTCAAGGCAGAAAAGACTTGTCAAAAGTTTAAATCAATTTAAGGTAATTGTTTAAGGATACAAATGAAGAGGGATATGGATTAATAATCACATCAGAAGTCTTGTTTTGCTTAGTAATCTTTCATTTTTGCATCACAAGAGAGAGATTACTTTTAAGTTTCTTCAAACCATCCTGATGAATGCTGTAATGTAGTTTATGTATCATCAGTCAATAGTCTAGAATAGTATTAGTGCATCTTCTGCATACAACTGAGCTGACTTGTTTGAATATCCTTAAGAAATAATAAAGGACCATCAGTTGTTTCTAATGTGTGGTAGTGCACTTAATCCAAATCTAATTATATTGGTTCAGTAATTTAAACGTCGCTCTCCAATGAAACAAGTCAGAAATCATGTATTTATTTAATGACTTAAATTTTCTTTCGTCAGCATTACTTGATTAGGCTTTCTGCTATCTTTTGTAATATTATGAAACTGTATTAATCAGCTCATATGAGTTTCAAAAGTCTTACTTGTATTTTATTTTCTTCTGAAATCTTAGCCGGTTGTCATATTTTTGCTCTTTCCTTTCTTTCCTGTAAACCAATCTTTGAGACTGTTGCATTGAAGTTAGAGTTTTTTTTTTTTTTTTTATCAGAACACAAGTTTTAACTAGCTTGATTACCGATTCTAAAACCTTATGCCTCTGGATGTACACGGGTTGCTTGTCAACCAAAAAGTAAAAATAGGTCATTCTTAATGAAACCTAGCGCTCCTTATCTAAAAATGTGTATGCACTTTGTTTTTGTTGTGAAGCAATACTAATGGGTAATTAAATTATCCGATTGCAAAGGTTCAGCTTAATTCAGGATAGTGGCCTTCCTTTCGTAAAGAAAACTTCTTTTTCCAATCATTTGTTACTAGTGTGTACTTAAATATCTACTGACTACTTGATTCACATAAACAACTTAACTGCATGTTTCTAATGCCATTTCCTTGAACAACTTATGCAAATGAAGCCCTAATGGAGATTTTACATATTTATTCCATCTTTAACTTATCCTTTGACATCTTTTAGGTCACAAAAGATGGGAAATGGGGTGAAGTTGCATCTGCATTAAGCACAAAAAGTGGCGTTTTAATACCACCAACTAAGATTCAAATGATTTATGCAAATCTCTTCTACCAGTTTGAGCAAACATACTACTATCGAACTCCTGCGAAATTAACGGAAGGTCAACGATTGCGAGTTGATTCAACAGGTTTGGTGAATACTTGCAGTGACATTTTTATTTGAAATATCTAGGGTGCAAATTGTATATATTTGAGTTATAACTTATAATTGTAAGTAGTATATTTAATTGTTTGTTGTCATCGCTTTTATGGCCGTTAAGTCATTTCAGATCGATCTTCTATAATCAGCTTTGACATAAATTATTTTATAATCATGAGTCTTTGCTCCCGATGTCTCAATCTCATTGCCATATTCTCTCAGGTTCTGGTAGTGGGGATAGCTCAAGCAGCTCGACAGGTAAGAGAAAGCATTGCGAGAGTGATAATGGCACAGTAGACAAAAGGGTGTGTCTAAAGAGTTCTTTCCAATTGCCTACAGGTCTGTCATTTTAGTCAGTCTTTATTTACTAACTAGTTAAGCTATCAAAGTGCATTTAATACTAATAACTTGAAGTAAGAGCAGACAAAATAAAGCATGAAAGCATGCCAGTATATTCTGTAAATGCAGTACTGGATTAACTGAAATTCCTTGAACTAGTTTGAGTTCAGGTCCCTGTCTATAATTCCATCTTATATTAATTTTGAAATCCCTAACCAATAATATAGAACTTCAAATTGTTTAAGAGAATTTGGAAGATTTGGATTAAACAAGTCTTAGTTGAATGAACTGTTATCTTTTAACCTTCCAAATGTGATGTGCTTATGCTCAAATAATATTCTATTTGTTGTGTGTGTATACTCCAAATTTCGCACATCATGTTCATTTATGAAATGTTCTAGAAATCTAGTTAGTCCTCCCTCTCTTCCAAATTTATAAGATCATTATTTAACTTTTTAAAAGTCAATTTGAAACATTTTTAAATTTAAAATTGACATAATTTATTTAAGTTTTGAAGAAAATAAATCTTAACTAGTAGTACTTTTTAGATAGTTTATGATATTTATAATTATATTGACATAAACTAAACGAATTCATGCCAATTTTGAGTTTGAAAGTGTTTGAAATTGACTTTTAAAAAATCAATATTAATCTTATAATTTAGAATGGAGGTAGTATTATCTTTTTCTTTCATTGATTTTCAGTCTAAAAAAAGTTACCTTTTTGGTTTCACTATAGAAACTGAATGGTTGATAACTTGGCTATAATTTAGCGAAGATTGCACTTTTAAGCAGTTTTTACTGTGTATTTGCAAATTCAAGCAATGCTAACAGAAGAGAAGAATCCGGTCTTGCAAACGCCAAAAAAAATTAAGGAAACGAAGAAGTCGTCGATAATCAAGGAAATGAAGAAATACCCGAATGCTCCAATGGGATACAGAACAGGATATATGATCTTCCTCAGGATGGAATGTGATCGATTAAAAAAGATACACGGGGAGAGCTCAGCCGGCCAAGTTCGAGACATGGCAATTGATGCATGGAGGCATCTCTCAAAGAATGATCGAGAGGTAGACTTCCTCAGGGCTTTTGTCACATTTCTGTATTATTACTATGTACACTAAAATCAGTATTCATTCAATCTTTCCATCAATGCATATTTGTCTCACTCATTAGTTTTTATTGGAGACTAGTTTTTATTGGAGACGCACAACATCCATTTCTGCCCCAGCATGGGCAAACCTAATGCATTCTCTATTAACTCGTTTCGAAATAATTGATACCTTCTCCCTTTAAGGGTTGAATCTTCAATTAACCGTGTAACTTTTGATGATTTGCCATTTTATGTGATCTTTACAGCCATACGTTGAGGCAAGTAAGAAAGACAAGGAAAGATTTATTCGTGAGACGGCTGCTTACGAGAATATGTACAAACAAAACACAGAAACGCAGAATGTGGCCACTAGTACAAAATCTACTACTATAATCGACTTTGTAAGGCCAAATTCACAAACCGATGATGCCTACCATGTGAGTTTGCCAGCTGATGCCAACTACAACGTCGCTACAGATGATGCCTACCATGTGAGTTTGCCAGCTGATGCCGACGACAACGTTGCTACAGATGAATCAATGGTTGAATTAGCAGCTGGGATAATGCAAAACGCTCGACCAAATGATCCCCTATTCCAGGTGAACTGGGATGAGTACTATGAATCACTTTATGTGGTTAAGAAAGAATAGTTGGGGCTTTAGAGCTTCACTTGGAGTGGTTTTGAAAGTGCCAGAGTTAGGGTACGTTCTAATCTTTTGTCACCTATGTGTTTTTGCAATTTTGTACATATCTAGTGACTGGGATACTGTGGTAATATGAAAAAGGGTTGAGAAGGTATGGTGGATAAACTTTTCTTTCTGTGGATGGGAATTGTGTTTTTTCCCTTTAAGGGTCCTCCCTATTCCTTCATAGAAAAAAGGAAGCGAAATATGAACCGTCTCAGATTTTCACCCTGATTTTAATGGCCATATGTGACTCGGTTAAATTGTCGAGTTCCACATAGAACAAGTTGCATGTGTTATGTATATAACGTATTATAATTATGTAATGCAAAAGATAAAACAACTCGTGTTATATAAACATACTCCCTCGGTCATGATTTAAGGTACAATATTTTTTGTTCTCAAAATGAGGATAATGAGGACGAGTATGTTATTTAGTGGGGTTTATTAGTATTAAAAAATGGATAAATTTTAAATTTTTTACTCTTTTTTTAATGTATTTTTTTTATAATTTGTGTGAAAAATATGAGGGAGAGAGTATTTTTTATTTCTATGAAATTGACCACTAGTTCAGACTTCAATATAATGCAAAAGATAAAAATTGTGTTATATAAATGTTCTTTTCTTCATGCCTACAAATAAGTACACAGTTATGTTTTAATTAATATGTAATTCTCTATTATAGTTTATAGGATTGTTATACTTCTCTATTTAAAGTATTTTTAGAGGCAAGGGTGAGAAATCTCAACAACTTTCAATCACAATATACCCGCATCCATGACTTAACCCAGAGTACAAAAAATAGTGCTATAAATAAAAGTATAACTTCTGAACAACCCATAATAACAAAAAATAGTGCTATAAATAAAACTACCGACTAATTAATATTAATTTTAAATTAAAAAATATCTCAAATTTCTAAACATCTAAACAAATTTCTCCTCCATATTGAATAATTTTTCCTTAGTAGAATTGGATTTAGAGGTAAAAAATAGTGTCTACTTGTGGCGTTTGACTAGGAATGCAATGTTTATTGGGTTAAAATTAAAACCCTTGTTTGGTCGGTTTTAATTATTTGGGAGCTTTTAGGCCAATTTTCGTTGACAACTTAACTTGCAAGTAATTAAATTAGACTAAATACACTTTGCATCCTAAAATATGTTGGACTTTGCACTCCAAATTTAAAAACATGATTACTTGTATTCTAACTTTCAATTTTTAAAATAATTACCACTCCCTTAGCCAATCAAAAGTGTCCTCAACCTCAAATAATTATTTTAAAGGGTAGATCATTACAAAAATAATAAAATATTGCTCATCCCTTACCAAAAATAAAGATATATATATATATATTTTTGTTTATTTTAAAATTAAAAACATATTTTTATTTTGAGATATAAAATGCCATAATATACCCAATTTACCCTTTTCAAACCCCACCCGCTTTGCTTTAGAGGATGTAAATAACCCCTATCCCACCTTTTTTTTAGATGATACTGTGTATTTTTAATAATAATATTACGTTTGTGTAATATGAATATTTTTTAAGAGTAAAATTGAAAGTGAAAAATTGCCTATAAAATCTATTATTTTTAAAATGTATTTTTAATTTTAAAACAAAAACAGTATTAAAAATCACAAACCCAAAACCTAACTCTTTTAATTTAAACCCTAACCCTTTGACCTAAACTTAACCCCCAAATTAAAAGCACTATTCATTTTCTACCTAAATAAACCTAAACCCGTACCATGATAAATTATGGAAAAATTATTACTAACATTATTGTTAGTGAAATATATGCTTTATTATTATTTGTAAAATAATAAATTTAATTGTAAATTTCAAAGCAAGACATGTATTCTGGGACAAAAGTTTATTACACACACACACATATATATATGAAAATGAGCTCATTGGACCTTATCCATGTAACGCGGGAATTCACTTGGCTGCTTAATATATTTTATTTTACTTTCATTTGGAAATACAATTGATTAGAAATGAGCACCACAACCACCACAGAGCTGCCTTACTTCTTACAGACAAACGACTCCCGCCAGATAACCCACCCTCCACGACCTTCAATCTATCCCAAAAAAACCATCTTAAATCTTTTAGGCACTAAATGCAACACTTCCCCCCACCATCTCAAGCAACTCCATGCTTTAATCCTAAAAACCAACCAATTTCAAGACCATTTTGTAGCTGGGTCTTTAATCAAATCCTATGCAATTCCTTATTTTGGGACTTTTAGCGGTTCAGTAGAACTTCTGCAACAAATCCCACAACCAAATGTGTTTGTTTGGAATGCTATAATTAAAGGATGTTTAGATAACAATGATCCCTTTTTGGCTCTCTCTTTTTGTTATAAAATGGTGGGTTCCAATTCTAGGCCTAATAAGTAAACATACCCTCCTTTGTTTAAAGCTTGTGCTATTACTCACGCTTATAAAGAAGGGGTTCAAATTATGGTCTTGTGGTGAAAAATGGACTTATGGGAGATGGGTACATAAAGAGTTCTGGAATTCAGATGTATTCCTCTTTTGGTTATTTGAGGGAGGCTAGGAATATTCTTGATTCGAATGGGGATTCGGATGTTATCTGCTTCAATGCTATGATTGATGGGTATTTGAGAGTTGGAAATGTAGAGGCTGCTAGATTGTTATTTAAGGGGTTTAAGGATAAGAATGTTGGTTCTTGGAATGTGATGATTAGTGGTTTTGTGCGGTGTGGGATGATTGAAGAGGCAAAGAAATTGTTTGATGAAATGCCTGAGAGGGATGATATATCTTGGACTGCAATGATTGATGGGTATAATCAAGGAGGGTATTATAAGGAGGGGTTAGAAATATTTCATGAAATGAAGAAAGGGCAAATTAGGCCAAGAAAATTTGTTTTGTCGAGTGTGATTTCTACCTATGCCAATGTTGGGGCACTTGATCAAGGGAGATGGATTCATGGGTATGTAAGGAGGAATGCAATTCCTATTAATGCAGTTTTGGGGACTTATTTGGTTGATATGTATGCTAAATGTGGGCGACTCGACTTGGCGTGGGAGGTTTTTGAGAAAATGACAGTGAAAGAAGTATTTTCTTGGAATGCCATGAGTGGGGGGCTTGCTATGCATGGCGGGGCAAGGGATGCAATTGATCATTTCTTAAAAATGGAGAACAATAATGTGAAACCGAATAATATTGCATTTCTTGGAATCTTGAACGCCTGTGCTCATGGAGTGTTGGTGGATGAAGGTGTTTGGTATTTGAATAATATGAAGGAAGTTCATGGAGTTGAACCAAATGGGGAGCATTATGGTTGTGTTGTTGATCTCTTGGGATGGGCTGGGCTATTTGATGAAACAGAGGAACTTATAAGTTCCATGCCAATGGAACCAAATGGGGCTGTGTGGGGAGCCCTTTTAAATGCTTGTTGGAAGCATGGAAATCTGGAGTTAAGAGAGAAAGTAGGGAACATCCTACTAGAGTTGGAGCCGAAAAATGGTGGACGTTACACGTTATCAAATATCTACGCGAAGGCAGGAAGATGGGAAGATGTTTCTCGAGTGAGAAAGTTAATGAAGGAAAGAGGGGTGAAAACAAACACGGGAAGTAGTTTGATAGATTTGGAGGGAATTGTGAATGAATTTAAAGTTGCCGATTCGTCACACCCTCAAACAAAGGAAATATATTTGATGCTGGAAAAGATAGTTGAAAGGTTGCAGTTGGAGGGGTATTTACCAAACACCTCTCAAGTTCTGTTTGGTATTGGTGAACAAGAGAAGGAAAATGCAGTGTTGCTCCATAACGAAAGGCTTGCGATTGCTTATGGCCTCATAAACACTACACTGGGGACAACAATTCATATCATGAAGAATTTAAGAGTGTGTGAGGATTGCCACTTTGTGGCAAAGCTCATTTCACAAGTGTACGATAGGGAAATTATCGTGAGGGATCGCGCTCGATACCATCATTTTAGAAAAGGGAAATGCTCATGTAAGGATTTTTGGTAGTTGATGAAATTGTATATAAGATTATTCCGCAAAGTGAGCTCCTGCATTGTCTATTCTACAGCAGGTTTGCTACTTAATGGACTTGAAATTGTTTTCAACTAACTCTCATACAAAAATATATCAATCTGATAAAAAGTTATGTCAGTCCAAAACAATTGCCAGAATTGATAGAAAGTGCCATGTAAACAACTACATGTTCTCTAGCTCTTCACTGTTAGTTGGATAGTAACAACGATTCAAGATGACGTTAGAATTTTGTTAAGGATAATTCTATTGCTTCGCTATTTTATTGGTATCTTGAGTTTGTCATAAATCAACTAGTTATGTACGTCAATGACAACCACCACATTGTTTTTAGGAAAATAATATATATGTCGATAAATGATCTTGTGATAAAGTTAAATTGTAATTAATGTATAACTCTAAACAATGAGATAGAAGAATAATGTATGGACTGCTTATTAATTGGCTAAATAACAGTTTTGGCCTTCCAATTTGCTATCGAATGTCAAAATCATTTATAAAGTTCATTTTTTGACAATTGGGTCCTCAAAGTGACAAATTGGTGTCATTTTCGTCTAAAGTTCAACTCAACATTTTTTAAAGAACAAACTTGTCTTTTCTAATTTTCAGAAATATTAAATATATGCTATTAAAATAGAAAGCGAGCTAAATACATAAACATAGTATATTATTAAAATAGAAAATCAAAATTAAGCTCACAAATCGGAGAAATGTCAAACGACACTAGAGGTCTAAATCTCATTGCCATATTCTCTCAAGTTCTGGTAGTGGGGATAGCTCAAGCAGCTCGATAGGTAAGAGAAAGCATTGCGAGAGTGATAATGGCACAATAGATAAAAGGGTGTGTCTAAAGAGTTCTTTCCAATTGCCTATAGGTCTGTCATTTTAGTCAGTCTTTATTTACTAATTAGTTAAGCTATCAAACTACATTTAATACTAATAACTTGAAGTAAAACAGACAAAATAAAGCATAAAAGCATACCACTATATTCTGTAAATGCATTACTGGTGTTAACGTTTGATTTTATAAGCCCGTTGAAAATCACGAAAAGCACCAACACCTGGAATAACAGTTATCCACCCCTAAAACTAGCGATGGCTTGGGCTGCTCGGGTGTGAGAGCAAGTACATGCCGAAAACATAAACAATTGAGGGAATTAAATTGCTAAAAAATAATAAAATTTTGTATGTATGAATGTGTGTACGTGAGTCCTGCTAATGGCTGTATTTATAGTTTGTTGCATTACCCATAGACCAATTAAGAATAGATATCCCTCCCCGAATCACCTTACGACTTCCATTAATTATGGGTTGAGACCTTTCTAAATTAAACTTCCTTATCTCTCCCAAATAAAGAAACTCAATCCAATTATAACATGAAGTTTATCTATTCTAAAACGAACCGTCATTAAATAAACTGAAATGAGCCAACTAAATCACGACCCAACTAATAAAATATATTCAACACCAAGTTCGGGTTAAAAACAAAGCGGGTTGCTCCACATCTAAGCCCAAACAATTGTATTCAAACATTTTTCCATACTCTCATATTTTAAGAATTTAAAATAGTAGAGTAACACCACATAAATCAATTAAACTGATAAACCTTAAACTCCCATTTAACTGCTAAAAGTAATCGGCAACATCACATCACCCTCATGTGATAGAGTAACAAATCACTGCACTAGAGCTCCGCGCTTACAATTAAAACCCCCAATTTTCAAATTGTTTTATCACTTCAACAATCATCTTCTTCAAACACACCCGGTCTTCATCTCTCTCATCTGCAAAAAGCTTCAACCCGGTAATCCAGCTCTGTTATCTCTATTCACTTGCTAACTTTATAATTATCTCACAGATTCCAGTGTATTTCTTCCTAAATCTTCCCCCTTAATCATATATCCTCAAAAGAAACCGTTCATCTTCCTCTGTACATCAATGGCAACCAATGCCAAAGCCACCAACGACCCACCCATAACCACCACAAAACAAAATGAAGCCCAGATCAGAAAAATATTCGAATCGACTGACTATGCCAATATCCAATCCACAGTCGATGAGCATTCAATCCTTCAATAGAGCGAATTCCATATGCCAGACGAATACCTCACAAGAGCCCCCACAAGTCAAGAAAAATGTATTGATGTCCAACCACTGTTACAATATGAGTCCCAATTCAAATCCTCCAAAACATGGTTTGATTCCCCCTTCATAACTTTATCTCAGACTTCTTCGTCTTTGTAAGCATCAGATTAGCCCAGTTGGTACCAAACTCCTATATCCACCTCATCTGTTTCATCATTGCGTGCCGTCAACAAGGCATCAAACCTTCCTTACATTTTTTCTTCTCCATCTTCACTCTTACAAAACCCAAAGAATTCGGCTTCAGAGCACTGAGCCGACTCCCGAACTAGAAGGCATGGATGTAACCCCCTTATAACAACAAAGGGTGGCACAACAACTATAGATTTTAGTCTTCGATCCCGACGTCCATCTAATCAAATCTCGGGGGTAATCCAGACAAGTCTCAATTGGACGAACTGTCTTCCACTAGAAGGAAGGAGTTCATCTCATTCTACAAGAAGATCTCAATCGAACCATGAGACATGTCGCCGCTGTCGAACCAACAGTGGCTCTTTGACCACGAATGTAAGTCTCTGAACCCATCACTCCCTGTTCCTCTTTCCTTTTTATTTATTTACTCATTTGACCCCTTTCTTATCTTTTCTTTTTTAGTAGTAACGATATACAAATCAAAAATCCCACCCCAAACCTTAGCTCCATCTATAGAAGACCAATCCCAAACTTTAGAACTCCATCATATCGTCGCCGACCCTACTCACACCTCTTTTGAATTTCACTCAACTTCTAGTAACCACTCAATCGATACCATTAAATGTAAGACCCCGAATTTTATGAAATATAAAATTTAATTTTTCTTCATATATATTTTTTCATGAAACAGTAAGTGGTTAAATTGACGAAATTGAAAGTTAAGGATGTTATATGCAAATTTTATTTTGTCGGACAATATTCATTTTGTCGGGGAATATTCGTTTTGTCGGGGAATATTCGTGTCGTACGACGGCGCCGAAATAACAAATTATTGGTGGACCCCACAACGGAATATTTGTCGGACATAGAAAATGACAGAAGTAACATTTTTAATAAAAATAGTCAACGGTGCTAACTGTTAAAATACCGGTGATAAAAGAATAGTAGCATACGGTAATTTATGGTATTTTACTGTAGCATGCGGTACTCTACAGTAGCACACGGTATTGCACAGTGTCTCATTTTATTGACACCGTAACTGTTACGCATCATTTCATCGATAATTGTCACTGCATAATATTTTATATCATCAATTCAATTATTGTTGCTACACAGTATTTTGCATCATTGATTCAATAATTGTCATTATACTGTATTTTATATCATTGAGTCAATAATTGTTGCTGCACTATTATTAAAATTATTGAATCTAATAATTGTCACAGTAGCAAATATACTGTAATTTATATTATTAAATTAATAATAATCTGTAACGTGTTTATTACATTATTGTTGAATTATTATTGTAGCATTATTTTATATGTTGGACCCACATGAAGAATAAATATTAAAAAAAAAAAAATTAATTTTACTATTTGGAATAATAATGTGAATAGTAACATGAATAGTAATTGTGGGCCCCTGTAGGACCCACCTGAGAAATTTTGCACAAAAATGTGCTGGGAGAATGCAAAATCCGTGGGCGGCTGCGCTGCTGAAATTTTTCAGCACTGGCGTGCAGCACGCCACCCACCTACCGCGCATAGTAACTTATTTTCTCCTATAAATAGCTTGCTCAGCTGAATAGAAAAATCACACCTAAAACATAAAAAATTTCTATAAGAATTTTATGAGTTTTCTCTGAGAATAGTAAGGTTATTTTGAGAGTTTGAAAGCCAAAAGGAGTGCAGAAAATTTTCAAGTAAGTCTTTTATTAAAGAGTAGTAATTTCATAAATTCCTATTTTTCACGGTATTCACAAATCTTCCTTTAGAAGACTCTTCTTTAAGAAGATTCATTTTTAAAAGCTTTCTTTGGAAGATTTATTTTGAAATATTATTTTAAAAACTATTTTAAAGTAGTTATATTATACTACAAAAATTATGTTAAATATATATAATTTTGATAGTTCATATTATACGAATTATCATACACTTTGAAATTTATATGTGGTAATTACTAATTATATTAAAAATATATAGGTTGATCAACCTCATTTAAATCAATATCCAGTCACGTGTTAAGGTAAAGAATATTATTTTTTCACACTCTTAAATTTATTATGGTAAGGGATGTCCTTTTCTTTCATACTCTTAAATCGAAACTTATTATGAAACTATTGCTTCTATAATTTCTGAAAATATTATATATTCCATAATAGTTGAACTTCATTATTTCAACTGAACCTTCCTATTTTCTGAACCTTTCTATTGAACTGTAACCGTTATTCTGAACTGTGGATCTTGAATATCATTTTTAAATTTCACTCCACATCATGTTGACAATTTGGACATTGTTTGAATCTGCACAAAGTAAACTTCCGATACTTATTGTTTATCTTGTTTCTTCTGTTCATCATTTGTATCACTGTTATTTGTATTAACCATCAAGAATCAAGCTGTTGTGAATAACTGTGGCCGGGGGCACAGATGTGATATAATTGTTGAACCGATGATAGGTTAAAGGCGATATACTAGGTTAAAGGCGATACATCTGTTCGGTGTCTTTTATGGCACGTGGTGAATGTTCTCTTTGGCTTGTAGTGCAAAGATGAACTGTTGATTGGTATGATTATGACCAAAGGCTGAATCTGGTATAATCATGACCGCTGGTGCTTTATTGAATATCTTTGGCCCTTAGTGCAAAGATGAATTGTTGATTTGCATGATTATGACCAGGAACTGTGAATTTTTATTATCATGACTAGTGATATTTCAGATGATAAAAGTTAATGATGTTTTTACTAAAAAGAGAAGCGAGTGGATATTATGGTCTGCATTATTCTTCTAATAGATTGCTCATTCCGCTGCTATTATTGATCTGAATATTGTTTAAGAATTTAACTACAGTTTTTGATATAAACCTTGTAGTCTATTGTATTCTATCAAGAACTCAATTGTTGAAGGCTAATGATAATTTATTCGTCATTATCTTAGTCATGATATTTCTTATTGGGCTATTTGAGCTCACCCTTTCTTTTGTTCCATTGTTTTTCAACAGGAGATGAAAATGTAGCTGGGTCTAGCCGGGGAATAGAGTGAGAGTCTGAGGGATATTTATTATAGTCTTCACGTGTTGTAAAATAGTGTGACAATAATAGTGAAGACTTAGTTGTGTATTATTATACACTGTATTATTGTACGTTGTGCTTTGTTGTAATAATTTTGTTATAGTCTTTTGACGACTCAAGTTTGGGCTGTGTGGGCCTAGATTTGGGGGTGTCACATTAAACCTATTAAAACCATAGAGAAAAACGCCCTTGACCTCATTGACTTTAAAAAATAAGGGCTCAGAAAAAAGAAACGCCGTAAGCTAGTCAAACAATCTGATGCCATTTATGTACAAAAATTCCGTAAGTTGCATCTCCTCCATCTTCACCCCCAAGATCCCCATCTCCCATCCTTGCGGATAAAGACATCAAACCTCCCCGACCCCCTACTCCAGTGCATATCAATTCTGATGCCTCACAACCACAAGGCACAAGCCAACCCTCAAACCTCACCGTAACAACCCCTCAAAGAAATCCTAGAAGCTGGCACCTCAATTCCCGACCTCAACCCTACAGACGCCGAGTCCCTCCAATTTACTCTTCCTTTTGACTTTGCCAAACTTTGCTTCTTCCCAACGGATCCAAACATTTATATCCCAAAACAGCTGTTCAGATTCTTTAATCTATCCTCGGATGACGCATTCTACAACCCCATAGACTTCCAAAAATTTTAATATCATCAACAACACTCCACCTCGGACAGGTTAACCCCTTAAACTTTTGTATTTTCATTTATATTTAATTCTTCTTAACATAAGCTAACCCTTTATACTTTAATAGGCTTTAGGTGGCTTCAGCCATCTACTTCTCTTTTAGAATAAAACCAATGATCAAGCAGCCACTATTATCAATTTACAAGCTAAACTTTAAAAGTTAAGAAAATTACAACTAACTCTAGAAGGACCATGCCAAACTTTAAGAAGACTACGCCACCCTCGGAGTGTAACACGAGGTGGATGAGACATTCATCCAGACCCTTTAATAACAACTGGCTGAACATGATTGTGAAATCAACTCCCTCCAAGAGAAGATAATCGATCTCACCACACAACGAACCACCCTCCTGGAGGAGAAGACCGAACAAAACAACAAAATTGAACAACTTCAGTAACAGATCGAACAACTTCAACAACAAAACAAACAATTGACTGAACAAGCGACACAAAAAGATGAAACCCTCCACTTTCCAGTAGTTGCCAACAAATAACTCGAGGACGAAAATTTATCCTTAAAGAACCAAGCCCAAACACTCCTCAAAGACAACTGTCAAAGTATAACTGAAGAGTACAAGAGGTCTAAGGAGCTGATTGAGATGATAATATAGCAGTATCATAAGGGCTACATGTACGCCAAAAATAAAGTTAAAGATGTCGGCCTCAATCCCATCACCCTCAATTTCTCATCTGATGAAGACGTTGAAGAAGAACCCCCAAATAACCAACCCTAACTCCTTTGTACTTTATTTTCCTTATATTTTGAACAATTTGTAATGAACAAATTATGTCATCTGAACTTTTTTTTTATAAATAACAGTAAAGATTGAATAAAAATATTTTGCATCTGGTACATTATTCTGAACTCCAATTTAATAATAGTAAATTCTTATTAATTAAGTTTATACAAATAAATAATCATCTTCCCCGATCATCTAATATAGCTAAGAATCAACTACTGATAATATTTCTTTAATCTGCTAGCATGCCAAAATTCTTTAACTCAGAACCTGATATATCCCCAAGACGATAAGTACCAAGTTTAATAACTTCTATTACTTCATATTGACCTTTCCAATTCGGCATCAGCTTCCCAGTGTTCTGAAGACTTGAAGCTTCTGCCTCTCGAAATACTAAATCACCAATATCAAACTTCATTTGATTACACTACAAGAAAAAGGCTCAATTCCGACGGAATTATCTCCGACGGAATTAGTTTCGTCGAGAATAACATAATTACAACAGAATAGTACGTCGTATTTAATTCCGTCGATAATAACTTATAGTCGACGGAATTCCGTAGATATTGTAGATCCCTGTTGGCGCCAAAATTCCCACGTCCAGACAATATAAGTTCGACGTAATAGAACATATAATCGATCGAATATCCGTCGAGTTTAGTTTATTTTCGACGGACCTTATGTTCGACAGAATATTCTGTCGAAAATAACTTAAAACCATTTTCATCGTCTTTTTCCCCCAGCCGCTTCAGTTTTTATTTTTCTTTCTTTCTCTTCCTGTCGCGCTCTCTCTCTCTCTCTCAACGTTGTCTCTCTCCCTTTCGGCCCCTCCGACCGACCTCACATCACCTCCGACCTTGCTGCCGTCCGTTGCCGCCTCCTGTTGCCGCCGTTGACTGTTGTTGTCATCCGTTGGCCCTCCGTCACCGACGTCCATAGCATCCTAAGGTATATATATTCTGAAATTAATTTGTGGCAGTATGTGGTATTTCCTTGATGGTTATTATTTTATGTATTTTCGACGGAATTTCTGTTAAAATTGTTCAAATGCAATATTTGTGGGCCCTACATCTATTTATGTATTTTCCTAATTTGTCAATATTAAAATAAGCTTAGTATTTACTTAGTTTTGTAATAATAGCATAAAATGAAATGAACTAACAAAAAAATATAATTAAATTAATTAAATAAAATTAAGTTAAATTAAATATACTTAAAATAAATTAAATTCATAAAACTAAATAAAATTAATAAATTTAATAAAATAAAATGAAGAGAAATTAAATAAAATTAAATGAAGTTAAATATAATTCAGAAAATATAAATTAAATTACGTAAAATAAAATAAACTCAAATAAAATATAATTAAATTAATTTATTATAATAAAATTAGTGTAATATAATTAAATTAAATTAGGTTAAATTATAATAAAATTAATGTAATATAATTAAATTAAATTAAGTTAAATTTAATATAATTAAAATAAAATAAAATAAATAAAGTCAAATAAAATAAAATAATTACATTTAAATTAAATTAAACTAAGTTAAATTAAATACAATTAAAATAAACTAAACTAAAATATAATTAAATTAATTTAATATAATAAAATTGTATCATGTATAATTAATTTACATTAAATTAAGTTAAATTTAATATAATTAAAATAAAATAAATTAAGTAAAATAAAATATAATAAAATAAATTAAGTTAATATAATGAAAAAAAATTAAATGAAGTTAAATTAAATAAAATTATGTGAAATTAAATATAATTCAGAAAAAATAAATTAAATTAAGTAAAATAAAATAAACTAAATAAAATAAATTAATTTAAATAAGACTAAGTTTAATTAAATACAATGAAAATAAAGTAAATTAAGTAAAACAAAACAAAATAAAATAAAATAAAATAACATTAATTTAATGTTCCTCGCTTGACATTCACTCGTAACGGGTGAATATGGAATACTCTCAATTTAATCAAATCAGTTGTACATGCAGTTTCGTTACGATTTTAGAAATTCAATTGCGTTGTACCCAAAAAATTCATTTAATAAATTCAATCACTTGTGCATGTAATTTGGTTAGGAGCTTAGAAACCCGTTTGACATTCACTCACTAGGAGTGAATGCCAAATAGTCCCCCGTGTGGGACTGTTGCTAGATGTTATGTCTCTCACTTAGGTTTGTGCCAACAATTTAAGTACGTTTTATTTGTTTTGGGGACTTTTCGTTGACATCTCTACATGTTCTCTGAGTACATACTTAGCCTACGTTGTCGTGGTCTATTTCGTGTACTTAGAGACCATGGGGAGGTGCTGTCGAAATTTTTTTGAAACAGAAAAAACGTGCTCACGGTGTTGGCACAAATGAGGAGACGCATCTAGGAACGGGATAGAAGCCTGACCCGTATACTTAGAAGGCGAAGTCATGCAGGAATCATGAATGCACACACATAAGCTAAGCACCCTGGTTAATTTGATACATCGTATTGCTCAGTTAAATATGTCAGACGACCGGAGCTGGATGTACAGTAGAATACCGGTTGATGGTAGAGGATTACTGCCTGAGTACTGTGATGGGGTGTCCAAAATTTTAAATTTTGCCAATGAACACGCTGATAATTCTAGAGGAAAGATGAGATGCCCGTGTTTTAAATGTAAAAACCTGATTTGGAAGAAAACCGACAACATTAAGTACGATTTGTATTCGCGTGGGTTTGTAGATGGGTATTCTCTATGGATTCATCACGGAGAGTCAACTGAGTTTAGCGAAATAAGTGACAGTATAGGCCAACCAATTCACTGCGATCGATACGATGATAGTTATGATGCCGTGAAGATGTTGGTTGATGCGTATGGCCCTAACAATATTGATTGGGGTGCAAATGAGCAGTCATCAATAACTGGTCATCAAGAACCAAAGGACACAGCAGCAGCCTTTTACAATATACTATCTGAATCTGCTGTCCCATTGTACGATGGAAATGATAAGCACAACAGGTTATCTGCAGTGACGAAGCTCTTAGACTTCAAGAATGAGCATGGCTGCAGTGAGAGAGGTTTCAATGAGTTCCTTAGGCTTATCAGCGAATTCTTACAAAAGGGTCACACTCTGCCCTCAAGTTATTATGAAGTTAAAAAGATGGTAAAGGGTTTAAATTTGGGGTATACAAAGATCGATGCTTGTGAGTAGGATTGCATGTTATATTATAGGGCTGACATAGATAAACTGCAGTGTGACATTTGCAACCTGCCTCGTTACAAGACAACTAAACGTGGGGGGAAAACTATGCGTGTGCCTAAAAAAATCTTAAGGTACTTTCCGCTTGCCTCGAGACTTCAGCATCTATTCATGTCAACCCACACTGCAGCGCATATGACTTGGCATAAAACAAGGGACGTCGTGCCTGGTCAGTTGTCTCACCCCGCAGATGGAGATGAGTGGAAGAAGTTTGATGCAAATTTTTCTCAATTTGCTGAGGAAAGTAGGAATGTCAGGCTTGGCATGGCTACGGATGAGTTTTGTCCATTTAATAATTTTAGTCAACTATACTCTGTGTGGCCAGTGATCATGGTAGTTTACAATTTTCCACTGTCAATGTGCATGAAGGATCCGTATCTGTTCTTGACTATACTCATACCGGGGAATAAAAGTCCTGCAAAGGATATAAATGTGTATCTTAGGCTGTTAGTCGATGAACTTAAGATGTTGTGGGAGACAGAGGTGCAGACTTATGAAAAATCAATAAAGCAAAATTTTCTGATGAAGGCAACTTTATTGTGGACTATCACTGATTTTCCGGCACTTGGGATGATCAGTGGGTGGTCGACTCACGGGAAGTTGTCATGTCCAGTTTGTGTGGGGGATGTGCAAGACACACATCTAAAACATGAGCGAAAAATTAGTTTCTTTGGTACTGCTCGTAGATTCTTGCTTGCTGATCACAGTTACAGAAAGATGTCGACACAGTTTAATAGAAAAACAGAGAAAAATGGGGTTGTCGGTCGATTGTCAGGCAACGAGGTTTTCGGTTGGCTGAACGATCTTAACTTTCCACCACTAGGGAAGGAACACAGTAAATATAGGGCCCAAGGTTACAACAAGGCTCATAACAGGACGCATTCACCCATGTTCTTCGAGTTGCTGTACTGGGAGTCGCTTTCAGTCCGTCACTATATAGATGTAATGCATACAGAAAAGAATGTGTTTGAGAACTTGTTTTACACCGTGCTAGATGCGAGTGGTAAAACAAAAGACAACGACAATGCACAGAAAGATCTGGAGGCATGTAACATATGGCCTGATTTGTGGCTTCGACATAACAACTCAAAACCTAAAGCTCCATTCTGTTTAACCAAGCAACAAGTTGAAGACATCTGCAAATGGATAAGTGCGTTGAAGCTCCCAGATGGATATGCTTCTAATACTCTCATAAAAATATGTACTAAATAAATGATAAATTAAAATTTTATTTGTTAGGTCATGGGCGGTGAGTTGGGATGACCTCCCACCATGATCGAGTTCTGGGATAGAGCCCACACGCCAAAGAAATGTAGTATGTCACAGGCAGCTGCAGCTATACAGGTAAGAGTTTTTATAAAGTTATGTAATAATTAGTATCATGTACTTAATTAAATGAGTCAATAAACTACCATATACATAATAAATTGTAGGACCGATTTCAGAGCCTTCGGGACGAGTGTGTAGCTGAGTTGCAGGTTGCTAGGGGAGATTCTACCATCCCTCCGTCCGACGTTAGCTTATCTAGGGATGAGGAGATGGCTCTTTGGGTCGCGTCTCAAGATCCCCCTAGTAGCACTACGAGCAGATATCGAGTGTTGGGGTTGCCGAGGGTGCCGGCATATACATTGACCGGAGGTATTTATTGTAGTATTTTTTTTTGCCAGCGTTCGAAAGGACATGTTGGACAATCTTATACGGGCGCTGGCTTGGACGACGCATTGTTCCAGTGGGTTATGGTGGCGGTGTCAGAGACGTTTCGTACGGATCCGATATTCCGTAGTCAGAGCCTATCTACCAGTGCTCGTCTTCACCAGCTTGCTCAGGACGTTGTAGCAGGGGCCAGTGTCGAGAGTATGGGCATATCTCCGGAGCAGTTCGCCGCGATACGAGACGGGGTGATTCGGATGGTGACTACCCTGTTGTTGGAGGCTTTTGGCCCGATGCTGACTTAGCGCCTGACTGCACAGGTATTTTATTCAATTTAAGTTGTATATTCTGTATGTTCTGCAATAATTATTTAACTATGAATTTTTGTCTCAAGTACGGACTACTGACTGATATTTGTAATTGTATTAACAGGATGACAATTTCGAGCATACTGGCGATGCCGATCGCGAGCGCGGGGGGGGGGGGGGGGGGTGACAACGATGATTTTCATACACCACAGCAGAACCGTCGATCTTCGGGCGATGATTCTTTGTAGATTATAATTTAGTTGTACTTACTTTAATTTAACTTAATTGATTATAATTCATTGTAATTTTGTTTAGTTTTGTAAAGTACGATAATTTATTTTTTATTTTATAATGTGTCGTCGTTTATATTTATATCAAGTATGTGAACATAAAGAATGGATTGCTGTTGTGCTGTTGGGATAAAGCAGGTTTGTAGGTACAAAAAATGTGGTTTTAAAACCTGGCATTGAAAAAAACAAAAAGAACCTTTAAAAAAAAGTCTTGTATTTTCGACGGAATTAGGTATTTATGACGGAATTTCTGTTGGAATTATTGCATTAAATTATTAATTTCCTAATTATCGGAAGGACTGTTACCGACGGAATAAAATTATTATGGTGAAAATTCCGTCGAAATTAAGTATTTATATTCGACGGATGGGTTGATTTTCTGACGGAATTTCCGTCGAAGATATAAATTAAAATGCCGACGGAATTATTTATTTTCGACGGAATTTATTCTGTTGGTCATATGCGAATTTCGACGAAAACTCCAACGGGAAAAATACGTTGGGGATTATTTATTTTTGACCGAATGTTCGACGAAATTAATTCTGACGCGGTTATTTTCGTCCGAATCATCGACCGAACTTTCCGTTGGTAATATTATAATTCCGACGGAATAGGTTTATTTTCGACGGAAATTTTCGTCGGAATTGAGCCTTTTTCTTGTAGTGTTAACTTTCTTGTTATAATGTCGAGCCCTTTTTTGCTGATAGAATGCTTGCTTTAACATCGCCCATCATGAACTTCATTTAGTAGGTCTAAGTTAAGCTGAAGACCCTTATCATTATATACTTCCCTGAAGCTTACAACCCTGAATGAAGGTGAGCCAATCTCAACAGGAATCAGTGCATCAGTCCCATATATCTATCAAAAAGGAGAGTCACCAGTAGTCGATAGAGGAGTAGTCCGATATGCCCATAACACACTTTGAAGCTTTTCGGGCCACCTACCATTCGCCTTATCCAACCTCCTTTTGATTCCATTCATCAAAGTACGATTCGTAACCTCTACTTGTCCGTTAGCCTGACGATGAGACATAGAAAGCCTCCGATATTGAATACCAAGGTTAGACATGAACTCTTCGAACTTAACCCCAACAAACTGCAATCCATTATTCGACAACAAAACCATAGGAATGTCAAAGTGAAAGACAATTGACTGCTTAAGAAATTGAATACGACTCCTTGCTCAGTGATGTGCCAAAGAGGTTTGACCTTTACCCACTTAGTCATATAGTCAATCACCACCACCAAATAAGCCACCTACCCTTTAGCTTTCGCATTGGTC